>CM029015.1:148554303-148834302 GCA_016801055.1 Panax notoginseng | reverse complement strand
CTATCATACAAGATGTCTAATGACATACAACCTCGTGTCATCATAAGACAGGGTGTGCTCATCCACTTGCTGAGTATATCTATGGGCACTACCTATATAATCTTGGTGTTTGTTTGAAGTATAATTCTCAATTAGAGACAGTGGAGATAATGATAAGTCAAGAGAAGACTCACCATTGGGAAGAATATGATAGTAATCTTCTCGTTTTTCTTTGGGGTCTATTGGGTCAACCAAGGATAATTCTGTGGCCAATTGATATCTATCATAACCTAGACGCGTGACCTCCTATGTATGAAAGTTTCCTTGAGCACTTCCCAAATATTCTAATTTCTAAAACAGTTTTTGACTATACCTTTATGTAAGGTGTCATTGTGAGGTGATGTCCACGGTTGGAACATGAGTCACATTTGGTATATATTTGTATCCAAACTCACAGCATATGTGTTGTTGTATTTTACACGACAATTGTTGTAATAAAGTTGTAGTTATTTTCTGTACCATGTATTTGGCGACTCAGAATGGGTTGGATGGAATGGACCTATTTTGGGGTCGTTACATTTGGTATCAGAGCTCGGGGATATGATCTCTGGCGGAGATCGGGGAATACAACTAGGAGGGGAGAGATGAGTAAATCCTTCGCTAGTGTGTCCTACCTAAGCTTATTTGTTGGTCAGTCATAATATTGGGATATTATGTGATATGTTAATTTGTTTAATTAACCCTTGTTTTATGGTAGTATTTGAGAATGGCAGCTGAGAATGCTAACAATGGAGTGAATGAGAGTGTGGGGATACCTCTAATCACTAACCGTGATAATGTGATGTCAGACGAAGAAGGAATTAGAGATATCCATGTGGTGAGTGAAGAATTGATAGTTACACCCGAGATAGTCGCAGAGGTAACAGTTGAGACTGAGGAAGAAGAAGTACCAGATGAAAGTTTATTAGAGGTATTATATGATCAAAATGTAGAATTTCAAAATCGTATTCATGAGTTAGAAGAGCAGGCAGAAGAACGACAGGCGGTCGTGGAACAAAAGGATGCAACAATTCAAGCTTGTGTTACCCGATATGTGATGCTTGAACAGAAGCATTCTTTGGCAGAGTATAAGATGATAAAAATAGAATCTGAGCTGAAAGAAGAAAAAACTGAACGAGTGAGAATAAGTGATGCATGGGCAAAAGCCGCACGACACGTGGATATTGTGGAAAGAGATGTCTATCTAAGAAGGCTAAAATATATGATATGAATTTCTCTTTTTGGAAAGCAATTGGGAGAACCCAACATCGAGTTTTGAATTACCCTGTACATAGCGGTCAACCTGAATCCGATATGGATCGAAGATTGATGATTCAGATCATGAATGAGGAGTACGAAGAGGCAGTTGAGGGAGAAATATGTCCTTTAGAAAGGTATATTCCAACGGTAATGATGACGCCAAATGCTGCTCCAGACAAGTCAAAGCCGAGTAGTTCGAGGGATGGCGGTTGTCATGACTTCCCAACAAATGAGGAACCCAAATGAAGTTATCATGGGAGATGAGCAATGGAGAAATCATGATGATCTGAGAGATAGAATCTGAAATAGAAGCAAGGTATTCTCAACTCTTCGAAATACCAGGTACGTAAATTTCGGGGACGAAATTTCATAAGGAGGGGAGATTGTAAGACCCCGAATTTTATGAAATAAAAGTATTCAAATTTTCTTATAATTACTATTCAGCAAATGGTTAAATTGATAAAAGTTTAAAGTTATGGGTGAAATATGAATTTTTTTTTTCAAAATAAGCAAGTGGTTATAAAATAATCATTGTTGTCAGGGAATATTCGTTTGGTCGTGGAATATTCTTTCTGTCGGGGAATATTCGTACGACGGCGCAGCTATTTGTGGGCCCCATAACGAATAACTGTCGGGTGAAGAAAACGACAAATTTGGGTTTTTACAAATAACGGCGTAGTTGTTACCGTTAACACTGTTGGAATACCCGTTGGTTAAAATACAGTAATACGCGTTATTGCACAGTAGCACACGGTATTGCACAGTATTTTTAAAATTATTGATTCTTACGTAAGAAGGCACTACTCAATAATTGTTACAGTAATTACTGTTCAATATTTTACTTTATTGATTCAATAATTGCTGCTGTTGATATTTTATATTATTTTTGTTTCAATAATTGTTGCTGCACAGTATTTTCTATTATCAGATCAATAATTCATATTATTTGAATAATATTATTAGATAGCATTATTGGCAATGTCTAGAAAGTTCTGTCTAAGAAGAGGTTTGGTCATCTAATTGCGCGCCAGTAAGGAGAAATCCTTATTGGAAAGCCCCCTCTTTCCTGGGAACGGCCTGGTTGTCATAAATGTGATTCTGTAATATTATTTGTGAATAATTAATTATTGATTCGTATGATAAGGAAATATTTATTTTATGTGGATATAAATGAGGGACATATTTTTGTGGTTAAAAATGAAGGAGTTAATGTTGAGGTTTTTATCAGTATTTTTGTTGGAATGGAGGTATTAAAAATTAGGGTTTTTGAGATATTTTGCGGGGGTTATAATTTTTAATCCGACCGTTGGATCGTGGTAATTTTTGGATATGTTATACATATATAAGTTGAGTATATGCCCACAAATTTTGAACCGTTAAAAATGAACGTATGATTTATTATGAATTTTACGAGATGACTGGTTCAGAAATTGTTGAATTTTCGGAGTTTATCATTTTGGTGAAAAATTCTAGAATTGGTGGGCCCCACTTGTGGTTGGTGAAGAAATGTGCTGAATTATATTTCAAATGTGGTGGGTGGGAATAGTAGCAGGTAAAGCCATCAGGTTGCAGGTCAAACCTACCAAAATTTTCCTATAAATAGAGGGCTAAGTTAGAATTGAAAATCACACCAGAAACATAAGCTTTCTCTCTCTTTCTCTCTCTATATTATGAAGCATATTTTGTGAGTATTTAGATACTTTGAGAGTTACTATTCAGTGCAAGTTTTCTTCAGCCTTATACCGATCAGAAGTACTGCTCTTTTGAGGTAAGGGATAGTAAGGGATAGTAAGGGATTTTAAGGGTTGTTATGTTTTTCAGTTTCGTAATTTTTCTGAACTTCAAAAATTCTGGAAAAATTTGAAATGATATTTTGATGAGTTTTATTGATTGTGTCCAAAAATGGTGATTTTTGGATGTATAGATTGAGAGTTATGAATTTTATGATGAAAAGACTATTTTAAAAGTAACTGCTTATAATTTCTTGTGGTTAACTCCAAAATTGATGAAATTTTTATTGGGAGTACATGTATATGATGGAAGTAAACTCTGTTAATTTCAGAATTTTTGGACAAAAGTATAATTTTTGATAAATGTCTAAATATTCGGCTGTTTTGGCCATATGAAAAATAGTAAATGACTTTTAAAAATTCTGAGAAAAATATATGTTCAATATTGGACTATATTATGCTAAATCCCAGAAAAGAAATATTTTTGGAACTGATTTGATATTTTTCATGAAAATGGACTAGTTATGAGTAAATGAATTAAATATGTTATGTGAAGTAAGAAAATTGGAAAAATAGGATTTTATGGCTTGAGAATCCTATATGAGGTATATGCAGATTTTTGATGAGGGTTTTGATTATTGGTGATAAAATCTTATGAGTTTGGTATTTTAGAATGATTAAATGCATTATTTAGTAAAGTGTAAACAATTTAAATAAATTGTTTATAAGCTTAAGAAATATTATTCTTTCAATATCATTATACCGAAATACTGGTATGGATTTTATTGTGGAATTTCTACCTTTTTGTGTCGAGTTTACTATTTATGAGTTACTATTCATGAGTTACTATTCACGAGTTACTATTCACGATAAAAATTGGTTTCTTTTTCTAACCAAATTATAGTTGAGTTATGAATATTACTCTTGAGATTAAAACTATGTATTGATTATATTGATTTTATTATCATATATAACATTTTTATAACCCTGATGTTGAAATTCTCTTTCACTAGAGTGTAAAGATGGGTAGATTATTGGTATGATCATGACTAGGGTTCTCTTTGGCCTGTAGTGCAAAGTTGAATTGTGACTGGTATGATCATGACCATTGAATTTATAAGTGAATATCTTTAGCTTAAGTGCAAAGGTGAATTGATCAACATTGTTATAATTATTGTTTATAGAAATTCTGAAATGATTATATATTTCTTTGAGATATTAATATCTTTGGCCTGTAGTGCAAAGATGAAATATTGATGAATATCTTTGGCCTGTAGTGCAAAGATGAATTGTTGATGAATATCTTTGGCCTGTAGTGCAAAGATGAATTGTTGATGAATATCTTTGGCCCGTAGTGCAAAGATGACATGTTGTTGAATATCTTTGGCCAGTAGTGCAAAGATGAACAGATGTTGAGATAAACATGACCAACTGGTGATACAAATGAATATCTTTGGACGTAGTGCAAAGATGAAGTTATTAGTATGATTATGAACAGGAAATGTAATGTGATTTGGTGTAACCATGATCTTTGATGTTTCAGGTAAAGATATGTGATGAAAATTATCATCGTCCTGAATGAGAAGAAGAATTTAGAATCACAATTATGATTATGAGTTATTCATATGATTGTGAACCAGAATTGTTGATTGATGTTACAGGGATAAAACATTGTTGGTGGATTTTTAACATGGAGAAGATAATAGACTTTATAGTCTATTTGACTCTTCTAATGGATTGCTCGTTCCGCTGCAACTATGGTTGAAATTTTTATCATTTACCATATGTTCTAAATCTCTGATTTATTATTGATGAAGGCTATTGATAATTTAATTATCTTTAGTCATGATATTCTTTACTGAGCTAGTTGTGCTCACCCTTTTGCTTCACAATTCCTTTCAGGTAATAAGAGTGTAGCTGGGTCGAGCGGGGGTAACAAGGGAATAGAACGGTGGTCATCATTTAGTAGTTATATTTGGTGAAGAAAATAGGGTGAGGCGAACCCAACGTTGGAGGGGTGTTTTGTCACTATCATACAAGATGTCTAATGACATACAACCTCGTGTCATCATAAGACAGAGTTGTGCTCATCCACTTGCTGAGTATATCTATGGGCACTACCTATATAATCTTGGTGTTTGTTTGAAGTATAATTCTCAATTAGAGACAGTGGAGATAATGATAAGTCAAGAGAAGACTCACCATTGGGAAGAATATGATAGTAATCTTCTCGTTTTTCTTTGGGGTCTATTGGGTCAACCAAGGATAATTCTGTGGCCATATGATATCTATCATAACCTAGACGCGTGGCCTCCTATGTACGAAAGTTTCCTTGAGCACTTCCCAAATATTCTAATTTCTAAAACAGTTTTTGACTATACCTTTATGTAAGGTGTCATTGTGAGGTGATGTCCACGGTTGGAACATGAGTCACATTTGGTATATATTTGTATCCAAACTCACAGCATATGTGTTGTTGTATTTTACACGACAATTGTTGTAATAAAGTTGTAGTTATTTTCTGTACCATGTATTTGGCGACTCAGAATGGGTTGGATGGAATGGACCTATTTTGGGGTCGTTACACCCCTGCACTACGGCCAAGGATATTCGTATATTCATTAATGGTCATGATCATGCCAACAACTGTCCATCAACGCACTACGGGCCAATAAGGACTTTTACCACATCATTTATAACATTACGGTCATGATTATACCGAATAATCCCTGGCCATAATCATACCAAGTCTATCTATGCACTACAGGCCACAGATGACTTTTAACATTTTATAAACATGAGGATGATGACAATGATATAAGAATTCAATAAAACAAGTTCAAGAATTAATTTATCCAAGAATTAACAACGTCCAAATTGTCAACATGATACTGCTTTGTGTAATAAAATTCAAGAATGCTTAGAATAATATTTTCATGAAAAGATACTGGATGAAACGCAATTATCAAGGATATTCCATAAATTTCATAGAGTATAGAAGTCAAAACTTAACCAACTGAGTATAATAAAGAATGGAATAACAAAAGAAATCACCATGCATGCGATAGACCGCACAGGCAGGTTATTCTCACAGAATAATAAATAATGGAACCAGGTCCGGCGTAAAACGCACAGACAGGATATTCCAACAGAATAATAATAAAGACGGAACCAGGTCCGGTGTAAAACACACAGACAGGATGTTCCAACCGAATAATAATAAAGACGGAACCAGGTCCGGTGCAAAACACACAGACAGGATGTTCTAACAGAATAATAATAAAGACGGAACTAGGTCCGGTGTAAAACACACGGACAGGATGTTCCAACAGAATAATAATAAAGACGGAACTAGGTCCGGTGTAAAACACACGGACAAGATGTTCCAACAGAATAATAAAAGAATGTCACCAAGTATAGGGTAGACCGCGTATACAGGTTATTCCAACAGAATAATAAGAAATGGAATAACAAAAGTTCTCTTCATGAATAAGAAAAAAATAACACCCCTTACCGTTTTAAAGAAGAGCTGAAATAAGGAAGTAGTTAAGTAGCAGAATACTCTTCTTTTCTCTCTATAGTTTCTCTCTATAGTTTCTCTCTCTAGAGTTCAGTGAATTCGTAAGAAATAATGAAGGAATGAGCTGCTATTTATAGAAAAATAGAATGCATAGTAACTAATCCATGAACGGTTCAGATTGATTACTTTAATCTGACGGTCCATATTTAAAGAAAAATCTTTTAAATAAAATATAATATATTCTATTTATAGAATAACTTTAATAAAGTATTCTGTTTTATATAAAAAGATGTTTCTGTTTTATTACGTTAATAATACGAATAAAACAAAACGTCATTATCGCTAAATAATTCATATTATTAACTGACAATAATTGAATCAAACTGAGTGACTTCTCACATAAGCATTAATAATCAATACCGTGTGTTACTATGCAACCACACGTATTACTGTACTTTTACTACCGAGTAGTTCAACAGTAACAATGGTAAAACTTCCGCCGTTATTTTTAATAAAATATTTTTGTCGTTTTCTCAATCCGACAATAATTCCGTTGTGGGGTCCACCAATGATTGTGTCGTTGTACGAATATTTTCTGTTAAAACGAATATTCCCCGACCAATCGAATATTATATAACAACTTGGATACTTTACAAAATTTATAAATACTACCCATAACTATTATATCAAATCCACACCATAATATAAAAATTATTTCGAGAAAAATTAAATATTTATTCATAAAATCTGGGGTTTCACATATGAGGTCTGAATCTAAAAAATTATTTGATAATTAAAAAATAAATTGACTCTTAATGACACTATTTGACCATTTTAAAATGTAAAATTTTATTTAATAATTTTAAATATTCAATTTAATAAAAATAAGTGCATAATATTGTTGAATATATTTATATAAAAAAAATTATCAAAAAATTTTCATTAAGAGGTATCTCTTAATTATTAAGATTTTATTTTCTGTCTTACCGATTAAGAGGCATTCAGAGGTTACAAAAAAAATAAAAAAACATCATCATGCCTCTTAGCGAATAAGAGACAGTCCATTAAGAGGTAATCAGATGTAAACAAACAGCACACTCTCCACTTTATGTACTTGAGTAGTGCTACAGACACAAACTATTTTATAAATATTTTACAAACTGCTGATGTGACATAGTCCACCTCAGCGTATTGATCAATAAATTGGTTCAATATAGTCTTCGGTCCCACACAATATGCTGATGTAAAGTATGCCATATCAGCCGTTTGTAAAATATTTATAAAATAATTTGTATCTCTAACATTATTATTAAAAGAATGACTAAATATACACATTTTTTTGTCCTAAAAAAGATGAGATAAACTACATAGAATAATGTTAGAGATACAAATTATTTTATATATATTTTATAAACTGCTGATATGACATACTTCACATCAGCATATTGTGCGAGACCGAAGACTATATTGAACCAATTTATTGATCAATACGCTGAGGTGGACTATGCCATATAAACAATTTATAAAATATTTATAAAATAATTTGT
Source organism: Panax notoginseng (assembly GCA_016801055.1). Lineage (NCBI taxonomy): Eukaryota > Viridiplantae > Streptophyta > Magnoliopsida > Apiales > Araliaceae > Panax > Panax notoginseng. The sequence continues at coordinate 148,826,227 of CM029015.1, read as the reverse complement.
GTCTATAACACTATTCTTCTTTTAATGGCGAAGAGAGCTAGTGAAGTTGAAGTTATAAGGATAAAAGACGAATTACAAAAAAAGTTGAAAGGTATTTTAGTAAGCGAAAAAGGTTTCAAGAAATTGTTAACGACGAAGGCCCCTAGACTTTATATATTAGAAGATATCCTGTAGGGGGTGTTGTTATAAATCATTATAGATATGCACAAAAACATATATTATTGGGTGTCTGATTACCAAAAATAAAAAATAGTCATATTGTATCATTTTTATTTGGTAAAAGATATATGATTACTGGTAATTGCAATTGAGAGTGTTTAGTATAAATTTAAGATTATTGAGTATATTTTTTTTAATATTAATTTTTATTAAAATATTTTTATACTAATTTTAGTTGAATAATTCACCCATATGATTATTATTGAATGTAATCAACAATCATCAAAGTATTATCAAACTAATTAATTATGCATTACCTAATAAATCGTATTAAAATATTTAATATGTTTATAAAATGACAATTCATGATTTATTCAATTATTAAGTACAAAATTTTTAACTATGTCGCTAATAATAAATTAAACTTATAATAATAAACAACACCACATTCTTTGTATGAACAATGAGTTATTTTAGTTAAAATAAACATGTTGATCAAAAAAATTAAAAAATAAATGTAAATAATATGACTAATAAAGATATTTATGTCCCAAATATTAATATAAACGATAGTTTTGTCTAAATAAAAATTTCAAGATGATCACTATGTGGTGTCTAGGATTTTTTCCTACTGTCTAACCCTTTTTATTATTATTATCCGCTTTTTATCTTTTAACTTTTAACGGTGATTTTGAAAAGAAAAAAATCGTCATAAATGTCAACGGACAAAAACTCTTTCTGCGTTTATCATTTTTGCGATCCGTAAATTTTGGGTGGTAGATCTATTATGAGTTTTCTAACCAACCCAAGAGGAACGAAAGAAAAATATTAAAATTTCAATTTATGGTGATTTTTCTACTAAAACAATCCAAAATCTGAAAAATCCCGAAAAGTAATATGCCCAAAATATCCGGCCCCAATTTGAAATAGTTGGCTTGTGCCAAAAATTCGACCCTTTTGGAATCTAGTAGTGTATGATATAAGGAAGTTCCGGTCCAAAGATGAACCAAATCCGACTTCGTACAAAAGAGTTATGGCCGAATGAATTTTTAAGAATTAAAACTTTGAATGGGAAAATCTAAAGGTATACAACTCAAAAAATTATGAAATTTTTACTTGAAGTACACACTGATGTGAGGAAGCTATCGTGTAAATTTAGAAATTTTGGATTAAAACTCGAATTATGAAAAATATGGCAATTTTATGCATAAACGACCCTTTTAAAAATAGTAAATGACATTGGAAAATTAAAAGAAAAATATTATGTGTGTAAAATTATGTTAACTAAGTGATTCTAGAAGGAATAAAAATAATAATGTATCTAGGTATTTTTAATAAATAAGATTGAGTTAAGAAAATTAAGGAAAATGATTAAAGAGAAACTAAATAAATGATATAAATTGATTTACCGGCAAGTGTGTGATAAAAAATGAATAAATAATAATTATTAAGGAAATTATGGTCATCTTAATGATTATGTTATGTGAAACTACTTGTGAAAATTAATTAAAATAAAGTATAAAATAAGAAATAATTAAACAAATAGAATAATAGATAAATGTTATTTTATTTGGAAAGATTAAACAAATAAAATAATAATTTAAATTATTTTATTTTTAAAGAGTATTGAGAAGTGACCATTAAGATTATTTGAAAGATTAATGGAAAATGATTAAATAAATAAAATAATGATTGAGTTTATTTGGGAATTAATAAATTATAAACAAACAAAGTAAGAATACTTTATTTGTAAAATAATGAAACATAAACAAATTAAAGTGTAAACAATTAAGAATGACTGTACAAATAAAAAATAAAGAGATTATTTTATTTGTAGTAAATATTAATATTGAGAAATAAGATAGTAAATGGGAAATGATTAAACAAATAAAATAACAATGATGTTATAAAATATTACTAAAAACAAGAACAAAGAAGATTGGAGAAAAGATAGTATTATATTTGTATTTGGTATATCCAATGATCACTTTACAATGGTCTTATTTATAGAAGATAAGAACATCAATACTACTAGGAAGTTACAAAACTCATAAGTCATGAGTTTCAAAAACTTAAAGGACATGTAAGTTACATGTATCTAGACATCCATAATATTATAAATCTAGATATACATAATTTTATAACACTCCCCTTGGATGTCTGTTGTATAGCTATACGCATTGAAAGCTGTCTCATTAAAAATCTTACCAGGAAAAATCCAATGGAAAAAAAAACCTTGATTAAAGGAAAAAGAGTGCAACGCATATTAGCTCCCCCTCATGAATATATCCTTAACTCCTTCAGTTGTCGCATTCCAATCCTTCAAGCGTTGCAGTTGGTAGTGCTTTGGTGAACAAATCTGCTAGATTGTCTTTTGATCGAATTTGTTGAACATCAATGTCACCACACTTATCAAGTTCATGTGTGAAAAAAAATTTCGGTGAGATGTGCTTTGTTCTATCTCCTTTGATGTATCCTCCTTTTAATTGAGCTATACATGTAGCATTGTCTTCATACAGAATGGTTGGAGTTCCTTTGCTGGAGGATAAACCACATGTTTCACGAATATGTTGAGTCATTGATCTCAACCATACACATTCTCGACTTGCTTCATGGATTGCAAGTATTTCAGCATGATTAGATAAAGTGGCAACTAATGTTTGCTTTGTAGATATCCATGATATAGCAGTATCACCACACATAAAGAGATAACCTGTTTAAGATCGACCTTTATGTGGATCAGATAAATACCCTGCATCAGCATATCCAACTAATTTATTATTATCATTATTTGAATAAAATAAGCCTATATCCATAGTTTCTCGTAGGTAACGAAAAATATGTTTAACCCCATTCCAATGTCTTCGGGTAGGAGAAGAGCTATATCTTGCTAACAAATTCACAGAGAATGCTATATCAGGTTGTGTATTATTAGCAAGACACATTAATGCACCAATTGCACTGAGGTATGGTACTTCAGGACCAAGTAATTCTTCAATATCCTCACGAGGTCTAAAAAGGTCATTTTTCACATTAAGTGATCTAACAACCATTGGGGTACTTAATGGATGAGCTTTATCCATATAAAATCTTTTAAGAACATTCTCAGTGTAAGTTGACTGATGAATGAGAATTCCATCTGCTAAATGCTCGATCTGCAAGTCGAGACAAAATTTTATTTTTCCTAAATCTTTCATCTCAAATTCTTTCTTTAAATAATTCATTGTCTTTGGAATCTCTTCATGAGTTCCAATAATATTTAAATCATCAACATACACAGCAATAATAGTAAAACCAGATTCTGACTTTTTTATAAAAACACATGGGCATAGAGGGTTATTATTATACCCTTCTTTCAATAAATATTCACTAAGACGATTGTACCACATACGTCCTGATTCCTTTAACCCATATAGGGACCTTTGCAACTTGATTGCGTAAACTTCCAGGAAATTTGAATTATATGCTTCAGGCATTTTAAATGCTTCAGGCATTTTAAATCCTTCAGGAATTTTCATATAAATATCATTATCAATTGACCCATATAAATAAGCTGTGACAACATCCATTAGACACATATCTACTTTTTCATGAGTGGCCAGGCTAATAAGATATCGCAATGTAATTGCATCTACCACAGGAGAATATGTTTCATTGTAATCAATACCAGGTCTTTGTGAAAACCATTGTGCCACAAGTCGTGCCTTATATCTTACAATTTCATTTTTTTCATTTCTTTTCCGCACAAATACCTATTTGTATCCAACAAACTTTACTTTTTCGGGTGTTTAGACTACAGGTCCAAAAACTTCACGTTTTGCAAGTGAATTTAATTCTGCCTGTATTGATTCTTTCCATTTTGGTCAATCATTTCTGCGTCTACATTCTTCGACAGAATTAGGCTCAGAATCCTCGTTTTCATTAATTATATCAAGCGATATATTATATGAAAAGCTGTTGTCAACAACTATCTCACTTTGGTTTCATCTTTTCTTTGTAGAGTCATAACTTATTGAGATCTCATCATTTTTATTATTTTCAGGTACCTAAACCTCTTCTGGGGTTTTATGATTAGCTATGTCTATATCTTCATGAATATTTTTCTCCTCAATAATGTCAACTTGTTTATATACTTCTTTTCTTTTCCGAGGATTTTTGTCTTTCGAACCGATTGGTCTACTATGCTTCTGGCGTGCCTTAGACTCATTTGCTACAATTATTGCGGATTGTCCTATTGGGACTTCAATCTGAGCTGGAGCATCTACAGCTGGTATATGAGATTTGGTTACTCCTTTTGAGTCAGTGAATGCATTTGGTAGCTTATTTGCTATATCTTGCAAACTAAGTATCTTTTGAACTTCTTGTTCACATTGTTTTGTACGAGGATCAAAATTTAATAATGACAATGCATTCCAAGTTATATCTTTATCCAGCTGTTTAATTTCTCCCCCTAATGCTGGGACCATAGTCTCATCAAAATGACAGTCGGCAAATCGTGCCGTAAATAAATCACCTGTTAAGGGTTCAAGATATTTAATTATTGATGGGGACTCAAACCCAATATATATTCCCAGCCTCCTTTGAGGACCCATCTTTGTGCGTTGTGGAGGATAAATTGGAACATATACCGCACAACCAAATATTCTTAGATGGGAAATATCTGGCTCATGACCAAAAACCAATTGTAATGGAGAGAATTTATGATATGATGTTGGCCTAATGCGAATAAGTGCTGCTGCATGTAAAATAGCATACCCCAAACAGAGACAGGAAGTTTTGTTCTCATGAGCAATGGTCTTACAATTAACTGGAGGCGTTTAATAAATGATTCAGCAAGACCATTCTGAGTATGAACATGGGCAACACGATGTTCATTATTTATACCAAGTGACATACAATAATCATTAAATGTTTGGAATGTGAATTCACCAGCATTGTCAAGACGAATAGTCTTGATTATATGATCTGGAAATTGTGCTCATAATCTAATAATTTGAGCAAGTAATCTCGCAAACGCCAGGTTGCGAGTTGATACTAAGCACACATGTGACCATCTTGTAGATGCATCTATTAAAACCATAAAATATCTAAATGGTCCACTTGGTGGGTGAATAGGTCCACAAATATCTCCTTGAATACGTTCTAAAAACCTTGGGGATTCACTCCCAATTTTAGCTGGTGATGGTCTAATGACCAATTTGCCTTGAGAACAAGCAGCACATGAGAATTCCTTAAATTGAAGAATCTTCTGGTTCTTTAATGGATGGCCATGTGAATTCTTAATAATTCTTTGCATCATTATTGATCCAGGATGACCCAACCGGTCATGCCAAATAATGAAATTATTTGGTTCATTGAACTTCTGGTTCATTATTGCATTGACTTCAATTGTACTAATACTTGTATAGTACAAACCTGAAAATAAAACGGGTAATTTTTCCAATATTTGTTTTCCAGTAGAGACATTTGATCATATGATGTAAAGATATTCTATACCATTTTCATTGGCTGTCTCAATATGGTATCCACTATGTCGTATATCTTTAAAACTTAGTAGATTCCTCCTTGATTTAGTGGAAAATAAAGCATTATCAATAATAAATTTTGTTCCACTAGGAAGCATTATATTGGCTCTTCCAGAGCCTTCAATCAAGTCTGCTGAACCTGATATTGTATTCACTTTTGCTTTCATCATTCTTAGATTTGAAAAATATTGCTTATGTCTGAGAATCGTATGTGTCGTTGCACTATCTGCTAAACATATATCTCTACCATTGATATTAGGCTCATTTATAGCATGACGCAAATCCATATTTTCTTCATAAAAAAAGAACAAATATATAATAAGTTCATAAATTAATAACACAATCCTTTACATTAAATAAGCCAATCATGAAAAGAAGAAAACAAAATACATTAGCATAAGACTAACATAATTCTTAACTACTGTTTTCTAGAACACATACTATTATTTTTTTTTCTTTTTTTTTTCAAATATTCCATCTATTCTAAAATTAAAGATACATTTATAAAATAACAACTTTTAAGGATAATTTTATGTTTTTAAATATACCCTTAGTATGTATTAACTAGGAATTCATGTGTGATGGTTTGATATTAATAAATTAAAAATATCATCTTATTTTATAATTTAAAAATCAAATTAAAATAATATATATATAATATATATATATATATATATATATAATTTTATAACACACCAACCAAGTATTGAACAGAGAGCTGAGTAATAACTCAATAAACTAATGAACTAAAATTGGTTTGCAACGTGCATGCCAACTTTAATTTGATGCTACTTGGTAAGGAAACTTCATATTCAACAACTCCTTTTTCTCTATTTTCCCCCCTTTTTTTCTTTTTCAATTAAATTTACTGAATGACAAAAATAAATTTTTATGAAAAGGTCTGAATGTGACACCCCCAAATCCGGTACTTCCATTTCCACAGGATTTGGTGTTCACTGTACAAACATCATCTATATATCTACCCATAAAAATGCAAACCATGCAATAGATATAAATAAATAATAAATCTTTCCCCTTATGGGGTTATATCAACTTTATAATAAATAAATAAATCCCAGGCCACTCTAACCTTAAATCATCTGTGCAAAAATATAGACAAATAAGTCTTAAGTAACATCAATTCTAATTATCATTACATAAACACATAAATAATCAATCTTCATTACTTGCTAAGCTTGCCCTTGCCTTTACTAGTGGAAGGTTCGTCTGTTCTTTCGTTCTTAACTGCAATGTTATTATTACGCAAGAGTGAGCACGATTGCCCACAAGTATAACAATTTAACAAAGAAATAATAACATGTGAATAAATCAAAGGTTTCAGAAATATGAAAACTCAACTTTTGAATCAAGAATGAATAACAAGAAACAAAAGAACTTCTGAGGGTCATAAGACCTTGAACTATGTCCTAGGTTATCAAGGGTTATACTTGAAATCTTTAACAGTCATAAGACTATGGACCTTTCTTCTCGTACTTAGGGGGATCAGCCCTTAGTACCATACTGTGCACAATATCTTAACGCTAAAGCGTAAATAATCCCCTATTAAAGGGTTGTTCATCTCAGTTTGACATTCGAGTTCGCACCAAAGGAAGTTTGGTTTGGATAATTCAATAAGGGTTATGAAATTTAGAACGTTCATCAACTATGGACTAGTCGAATCAATAAGGTTCACTAGTCTAACAAGGTTCAACAATAATGATATTCAATTTGAATAATAATCTCAAGAAGTATACAATAGGACAATTATTGTATAACAAATTCATACTTTGAAAGGATAATCAATCTTTAATATAACAATTCGAACTTGAATAATAGTAATGAGAATTTACTCAAGGTAAATAATAAACTTGAACAATGATAACAAGTAGGGGTAGGAAACTTGCCTCGTGCGTAGATTACACTTTAACTAAACTCGTTCTTTGAATTTAATCCTACATATCATTTATATTCACAATACCCGTTAATTATAACGTAACTAATCATAGTAAATTCATTCTTTTTGTCTAACTTTGGTTATGACTATACTTAGTCAATATATCACATTCATTGTCACATAATTTACACTTCACAAATAACAAACTACTTATGTATTCAATAATTCAATCCACATGAAATTATGTTATTTACATGTTAAACATCTATTTTATCACCTCATTATACTTTTAACATGTTCATTAATTAAGTTACTAACACATTGCTAGACTTAATTATTTTAAAAATTCCATTCCTGTACATTCTGGAGAGTGGCGCTGCAGCCCCACTTTTATACTAGGTCTTGGCGCTGCGGCCGAATACATGGCGCTGCGGTGCGGTGGCGCTACGGTGCGAGAAATAGGCAGGCAGCCGGCTCTGCGGCGCGGCGTACCAGTTGCAGAAATGGTAGTTCGCGAAAAATCGCAGAACATGCCAATTTCTATCAATTTCTAAATTTCTGCACGAATTTAGACATACCCACATGATATAATTCATACATAATCGTTACCCATCAATTATAGAATGAATTTAACTCATTAAACACATAATTACCAAATTAAAATATTTGAATTTCACTGACTTTGATGTTCTTGAAGGTTTTGAAAATAAATCATGAAATTTAATACTACGGATTTGTTATAACACCGAATTCGTTCATTTAAGGTTTGGTCTCTTCGTATCAACATGCATAATCAAATAGGAGTATAAATTTTACAAAACTATTTATGTTTGACACATTAAATTTACGTATAAGGGCCATATGACCAAAACCCAAACTCTGTAAATTTTGAAATAACAAGTCATCATATTACGAAACTTATGATATGGAATCATGCAATATATATAAAACATGTTATGCTACTCGTATTATTACACATATTCTTATAACAACACCATTTCCCAATTCACAGAGACTTACAGAATGAATGAAAGCCATTTTTTATAAAAACTAAATGACGTAACAATGAAAATTGGGTTGGAGAGAATTACCCAAAGCGTGGAGTATAATGTAGGAGATGAATTGAAACCCTTCTCAAACTCTTCTTCAGTCACACACTCAAAATTCTTAACTTTTCTCTCTGAATTTTCTCTGAGTTCTCAACTTAGCATACATGAAACAACATAATACGCTAGAGGCGTATAAAAAACTGACGTGATGATGGTCAGTTACCCAGTCATGGGTAACTGTTATTAACTTCTCTTAGGGCCTTGTTTGGCTAGCATAATAGATTTCAAAACTCCTTTAATTTAATAAAGCTTTATCATATAATTTAATTAATGTCACACTCCTTTATAAAATAATTCAATATCTTATTTAATTTACTTTAAATAAAATATAATAATTTCTCATAAATTCACAGTCACATAATTAAAATTCTCATTAATAAATAATATCACATTATTAACTCTCAAATTAATAATTAAATTAATTAAAATAACATTAGGCTTATTAAGTATTTCTTTTAATACAATAAGTTCACATAATCACATACCTCGATAATAAAAATTCTCCATATTAATTTAATAATTGTAACACATATAATTAAATTAATCTATCACAATTGCATCAATTAATTATTTAATCTAATAATTAAATCATCGAAAATATTTATTTACTTCAATAAATAGTAAAATTAATTACAAAAATCTCGTCCGTCACATCTTTCCCCCTTAAAAGGATTCTGTCCCCAGAATCACGACTCAATAAATTTAACCCGTTACATTCTCCCCACCTTACAAAGATTCTATCCCCAGAATCGCTTACACATAAACTAAGTAAATAAATGAGGGTAATTCTTCATCATATTATCTTCGAGTTCCCACGTAGCTTCTTCAGCGTTGTGGTTCCTCCAAATTACCTTAACAGAAGGTATTACTTTATTTCTGAGAACTTGTTCTTTTCTATCGATAATTTGAACGGGAATTTCTTCGTAAGATAAGTCTTTTTCAAAATGTAGGGATTCGTATTCAATTACATGCTTGTAATCGGCTTTGTAGGGTCATAACACAGAAATATGGAAGACGTTGTGGACATTCTCGAGTGCTGGAGGTAGGGCTACCTCGTACGCGACTTCTCCGATTCTTCGTAGAACTTCAAAGGGTCCAATGAATCTTGGGCTTAATTTCCCTTTCTTTCCAAACCTAATCTTTCCCTTCCAGGGAGAGACCTTTAAGAACACGTAACTACCCGGTTCAAATTTAACATTCTTACGGTGTAGATCTGCGTACTTCTTCTGTCTATCTTGAGCTGCTACCAGTCGTGCTCAGATCACTTTGACTATTTCTGCAGTTTGTTGTACCAATTCTGGCCCTAGCAATTGTCTTTCGTCAACTTCATCCCAATAAAGTGGAGTTCTGCACTTTCTGCCATATAACGCTTCGTAAAGCAGCATGCCTATACTAGCGTGGTAGCTGTTGTTGTAGCCGAACTCTACTAACGGTAGGTGATCATCTCAATTTCCTTTAAAATCCATTATACAAGCTCTTAACATATCTTCCAATGTCTGAATTGTTCTTTCACTCTGTCCATCTGTCTGAGGGTGATATGCCGTACTCTTTCACAACTGTGTACCCATGCATTCCTGTAGACGTTTTCAGAAGTTCGACGTAAAGCGTGGATCCCTATCGGAAACAAATGACACCGGCACTCTATGCCTCGAAACAATCTCTTTTACATATAACTTTGCCAACTGATCTAAGTTGAATCTGATTTTGATCGGAAGGAAGTGTGCGGATTTCGTCAGTCGGTCAACGATAACCCATACTGCGCCGTAGCCTTTCTGAGTCGTCGGAAGGCCAACCACGAAGTCCATTGTAATATATTCCCATTTCCATTCTGGGATCTCCAACGGTTGTAGCAATCCACTTGGTCTCTGATGTTCTGCTTTTACTTTTTGACAGGTTAGACACTTGGCAACACATTCTGCAACATCACGTTTCAAATTCGGCCACCAGAAATGTTGTCGAAGATCTTGATACATCTTGGTACTACCAGGGTGAATCGAATATCATGAACTATGAGCCTCGCTCAAAATGTTTTCCTTAATCTCTGGTACTGGCGGTACCCAAATTCTGCTCTCAAATCTCAGTATTCCTTCCTTATCCATCTTAAATCTTTGTTCGGTTCCTTCAGATATCTTCCTTATTACCTTTTTGCACTCATCGTCCTGAAGTTGAGCCTCCTTAACTTTATCCAGTAGGGTTGTACCAGATTGCATCTGAAATAACTTCTCATCAATTTCTATAGGATACTTCACTTCCAACTCCAGTTTCTCTATTGCTGAAATCAATTCCTTCTGAGCAGTCAACATCATCAACTTCTCTCGACCTTTTCTACTTAAAGCGTCGGTAACCACGTTTACCTTACCTGGATGGCATAAAATTTCACAATCGTAGTCTTTAATTAATTCCAACCACCTTCTTTGGCGCATATTCAATTCTTTCTGTGTGAAAATATATTTCAGACTCTTATGGTCTGTATATATTTCACACTTCTCCCCGTAGAGATAGTGCCTCCAGATTTTCAAAGCGAAAACCACTGCAGCTAACTCCAAGTCATGGGTCGGATACCCCTTCTCATAATCCTTCAGTTGTCGTGACACGCATACAATGACTCTGCCATTTTGCATAAGCACACAGCCAAGTCCTTTGTGTGAAGCATCACTATAAACCACAAAATTTCCTGTATCATCCGAAAGAGATAATACAGGTGCTGAACTTAACCTCTTCTTCAATTCTTGAAAGCTTTCCTCACACTTTTCTGTCCAAACAAATTTCACAGCTTTTCGAGTCAAATTCGTTAACGGAGTTGCGATCTTGGAAAAGTCTTAAATGAATCTTCTGTAATATCCTGCCAATCCAAGAAAACTTCTTACTTCCGACGATGTCTTCGACTGATCCCAGTTGATCACGGCTTCGACTTTGGATGGATCTACCGAAATTCCGTTTTTATCGATCACGTGACCAAGAAATTGCACCCGCTCGATCCAGAATTCGCATTTTGAAAACTTGGCATACAACTTCTCTCTTCTCAACACTTCCAACGTTAATCTCAAATGCTCTTCATGTTTTTCCTTGGTTTTTGAATATACTAAAATATCGTCTATAAATACCACTACGAACTTGTCCAAAAACGGCTTAAAAATACTGCAAGAGCATTCGTTAAACCAAATGACATTACTAAAAATTCGTAGTGACCATATCGTGTTCTGAACGATGTCTTCGGTACATCCTCTAGTCTCACCTTCAGTTGATGATAACCACTCCTCAAGTCTATCTTTGAAAAGTATCTTGCTCCCTTCAATTGATCAAACAGATCATTGATCCTCAGTAATGGATATCTATTCTTAATCGTGATCTTATTCAGTTCTCTATAATCGATGCAAAGCTGTATTGTCCCGTTTTTCTTCTTTACAAACAACACCGGCGCTCCCCACGGCGATACACTCGGTTGAATGTACTTCTTGTCCAATAATTCTTATAGTTGTACCATCAATTCTTTTATTTCTACGGGCGCCATTTGGTAGGGTGCCTTCGATATTGGAGCGGTTCCTGGCGCCAAATCAATCTCAAATTCGACCTCTCTATCTGGCGGAAGTCTTGGTAAATTGTCTGGAAATACGTCGACGAAATCCCTCACTACTGGTATCTCTTCTACTTTCGAATTCTCTTTACGACTGTCGACTATGTAAGCTAAATATCCTACACATCCTTGTCGTAACAACTTCCTGGCCTGCATCATCGTCAGACAGCTCGCTTGTCTAGGTGACTTGCTACCATAAAACACAACCTTTGACAGAGTCATAAGGTTAATACGCTTCTTTTGGCAATCAATTACCGCCCCGTAATTGAATAACCAGTCCATTCCCAAGATAACGTCAAATTCCCCAAGTAGAATAGGGATAAGATCTACGTTCATGATATTACCCTTAATATCCACTTTACAGTTCTTATGCATGTACTTAACAGGGATTATTTTTTTATTCGCGATTTCTATATTCATGGGGTATTCTAACTCATCCTTAGGCAATTCTAAATTCTTAGCAAAGTCATCAGATATAAATGAGCAAGTAGCACCCGAATCAAATAACACATAAGCATTAACTTTATTGATTGGAATGATACCTGACACCACATCGCGAGACTGCACTGCATCCTGCACCGTCATATTGAAGGTTCTGGCGGTTGGTCGATTGGTTGCGGTTGGTGCTGCGATAGTCAGAGTGCTTCCACCGGTATTCCCTCTATTTCCTCCTGAACTCGTTCCCCCAGATCCCTTCTTAGGACAATCTCTTACCAAATGATCCTTTGAACCACAAGTGAAGCAGGCAACCTTCTTTGGGTTAGGACAGTTAGGTGCTATGTGGCCTTCCTGACCACAATTGTAACATACACGCTTCCCTTTCATGCAAACTCCCAAATGAGCTTTTTCGCAGCTTGAGAACGCTTCGATCTTCTTCTGCCCTCCTTGTTGACTTTCAACTGACGAGTTATCCGTCCACTTCCTCTTCTGATTATGGCTACCCCTAGTGCTACTCCCACCAGTCTTGTTATTACCTTCATTCTCACTTTTCTTCTTCTTTTGCTCCTGATTATACTTCGTTACTGCATCGCTTCCACCCTCAGTGAGTATAGCTTTCTCTAATACCCCAGCGAATGTCTTCAACTGAAACATCGACACCTTACTATATAACCACGACTTCAGTCCTTGTTCAAACCTTCTTGCTTTTCTCTCATCCGTGTGCACTTGATACGTGGCGAAACTTGCCAATTCATTGAATCTAGCCGCATAATCTAATACAGACATATTCCCTTGCTTCAATTCCAAAAACTGAACCTCCAATTGGTTATGCGAGGTAGTCGGGAAATATATCTCGAAAAACATCTCCTTGAACCTCTCCCAGGTTATCATACCTTCTCCTCCATGGACCTTGTTTGCTTGCCACCAAAAACTGGCTTCAGATTTCAGCAAAAATGCTGCAAAAGCAGTCTTCTGGTCCTCTTTGACTTTTGCGACCTCAAAAACCTTCTCCATCTCCATAACCCAAGTCTGAGCTTCGATCGGGTTCATGGAACCTTTAAACTCTGGCGGTCCCACCGCCTTGAAATCTTTGAACGTTGTATTCAGTGGAGCTTGAGGTTGATTATTAATTGCTCCAGCTAGTAAGTTCACTAATTGTTGGACGGGATTATCATTGGCGTTATTGTTATTATTCGTTGACTCTTCCTGAGCTGGTTGACAGTTTTATCTTCTAGGCGGCATATTTCTGTTAAGAATAAATGCTTATTAGGTCTTTATTCAATTCCTCAAACATTTAAGGCTTAGCTAGAACATTTAATCATAATTCACTTAACACATTACTTCAAATAAACTCTGACATTTCATTCAATTCAAAAGTTTTAACATCATAAGATAGCATCACTGCTATTTACATCAACTATCACGAGATAAAGAATCTACAGGATTTAAAACATCAAAATATTCCTTTGTTTATAAACACATTGGAATTTACATCATTAACTACCAAATAGTTTTCACATAATTAATACTAATACTATCACTGTCTGTTAAGGCTCCGAATAGCCTTGCTACGCTCCTGTTCTATGATGCGAGATATTGTCCTGCGATTTAGAATGTACGATGGTAGACCTTCAAACTGGATTGGGTACCTCAAAACTCGATCCCGGGCTTCATCCATTGCGTTATTAAGTGTAGAGTATGTCTCCCCAAGCTTAGCCTTCTTTACACGACAATCCCTTTCTGCAAGATCAACACGACGTGATTCTCTTACCCAGCCTTCCTCTGCTATGGCAAGCCTCTCTGAGCTCTCTTTCAGATCCTTCTTCAATTTCTTTATTTTTGTGGACTTCTCCTCGTTTTGACCCTTCTCGTGAACCAAATCCCATTCCACGTTTCCCACACGTGTGTGAAGAGTCACAATCTCCCTATCCTTCTGCTTGATGGTAATCTGCTGACTAACCGCCTGCTCAGTCAGATCCCGGACAGTATCTCGCAACTCTATGTTACGATCATAAAGTGCATCATATATCTTAACATCAATGGAGTTCGGTGGGAACTCCTCTTCTTCCTCAGGATCCTCCTCTGGATCAGTCTCAGGCTCATGCTCCTGACCAACAACTGTGATCAACGGAGATGGCTCCCTCTGAATCAACTGCTCCCTGACAACATGAATGTCTCGGGGCTCCTCCTCAATAGGCACTCGGGGTTCTTCCTCCCTAGCTCGACTAGCTCCTCCAACATCTGACATCCTGACAATATAGTTTTAAGTTTTAGTCACTAAGTCGTACTAGTGAGCACATAATTTAACACATAAACATATAAAGTCTTTTATTATCTTCAATGAATTAAGAAATTCATCTCTTAGAATTTGATAAGAGTTGTCCTTCACTATGTTCTTCCTATAAGGCTATTACCTAAGGTTGTTCCCCCACCTAAGGTTTATAACCTACAGCTTTGATACCAACCTATGACACCCCCAAATCCGGTACTTCCATTTCCACAGGATTTGGTGTTCACTGTACAAACATCATCTATCTATCTACCCATAAAAATACAAACCATGCAATAGATAGAAATAAATAATAAATCTCTCCCCTTATGGGGTTACATCAACTTCATAATAAATAAATAAATCCCAGGTCACTCTAACCTTAAATCATCTGTGCGAAAATATAAACAAATAAGTCTTAAGTAACATCAATTCTAATTATCATTACATAACCACATAAATAATCAATCTTCATTACTTGCTAAGCTTGCCCTTTCCTTTACTAGTGGAAGGTTCGTCTGTTCTTTCGTTCTTAACTGTAATGTTATTATTACACAAGAGTGAGCACGATTGCCCACAAGTATAACAATTTAATAAAGAAATAATAACATGCGAATAAATCAAAGGTTTCAGAAACATGAAAACTCAGCTTTTGAATCAAGAATGAATAACAAGAAACAAAAGAACTTCTGAGGGTCATAAGACCTTGAACTATGTCCTAGGTTATCAAGGGTTATACTTGAAACCTTTAACAGTCATAAGACTATGAACCTTTCTTCTCGTACTTAGGGGGATCAACCCTTAGTACCATACTGTGCACAATATCTTAAAGCTAAAGCATAAATAATCCCCTATTAAAGGGTTGTTCATCTCAGTTTGACATTCGAGTCCGCCCCAAAAGAAGTTTGGTTTGGATAATTCAATAAGAGTTCTGAAATTTAGAACGTTCATCAACTATGGACTAGTCGAATCAATAAGGTTCACCAGTCTAACAAGATTCAACAATAATGATATTCAATTTGAATAATAATCTCAAGAAGTATACAATAGGATAATTATTGTATAACAAATTCATACTTTGAAAGGATAATCAATCTTTAATATAACAATTCGAACTTGAATAATAGTAATGAGAATTTACTCAAGGTAAATAATAAACTTGAACAATGATAACAAGTAGGGGTAGGAAACTTGCCTCGCGCGTAGATTACACTTTAACTAAACTCGTTCTTTGAATTTAATCCTACATATCATTTACATTCACAATACCCGTTAATTATAACGTAACTAATCATAGTAACTTCATTCTTTTTGTCTAAATTTAGTTATGACTATACTTAGTCAATATATCACATTCATTGTCACATAATTTACACTTCACAAATAACAAACTACTTATGTATTCAATAATTCAATCCACATGAAATTATGTTATTTACATGTTAAACATCTATTTTATCACCTCATTATACTTTTAACATGTTCATTAATTAAGTTACTAACACATTACTAGACTTAATTATTTTAAAAATTCCATTCCTGTATATTCTGGAGAATGGCGCTGCGGCGGCACTTTTATACTAGGTCTTGGCGCTGCGGCGCCATGGCGCTGTGGCCGGATACATGGCGTTGCGGCACGGTGGCACTGCGACGCGAGAAATTGGCAGGCAGCCGGCGCTGCGGCGCGGTGTACCAGTTGCAGAAATGGCAGTTCGCGAAAAATCGCAGAACATGCCAATTTCTATCAATTTCTAAATTTTTGCACGAATTTAGACATACCCACATGATATAATTCATACATAATCGTTACCCATCAATTGCAGAATGAATTTAACTCATTAAACACATAATTACCGAATTAAAATATGTGAATTTCACTGACTTTGATTGTAAGACCCCAACTTTTATAAATAAAGATGAATTTTCTATAAATATCATTTTTGAATATTATGGAGTTAATTTGATATAATGTTATAGTTGTGGATAATATTTATAAATTTTGCAAAGTACGCAAGTTGTTATATAATATTCGATTGGTCGGGGAAAATTTCTTTTAACAGGGAATATTCGTACAATGACACAATCATTGGTGGACCCCACAACGGAATTATTGTCGGATTGAGAAAATGACAGAAATATTTTATTAAAAATAACGGCGAAAGTTTTACCATTGATACTGTTGAACTACTCGGTAGTAAAAGTACAGTAATACGTGTGGTTGCATAGTAGCACACGGTATTGATTATCAATGCTTATGTGAGAAGTCACTCAGTTTAATTCAATTATTATCAGCTAATAATATGAATTATTTAGCGATAATGACGTTTTGTTTTATTCGTATTATTAACGTAATAAAACAGAAACATCTTTTTATATAAAACAGAATACTTTATTAAAGTTATTCTATAAATAGAATATATTATATTTTATTTAAAAGATTTTTCTTTAAATATGAACCGTCAGATTAAAGTAATCAATCTGGACCGTTCATGGATTAGTTACTATGCATTCTATTTTTCTATAAATAGCAGCTCATTCCTTCATTATTTCTTACGAATTCACTGAACTCTAGAGAGAGAAGCTATAGAGAGAAACTATAGAGAGAGAGAGAAGAAGAGAATTCTGCTACTTAACTACTTCCTTATTTCAGCTCTTCTTTAAAACGGTAAGGGGTATTATTCTTTCTTATTCATGAAGAGAACTGTTGTTATTCCATTTCTTATTATTCTGTTGAAATAACCTGTATACGCGGTCTACCCTATACTTGGTGACATTCTTCTATTATTCTGTTGGAACATCCTGTCTGTGTGTTTTACACCGGACCTGGTTCCGTTTTTATTATTATTCTGTTGGAACATCCTGTCTGTGTATTTTACACCGGACCTGGTTCCGTCTTTATTATTATTCTATTGGAACATCTTGTCCGTGTGTTTTACACCGGACCTGGTTCCGTCTTTATTATTATTCTGTTAGAACATCATGTCTGTGTGTTTTATACCGGACCTGGTTCCGTCTTTATTATTATTCTGTTGGAATATCCTGTCTGTGCGTTTTACGCCGGACCTGGTTCCATTAGTTATTATTCTGTGGGAATAACCTGTCTGTGCGGTCTATCGCATGCATGGTGATTTCTTTTGTTATTCCATTCTTTATTATACTCAGTTGGTTAAGTTTTGACTTCTATACTCCATGAAATTTGTGGAATATCCTTGATAATTGCGTTCTATCCAGTATTTTTTCATGAAAATTTTCTTCTAAGCATTCTTGAATTTTACTCCACAAAGCAGTATCATGTTGACAATTTGGACGTTGTTAATTCTTGGATAAATTAATTCTTGAACTTGTTTTATTGAATTCTTATATCATTGTCATCATCCTCATGTTTATAAAATGTTAAAAGTCATCTGTGGCCTGTAGTGCATAGATGGACTTGGTATGATTATGACCAGGGATTATTCGGTATAATCATGACCGTAATGTTACAAATGATGTGGTAAAAGTCCTCATTGGCCCGTAGTGCGTTGATGGACAGTTGTTGGCATGATCATGACCATTAATGAATATACGAATATCCTTGGCCGTAGTGCAGGGGTGATTCGATGATGTGGATTATTTTATTAAGCTGAGTCCCAGCGATAACAGTGTTGAAAAACCTTTTAAATCATAAAAGATAGTAGAGTTTATTTTCTACTTGACTCTTTTAATGGATTGCTTGTTCCGCTGTAGTTAAACTTGATGTCTATTATATTTTATCAGTTTAACATTGTTGAAGGCTAATGATAATTTATTCTGCATTATCCTAGTCATAATATTTCTTACTGGGCTAGTTGAGCTCACCCTTTCTTTCACTGTTCTCTTCAGGAAATGAGAACGTAGCTGGGGCAAGTCGGGGAACGGAGTGATGGTCTGAATGATAGTATTAGTTAGTAGTCCTCAGTATTCTATGTAATGGTGTGTTAATAAATATAACGAGGACTCCTTTTGAGTATGAATACTCTCTAGAAGATAATATTTGTATTCAAACTCACAGTTTATGTTTTGTCGTATTGTACACGACAGTTGTATTAGTAAGTTGTATTTGTATTCTATACTATGTATCTGACGACCCAAGATGGGTGATGTATACCTAATTTTGGGGGCGTCACAGTTGGTATCAGAGCTTAGGGATATGATCCCTGGCTAAGATGTGAGAATAGAACTAGGAGGGGAGAGACGGAGAATTCCTTCGCTAGTATGACCTACCTAAGTTTATTTGCATGGTATTTAATTGGTCGGTCATAATATAAGGATAATATATGACATATCAATTAACTTTTATTTTGTGGCAGTATCTGAAAATGGCATCTGAGAATGTTGAGAATAGCAATGGAGCACAGGCGACTGTTGATTCACCACATATCAATAATCAGGATAATGTGCATCAGGAAGGTGACAATCCTCATGCAAACAACAACACTGACCAGATGATGAATGATGGAATGTTCAGAAACTTTATGCAGTTCATGCAACAGCAGGCGAGAGTGGCTTCTGTCCAAAATATAGGTGGAAACACTGAAAACACTCGGACGGTCACCGCTAAACAGTTCAAGGTGCTGGGACCACCAGAGTTTAAGGGAGAGCCAAAACCACTTATAGTGAAAACATGGATAAAGCAGATTACCAAGATATTTGATGTCTTGGGATGCTCCGAGGAGCAAAAGGTTCCCTTTGCCACCTTTATGTTGCGAGGAGAGGCAGATTACTGGTGGGAATCAATTAAGCGTACTCAACCTGCCGCACTGAAGATGTCTTGGGAGAAGTTGCAAGAGCTATTCAATGACAAATACTTTCCCGAAAGTGTTCGTCACATGAAGGAGGTGGAGTTCATCAAATTGGAGCAGAATAATATGACCGTGTCGTAGTATGAGGCTAAATTTGCTGAGTTGTCCCGGTTTGCGTCCCACTTGGTGGATAATGAAGAGCGAATGGCGCGAATGTTTTTACGAGATTTGAAACCTAAGATACGTCAACATCTTATCTCTCATAAACTGTGTTTGTATTCAGATGTTGTGAATAGGGCTCAGTTAGTGAAGCGCGATAACGAGTCAACGCAACCAAAAGAGAGCAGTCGGCAAAATGATAATACCAGTGAGAGCAGTCATCGAAGCGGTGACAACAAGCGTGGAGGGAATCAACAGGCCAGAAATGGTAACCACTTTGGTGGTAATCAGGGCCAAAATAATAAGAATGGTCATTTCAAGAAGAGGAG
Source organism: Panax notoginseng (assembly GCA_016801055.1). Lineage (NCBI taxonomy): Eukaryota > Viridiplantae > Streptophyta > Magnoliopsida > Apiales > Araliaceae > Panax > Panax notoginseng. The sequence goes on along the minus strand of CM029015.1, from coordinate 148,806,011 downwards.
ATTCAACAATGATGGAAAGACGTCAGCACCAGCACCCGTTGTTAAGGAAGGAGAACGACCACCTATCATATATTTCAAATGCGGAGGGGAGGGGCACATCAGTCCAAAATGCGCGATGCCGTCTAAAGCATGTTACAATTGTGGAAGAGAAGGTCATTTAGCTCGATTTTGTCGTTTACCAAAAATAAGTTCAGCCAAGATGGAGACACCAAAGGCCGTACCAAAAAAGTCAAAACCGGTAGTACAAGGGAAAGCGTTTGTTGTGACCTCCCAGAAAGCAAGGAACCCAAATGAGGTCATCACGGGTAAGCTTATCATAAACTCTAACGAAGTCTATACTTTATTTGATACCGGTTCTACCCATTCTTTTATTTCTCCTACTTGCGCTCATCGATTAAATTTGACTCTGGAGAAATTAGACTTTGATTTATCTGTTGAAACTCCATTGGGAGAAACCTTCATTACATCCACGGTTTATAAGTCTTGTTTGGTTCAAGTTGGTACCCACACATTACCTGTCGATCTTATTTCATTAAAAATACTTGCATTTGACGTGATTCTAGGGATTGATTGGTTAACTACTCATCATGCAAAAATTGATTGTTTTTGTAAGGTTGTTAGCTTTTATATTTCTAATCGACCTATTATGCGAATTCAAGCAACCAAACCATTAAAATCAATCCCTGTCATCTCAAGCCATAAACCTATTCGTTTATTAAAAAACGGATGTCAAGCTTTCTTAGCTCATGTCACGGATCTAAACAAAAATACGTCAGTTTTGAATGATATTTCTATTGTTAATAAATTCCCTGACGTATTCCCTGAAGAACTTCCTGGCCTACCCCCAGAGCGTGAAATTGAATTTTGTATCGACCTTGAACCCGGTACAAAACTCATTTCCAAAGCCCCATATCGAATGGCTCCGATTGAACTTTAGGAGTTAAAGATCCAACTGCAGGAATTGTTAGACATTGGCTTTATTCGTCCTAGTACTTCTCCTTGGGGTGCTCCTGTGCTATTCGTGAAGAAGAAAGATGGAAGTATGCGACTTTGTATTGATTATCGGGAGTTGAATCATGTCACCATCAAAAACAGGTACCCATTGCCACGTATTGATGACCTGTTTGACCAGTTGCAAGGAGCACAATTCTTTTCAAAGATCGATCTTCATTCTGGATATCATCAGCTGAAGGTTAGAACTGAGGATATTCTAAAGACGGCTTTTAGAACTCGGTACGTGCATTATGAATTCCTTGTCATGCCCTTTGGATTGACTAATGCTCCTGCTGCCTTCATGGATATGATAAATCGGGTATTCAAGGAATATTTGGATCACTTTGTGGTCGTCTTTATTGATGACATCCTTATTTATTCCAAAAGCCGTGAAGATCATGAACAACACTTGAGGCTGGTACTCCAAAAGCTTCGTGAATACAAGCTTTATGCCAAGTTGAAGAAATGCGAGTTCTGGCTGGAGGAGGTAGCATTCCTTGGGCACGTAGTATCAAGTCGTGGAATATCGGTTGACCTGGCAAAGATTGAAGCTATTCAAAGCTGGGAGTAACCTAAATCAGTGACTGAAGTACGTAGCTTTCTTGGTTTAGCTGGTTATTATCGGAGATTCGTGGAAGGATTTTCTCGAATCGCTACTCCATTAACTCAGTTGACTCGGAAAGATACAAAGTTCGGTTGGAGCGAAGAATGTGAGAAGAGTTTTCAAGAACTCAAGAGGAGACTCATTTCAGCACCTGTTCTAACAATACCACCTGGCTCGGAGGATTTTGTCATCTACAATGATGCTTCGAGCAAAGGGTTGGGATGCGTTCTCATGTAACATGGAAAAGTCATAGCCTATGCATCAAGACAACTCAAGGAATATGAGAGGAATTATCCTACTCATGATTTAGAGTTGGCAGCTGTTGTCTTTGCACTTAAAATTTGGAGGCATTATTTGTATGGGGAGAAGGTGGAGATCTTTACGAATCATAAAAGCCTCAAATATTTCTTCACTCAAAAGGAACTCAACATGCGACAACGACGTTGGCTTGAACTGTTGAAAGATTATGATCATACCATTCAATACCATCCTGAAAAAGCGAACGTGGTAGCTGACGCATTGAGTAGAAGATCATATGCAAGTACGAGTGCAATATTGTCAACACAAAGGCCCATTTTGTGTGACTTGCAAAGGATGGAGATAGAGTTAAAGACTCCAGGGACCCATGTGATGATGGCAAATATACGAGTAGAACCAACTTTAATCGATAAAGTTAAAGCTGCTCAAGCTACAGTGTAAGACCCCAAATTATTAATAAATGAAATTTAATTTCCTCTATTTATTATTCTGAAATAGTAAGGGTTGATTTGATTAATGTGGTTAGTTATGGGTAAAATGCGCAAATATTTTAAATAAGCAAGTGGTTATAAAATATTTATTGTTGTCGGGGAATATTTGTTTGGTCGTGGAATATTCTTGTTGGGGAATATTCGTACGACGGTGCAGCCTTGTGTGGGCCCCATAACAGAAAGCGATTGGATGAAGAAAACGACAAAAATAAGTTGTTTATAAATAACAGCGTAGTTGTTACCGTTAATACTGTTGGAATACCCGGTGGTTAAAACACGGTAATACGCGTAGCACGCGGTATTGCACCAATTATTGATTTTTACGTAAGAAGACACTACTTAATAATGGTTACAGTAATTACTGTTCAGTATTTTGTTTTATTGATTCAATAATTGCTGCGTTAATATTTTATATTACTGTTGTTTCAATAATTGTCACTACACAGTATTTTCTATTATCGGAGCAATAATTCATATTATCTGAATAATATTATTAGATAACATTATTGGCAATGTCTAGAAAGTTCTGTCTAAGGAGAGGTTTGGTCATCTAATTGCGTGCCAGTAAGGAGAAATCCTTATTGGAAAGCCCCCTCTTTCCTGGGAACGGCCTGGTTGCCAGTACTGTGGTTCTGTAATATTATTTGTGTATAATTAATTATTGATTTATATGATGAGAAAAATAGTGATTTTATGTGGATATAGATAGAGAAAAATTTTAATGTGACATTTGTTGAAAATTAATATTTTATCTTTTTCTGATAAAATAATTCATTTAAATATATTATTTTAATAATATATTGATGGTGGTATTTTTATAATGAATGTGGGATATATGAGTATATGAGGAGGAAGAGTATTTTTGTGGCATTAAATGATTAACACATGTTTTGTGTGTTGGTGGACATAATTCTTGACCGAAAATTTATTATTGATTGTAAAATCGCCCGTTTGTGAATTTCGGTCAATTTTTGTTTGGAATTTGGAAAAACTTTCTTCTGCAAAGTTGTAGAGAATTGAATTTCCTATAAAAACTCGCGAGATTCGAATTTTCTAATAAAAGGGCTATTTATTATGAATTATTGAAGTTCTGAAGTTCCGAAATAATTAATTTTTAGAAGTTTTATTTATTATTTTGAAGAAAAACGTTTTTTGGCATTTAAGTGGGCTAACATGTGATATAAATGGGCTGAGATCAGATGTCTAGAGGTGGGCTAAGGAAAATTTGATAAATATATTAATATTATATTAAATTTTCTACTTTGGTGTTCTAAGCATTTTCCTATAAATAGGGTGTTTAGGTTAGAATTGAAAATCACACCAGAAGCACAAGTTTCTCTCTATTTCTCTCTCTATATCGAGCGTATTCTTGTGAGTATTTGATACTTTGAGTGTTGCTTTACGGTGCAAGTTTCCTTCAGCACTATATCTAGTATTCCAGTCAAAAGTACCGTCTTTCCGAGGTAAGGGATGTTATTTCTGCTTAAATGATATTATTTTCTTCAATATCATTATGCCGAAGTATTGATCTGAATTTTTTATTAAATTTGGAACTTTTTATGTCGGAGTTACTATTCATGAGTTACTATTCACGAGTTACTATTCATGAGTTACTATTCACCGAAAAATGAAATTTTTTCTTTTCGTCCAAAATATCTATTCTGGATACTAGCTTTGATTGTATCCATATTTTGATCATTCTTGAATTTTACTTCACTATGATTATTTATGAGGTATTTTTGAACATGGAATAGCTGAAATACGAATCCTTAATATTTATTATTTTGTTTCACTGGATTCGTTTTCTTAAAAATATTTTTCATCATCCTCAATCTTAAATGATGATATAACTAAATATCTTTGGCCTATAGTGCAAAGATGAATGATTTCTGATGAATATCTTTGGCCCGTAGTGCAAAGATGAACAGGTGTTGAGGTGAACATGACCAACTGATGAATATCTTTGGCCTGTAGTGCAAAGATGACTATTTGATTCAAGATATTTATTGATTGATGTTACAGGGATAAAATGTTGATGATGGGCTTTTAAATTCATAGATAATCGTAGATTTCATTCTCTACGTGACTCTTCTATGAATTATTATTTTCCGCTGCGAATATTGAATTAAAACTTGTTGTCTATTGTATTCTATTAAATTTTTCCCTGTTGAAGACTAACGATAATTTGTTGTATATTATCTTAGTCATAATATTCTTTACTGGGCTAGTTGAGCTCACTCTTTTCCTTGTTGTTCCATTTTCTTCTCAGGAGGCGAGAATGTAGCAAGTACTAGTCGGGGTATGGAATGAAGGTTGGAAGTTGTTTTAGTAGTCCTCACCATTTTTTTTGTAAAATATTGTTCCAATAATTGTAATGAGGACTTATTTGAGTGTGAATATTGTCTAGATGATAATATTTGTATTTACACTCACAATTTTTATGTTGTATTAATAAAGTTGTAGTTGTTTCTGTACCATATTATTGACGACTCAGAATAGGTGTTGTATACCTGTTTTGGGGGCGTCACATATAGACCTGGAGCTGATGCATATGAGGAAAAAAGTACAAGAAGGTGCTATGCCGGAAGCAAGAATCGATGAAGAAGGAATACTTCGAGTCAACTCCAGACTTTGTGTTCCTAACAACCCTGATTTAATGTATGAAATCATGATGGAGGTGCACAACACACCGTTTGCAATCCATACTGGAAGTACCAAAATGTATCATGATCTTCGTCATACATTTTAGTGGAGCAATATGAAGAGGGAGATAGCGTTGTTTATCTCAATGTGTCTAACTTGTCAACGAGTCAAAGCGGAGCATCAAGTACCAAAAGGTCCATTGCAACCACTTGAAATTCCAGAATGGAAGTGGGAGCACATTACCATGGATTTTGTTACCGGTCTTCCTAAGGTTTCTCAAGGTATAGATGCGATTTGGGTCATTGTTGATAGATTGACCAAGTCTGCTTATTTCTTACCGATACGAGAAACTTATACACTTGAACGTCTTGCTCGTATGTACATAAACGAGATTGTAAGACTGCACGGTATGTCAGTATCCATAGTTTCTGATCAAGACCCAAGATTCACTTCACGATTTTGGGTTAGTTTACAAAAAGCTATGGGCACAGATTTACGATTTAGTTCGGCATATCATCCTCAGACGGACGGACAATCAGAGAGGACTATTCAAACTCTAGAAGATTTATTAAGACTCTGTGTTTTTGACTTCAAGGGAAGTTGGGACAAGTTCTTACCATTGGTGGAGTTTTCCTACAACAACAGTTATCAAGCAAGTATTGGCATGGCTCCATTCGAAGCATTGTATGGAAGAAAATGTCGTTCTCCAGTATGCCAGGATGAGGTGGGTGAAGCAACGTTGTTGGGACCGGAGTTGGTACGTATGACTACAAAAAAGATTCAAACGATCCGACAACGTATAAAAACCTCACAAGATCGACAAAAGAGTTATGTTGATCTTCATCGAAAGGACGTGAAATTTGATATAGGAGATCATGTGTTCTTACGTGTTGCTCCATGGAAAGGAGTTACGAGATTTGGAAAAAGAGGAAAGCTCAATCCTCGATTCATCGGTCCATTTTTAATCCTCGATCGAGTAGGAACTGTGGCTTATAGACTCGCTTTACCGCCAAGTATGTCTCGTGTTCATAACGTTTTTCACATATCCATGTTACACAAATATGTGAAAGACCCGAACCACATTATTGAGTTAGAACCGGACGAAATAGCGGAGGATTTGACTTATGAAGAAGTTTCTGTTCAAATCTTGAATAAGAAGGATCATATTCTACGCTCCAAGGTTATACCTCAAGTCAAAGTTTTGTGGAGAAACCACGATGTTGAGGAAATGACTTGGGAGTTAGAATCTGAAATGAAATCAAGGTATCCTTACCTCTTCGACATACCATGTACGTACCCTAAGTTCGAGGGCGAAATTTCATAAGAAGGGGAGGTTGTAAGACCCCAACTTTTATAAATAAAGATAAATTTTCTATAAATATCATTTTCGAATATTATGGAGTTAATTTGATATAATGTTATAGTTGTGGGTAATATTTATAAAGTTTGCAAAGTACGCAAGTTGTTATATAATATTCGATTGGTCGGGGAATATTCGTTTTAACAGGAAATATTCGTACAACGGCACAATTATTGGTGGACCCCACAACAGAATTATTGTCGGATTGAGAAAATGACAAAAATATTTTATTAAAAATAACGGCAGAAGTTTACCATTGATACTGTTGAACTACTCGGTAGTAAAAGTACAGTAATACGTGTGGTTGCATAGTAGCACACGGTATTGATTATTAATGCTTATGTGAGAAGTCACTCAGTTTGATTCAATTATTGTCAGTTAATAATATGAATTATTTAGCGATAATGACGTTTTGTTTTATTCGTATTATTAACGTAATAAAACAGAAACATCTTTTTATATAAAACAGAATATTTTATTAAAGTTATTCTATAAATAGAATATATTATATTTTATTTAAAAGATTTTTCTTTAAATATGGACCGTCAGATTAAAGTAATCAATCTGGACCGTTCATGGATTAGTTACTATGCATTCTATTTTTCTATAAATAGCAGCTCATTCCTTCATTATTTCTTACGAATTCACTGAACTCTAGAGAGAGAAATTATAGAGAGAGAGAATAAGAGAATTCTGCTACTTAACTACTTCCTTATTTCAGCTCTTCTTTAAAACGGTAAGGGGTGTTATTCTTTCTTATTCATGAAGAGAACTGTTGTTGTTCCATTTCTTATTATTCTGTTGGAATAACCTGTATACGTGGTCTACCCTATACTTGGTGACATTCTTCTATTATTCTGTTGGAACATCCTGTCTGTGTGTTTTACACCGGACCTGGTTCTGTTTTTATTATTATTCTGTTGGAACATCCTGTCCGTGTGTTTTACACCGGGCTTGGTTCCGTCTTTACTATTATTCTGTTGGAACATTCTGTCTGTGTGTTTTACACCGAACCTGGTTCCGTCTTTATTATTATTCTGTTGAAATATCCTGTCTATGCGTTTTACGCCGGACCTGGTTCCATTATTTATTATTCTGTTGGAATAACCTGTCTGTGCTGTCTATCGCATGCATGGTGATTTCTTTTGTTATTCCATTCTTTATTATACTCAGTTGGTTAAGTTTTGACTTCTATACTTCATGAAATTTGTGAAATATCCTTGATAATTGCGGTTCATCCATTATCTTTTCATGAAAATATTCTTCTAAGCATTCTTAAATTTTACTCCACAAAGCAGTATCATGTTGACAATTTGGACATTGTAAATTCTTGGATAAATTAATTCTTGAACTTGTTTTATTGAATTCTTATATCATTGTCATCATCCTCATGTTTATAAAATGTTAAAAGTCATCTGTGGCCTGTAGTGCATAGATGGACTTGGTATGATTATGACCAGGGATTATTCGGTATAATCATGACCGTAATATTACAAATAATGTGATAAATGTCCTCATTGGCCCGTAGTGCATTGATGGACAGTTGTTGGCATGATCATGACCATTAATGAATACACGAATATCCTTGGCCGTAGTGCAGGGGTGATTCGATGATGTGGATTATTTTATTAAGTTGAGTCCCAGCGATCACAGTGTTGAAAAACCTTTTAAATCATAAAAGATAGTAGAGTTTATTTTATACTTGACTCTTTTAATGGATTGCTTGTTTCGCTGCAGTTAAACTTGATGTCTATTATATTTTATCAGTTTAACATTGTTGAAGGCTAATGATAATTTATTCTGCATTATCTTAGTCATAATATTTCTTACTGGGCTAGTTGAGCTCACCCTTTCTTTCATTGTTCTCTTCAGGAAATGAGAACGTAGCTGGGGCAAGTCGGAGAACGGAGTGATGGTTCGAATGATAGTATTAGTTAGTAGTCCTCACTATTCTACGTAATAGTGTGTTAATAAATGTAATGAGGACTCCTTTTGAGTATGAATACTCTCTAGAAGATAATATTTGTATTAAAACTCACAGTTTATGTTTTGTCGTATTGTACACGACAGTTGTATTAGTAAGTTGTATTTGTATTCTGTACTATGTATCTGACGACCCAAGATGGATGATGTATACCTAATTTTGGGGGCGTCACACCGAATTTTATGAAATGAAAGTATTCAATTTTCTTATAATTATTATTCTATTTAGTAAATGGTTAAAATGATAAAAGGTTAAAGTTATGGGTGATATGTGAAAATTTTACAAAGTAAGCAAGTTGTTATAAAATATTCTTTTGGTCGGAAAATATTCTTTTTATCGGGGAATATCCATATGACGGTATAATCATTGGTGGACCCCACAACGGAATAACTATCGGATTTAGAAAGCGACAGAAATAACCTTTTTATAAAAATAAAGGCAAGACTTTTACCGTTAAACTGTTGAAATACCCGATGATAAAAGTACAGTAATACGTTTTGTTACATAGTAGCATACGGTATTGCACAATATCTTTGATTATTGATGCTTATGTGAGAAGTCACTCAGTTTTATTCAATTATTGCCACAGTAATTGATGCATAGTATCTCATATTGTTAATTCAATTATTGTCATAGTATCATCTGCACAATATTTATATTATTAAATTAATAATTGAGACGACAAAGTTATTCGTATTATTATTTGCATTATTGACGATGTTTAGAAAGTTCTGTCGAGGAAAGGGGTTTGGTCACCTAATTGCGCGCCAATAAGGAGAAGTCCTTATCGGAAAGTCCTCTCTTTCTTGAGAATGATCTGGTTGTTAATATTGCAAGTTATGATATTAATGATGAATAAATGTTATTAAAAATGTGTTTTGAGAAGCCAAGTGAATTGAGATAAATAAAGGAATATTTTATGAAGTATTTATTGTAAGTTTGACTTATTACATGGACACTCACTTACTCATTTTTTAAATAATCGGTAAAAAGTTATTCAGTGTATATATATATTATATATATATATATATATATATATATATAAGTATTGTATATATAATATATATGTGTGTGTGAGTGTGATGTATGTATGTGTGTGTGTGTATGTTACGTGTGTGTGTGGTGAATATATATATAAGTTTTATTTTTTATGTAAAATAGAATATATTATATTTTATTATACTGCATAGTGTTGCATAGTACTGCATAGTGTTATATAGTACTGAATAGTATTTGCATAGTACTGCATAATGTTTGCATAGTGCTGCATAGTGCAACATAGTAAAATCAAAAAAAATTCATGTGAATTCGCTGGTGCGCGCCCGTGAACTTTCCTTCCTGTGTCATCCGTGATTTTATTTTCTAAATAGTATCCTGCCATTCTCCTATAAATAGAATGCTCAGTTTAGAAATGAAAATCACACCAGAATCAGAGAATTCTTCTTCTATAATATTGAGCGTATTTCTTTTGAGTTTAAGGAAGCTTTTAGTGTAGAAAATAGTGCAAGTTTTCTTCAAGAATATTTTCACTATACCTGTCAGAATTACTCTCCTTTTAAGGTAAGAGATATCATTATTATAGTAAGGGGTATTATTTATTTCATATTCGCTTACGATATTATTTTTTGTATTCGTAAAGAATTTTATTTTCGTAAGGAATATTATTTTCGTTCAATATTCGTAAGGAATATTATCTTCGTTCAATATTCATAAGGAATATTATTTTCATTCAACAGTTGTAAGGGATATTATTTTTGTTCAATATTCGAAAGAAATAATATTTTCTTCCATACTCTGTAGTATGTAAGTAATATTATTTTGTTTCAGATTCTGAATTCTACATTTATTTTGTTAAATATTGCTTCTATACTCCTTGAAATTAGTAGAATATCCTTGAAATTTTCGTTTCATCTAATATCATTTCACAGAAATATTTTTCTGTACATTCTTGTTAAATTTTAAGCTTTTTATGCCAGAATACTATTCATGGGTACTATTCATACATGCGACACTATTCATACGTACGACACTATTCACGGGGTACTACTCATGACGAAAAATTTATTCTTTTCTGTCCAGATTATTTTTGATACGTGAATATTATTATTAAATTTTACTCCACAAAACAGTAATCATGTTGATAATTTGTACATTTTTAAACTCTGGATAAATTAAAAATCTTTAATATTTATCCTTGATTTCGTTTGATTGATGCTTATATCATTGTCATCATCCTCATACTTGTATTGTGATGAAAGTCCTCATTGGCCCGTAGTTTATTGATAGACAGTTGTTGGTGTGATCATGACCATGAGTTCTCTTCGGCTAAGGGTGCAAAGATGAATTGTTGTTTGGCATGATCATGACCACTGGTGAAAATAATGAATATCCTTGACCCGTGTGCATGAATAATTTATAGATGTTATAATATCGAATATTCTTGGCCCGTAGTGCATGGATAATTCGTGGATGTGATTATAATGAATATCCTTAGCCCGTAGTGCATGGATAATTCATAGATGTGATAATAACGAATATTCTTGGCCCGTATTGCATGGATAATTCATAGATGTGATAATAACGAATATCCTTGGCCTGTAGTGCATGGATAATTTGTGGATGTGATAATAATGAATATCCTTGGCCCGTAGTGCATGGATAATTCATGGATGTGATAATAATAAATATCATTGGCCCGTAGTGCACGGATAATTCGTGGATGTGATAATAATGAATATCCTTGGCCCGTAGTGCACGGATAATTCATGGATGTGATACTAACGAATATCCTTGGCCGTAATGCATGGATAATTTGGTGATGTGGATTATTTATTGAAATGTGTTATAGAGATAAAATATTGATGTGGTAAGAATCCTCTTTGGCTTACGTGCAAAGATGGATTGTTTATTATTGGTTTTACAGTTGTATGTCTTTGGCTCGTAGTGCAAAGATGGACTATTGATTTATCTGATTATAAATTTGAATTATGAATTTAACTATAATCTTTGGTGGTTTAGGTGAAGACAGGTGATAAGAGTTTTCTTTATCTTGGGTACAACAAAGAACTATTGATGAGTATTACAGGAATGAAATATTAACGATGGACTTTTAATTTAGAGGAGATAGTAGACATTATGTTCTACTTGACTCTTCTAATGGATTATTGATTTCGTTGCAATTAAGGTTGAAAACTTTTATTATCTACCATATGTTCTAAACATCTGATTTAGTACTGATGAAAGCTATTGATAAATTAATTATCTTAGTCATAATATTCTTTACTGGGCTATTTGTGCTCACCCTTTTGCTTCACAATTCCTTTTAGGTATTAAGAGTGTAGCTGGGTCGAGCGTGGATAACAGGGGAATAATGTGATGGTCCGAGACTGTGAAAGTTTCTTAATACATTATAAAACTGCATGACATGCAATATATAATTGTATTGAGGACCTAAGATGGGTGTGTCGTATATTATACGTCACTTAATAATTAATTTTGGTTAACAACAATAGGGTGATGAGAACCCGACTTTGAAAGCATCAAAAGTGCACCTCATTAGAATGAACAGGATAATAATCTTCTCTTTCTTCTTTGGGGTCTTGAAATATTTGCTGCTGTATTTTATATGGCATTGTAATAATTTGAGTTTGGATACTGTATATAAGATAATATTGTATTAAAACTCACAGCTTGTGTGTTGTCGTATTTTGATAGTTCAACAGTTGTATAAAAGAAGTTTGTATTTGAATTCTGTACAATATATCTGGCGACCCAAGATGGGTTGTGTATACCTATTTTGGGGGCGTCACATAAGAAGTTACTCAATTTTATTCAATAATTGTCACAGTAATTGTTGCATAGTATCTCATATTATTGATTCAATTATTGTCACAGTATCATCTGTACATTATTTTATATTATTAAATCAATAATTGACACGACACAATTATTCATATTATTAGTTAGCATTATTGGCAATGTCTAGAAAATTCTGTTGAGAAAAGGGGTTAGGTTATATAATTGCGCGCCAATAAAGATAAATCTTTATCGAAAAGCCCCCTCTTTCCTGAGAATGATCTATTTGTTAATATTGTAAGCTTATAATATTAATTATTATGTGGTGGATATTAGTTCAATTTTGATATAAATGAAGGAATTTAGCATGAAACATTTGTTGAAAGTTTGACATATTATCTTCTCCGATAAAATATTCAGTTAAATATATTATTATAATATTACATTATAAATGTATAATGTGATAATATAATATAATAGTATAATTTATAATTTATAACTTTTGAAATAGTAGTATTATTATCATATAAGATTTGTAAGCATGTGAAATATGTTACAGGTAAGTGGAGGTGAGAAATTGGCTTTGCATTCCTTTATTTTTCAAAATCGAGTACTAGTATTTTCTCCTACAAAGGCAATGCAAACTATGTCTTTTAAAGTGTGGGCCCTCAACCTTGGAAATGAGAAGTTAGGTAGAGAAAATGAGAGGTTAGGCAGAGAAAGGAGAGTTAGGCGGAGAAAGAAAGAAAAAGTTAGGCAGGGAATTTATTTTTTTCCTCCGTCCTGCGCTATAAAATGGAGGTAACCCTCCTTCCTAAACACACCAAAAATCTCAAGCATTCCTACTGCAATATTGTGAGTATTTCTTTTGAGTATAAGAATACTTTGAGTGTAGATTTTAGTGCAAGATTTTCTCAGGATAATATCCGATATTCTAGTCAAATCTAATTTTCTACTAAGGTAAAGGATATTATTTTATTTCAATACTCGTAAGAGATATCATTTTCTTTCATATTCCATATTATGTAAGTGATATTATTTTATTTTATATTCCTAAATTTAAACTTACTACGGTAAGTATTGCTTCTATAATTCTTGAAATGATTAGAAATTCCTTAAGGTTTGCGCTTCATCTAATATCATTTCACCGGAATATTGGTATGAACTTCTTATTAAATTTTAATCTTTTCATTTTAGAGTACTATTCATAGGTACTATTCATACGATACTATTCATGGGTACTATTCATACATATTATTCATACGGTACTATTCATACAAACTATTCACAACAGAATTTAATTTTCTTTTTTGTACAAATTATTTTTAATACATGAATATCATTCTTGAATTTTACTCCATAATTAGTTATCATGTTGACAATTTGGATATTTTTGAACTCGGGATAAATTAAATTATAAATCTCTGATATTTATCCTTGATATCACTTGATTGATTCTTTATATCATTGTCATCATCCTCATGCTTATATTGGGTTGAAAGTCATCTTTGGCCCGTAGTGCAAAGATGGACTATTGATTGGTATGATTATGACCAGAGATTGTGTATTGGTATAATCATAACCTTTAATGTTACAGATAAGGTTTGTGGTGAAAGTCCTCTTTGGTCCGTAGTGCATAGATGGACATGTATTTGGCATGATCATGACCACTGGTGATACAAACAATTATCTTTGGCCCATAGTGCATAAATAATTCGTTGATTGGAAATAATTATTGATTGGTGTTATAGGGATAAAATATTGATGATGGACTTTTAAATCATAGAAGATAGCAGGTATCATGTTCTACTCGACTCTTCTAATGGATTATTGTTTTCGCTGTAGTTGTTGATCTAAAACTTGTTGTCTATTATATTCTATCAGATTTTTCCCTGTTGAGGACTAAGAATATTTTGTTCTACATTATCTTAGTCATAATATTCTTTACTGGGCTAGTTGAGCTCACCCTTTTCCTTTTGGTTCCATTGTTCTTCTCAGGGGACGAGAATGTAGCTGGGATTAGTCAGGGATTGGAGTAATGGTCCAAGATGGTTATTTTAGTAATCTTCACTATTTTTTAAAATAGTGTGACAATAATTGTAATGAAAATTTTATTTGAGTTTGGATATTGTCTACGAGACAATATTTCTATTAAAACTCATAGCGTATGTGTTGTCGTATTTTACACGACAATTAATAGTTGTATAAATGAAATTGTATTTGAGTTCTGTACCATGTATTTGGTGACTCAGAATAGGTTGTGTGGACCTATTTTGGGGCGTCACAATTCTAATTTTAAAAAATAATCATAGATATTAATTTAATTTAGTATTGAATGGTTTAAAAAAAAAAGACCCCAATTTAAGATTTTGTTTGAGGCCTCCAAAAAGTTTGGACCGACCTTGACTTGGGCCATGTGGGGCTCGAAGACTTCCAAGCAAGCGCTATGATCGTGTGGCTCATGTAGAAGCATGGGCTTCTTGGTTAAGGCTGGCCTTATAGCAACAAAATACCGGGCTAGTGCCATCCATTACTTCTTATGTGTCACACCTATTCTGACGGTCAAACTTTTGGAATCCATTTTTACACTAGACCCAATTATTTAAATTTATAGCATTCCAATTATTTAAAATTAGCACCCCAACACGTATTTTTTGTTCTGGCCTACATGTGTAGACAATGTAGTTAGCGTAAGAATAAAATAAAGGACTAATTACATATTTTAGTACATTTTTAGAAATAATTACAATAATGGTGCATAGATAAAATAATTACAAAAGTAATACACTTTTGCATATTTATTTACAATATTAGTGCAATTAAGATTCCTTAATTTAGGAGATTAGTATTAATAGGCTGACATGGCAAATTAGTGTCCCACTTAAAATATTATTCCCGTATTTTTTGAAAAGTGTGATAACTGCCATTTATCATTTGTTTGGGATTCTTCAGTTAGAAACCCTTGTTATACATACTGAAACCCTTATTTCTTTCTTCTGTTAGTGCTTTCTTTTTCTACTTTGATAGTTACTGGTGATTTGTTCTTCATTTTCGTGATCATTGTTGGTTCAGTTGTTCGTTATTATCGTACTTACTCAGTATCGCTGCTGCGTGGTTTATTTTCTTCTGTTTATTATCGTTTCTGGTTGCAATGAAGGTGTCTTCAAAATCTATTATAGTTGTTATCGATTGATCGTTACAGGTGAGTAATGGCTCAATAGTTTAATGTATTATTTATTAAAGTAGTTTACTAACAGAATGGAGTTTTGATTGTTTGGGTTTGTATTGTATAGAATGGTTGATACAAGGAAGAAGGATGGAAAGAGGAAAAGAATCACGGAGGGTGATTCTGTTAAGGATTTGAAGAAGTTTTCTATGGAGAGAAAAGGAAAGAATGTATGTGACAAATCCAGTAAGAAGGATATAAGGTTGGTGATACATGGTGATATAAAGCATACTGAAGTGCAGTTGGAGTCTGATTTTGATGTCCTTGTAATTAAAATTGAAGGTCAAGTTCATAGCCAGAAAATAATCTCCACATCAAAAATTCTAAAGGTGTGCTAATTTAAATTCTGTTAATGTAGTATCATATTATTGTTTGGTTACTTATTTATTATGTATTGATTACTATTAGCTTATGATTTGGCTACCATTATTGTTCCCTCAATTTGGGATTTTGGTTACTTTTTATGTTGTTCTGGTTACTATGTATTTGTTTAGTATACATGGGTTAACTAAACTGGATTTGGTCTACATGTTGTTTATGTATTGGTTACCATTAAAATATATTTTGGTCTACATGTTGTTTATGTATTGGTTACCATTAAAATATGTATTGGTTACTATTAAAATAAGTTATGGTTACTATGTAATTTGGATTGTAAGAGAATAATTTGTTGTGTGCTAATTTAAATTATGTTACTGTTAGCATCATATTATTGCTTGGTTACTTATTTATTATGTATTGGTTACTGTTAGCTTATGATTTGGCTATGATTATTGTTCCCTCAATTTGGGATTTTGGTTACTTTTTTATGTTGTTCTGGTTACTATGTATTTGTTTAGTATACATGGGTTGACTAAACTGGGTTTTATGTATTGGTTACCATTAAAATATATTTTGGTTACTATCATATAACTATTCGGTTACTTCTTTAGTATGTTTTGGTTAATATTATCGTATGATTTGGCTAATATTATTGTGCCCTTAATGTGGGATTTTGGTTTACTTTTTATATTTTGTTATGGTTTCTATGTAATTGTGTAGTATACATGGCTTGCCTAAAATGGGTTTGACTATATGTTTTTGTTTTGATTACCATTAAATTCTGTTTTGGTTACTATTATATAAATGTTTGGTTACTGTTTTATTATGTTATGGTTACTGTTATATTATGATTTGACTACTATTAGTGAGCCATCAATGTGGGATAATGGTTTTTTTATATTTTGTTATTTATGGTTACTATGTAATTGTTTGGTATACATGGCTTGCCTAAACTGGGCTTGACTACATGTTGTTTCTGTTTTGGTTACCATTATATTATGATTTGGTAACTATTATTGTGCTCTCAATGTGGGATGTTGGTTACTTTTTATATTCTATTTTGGTTACTGTGTAATTGTTATATTATGTTTTGGTTACTATGATATTAGTTGGTGGTTACTACATAACTGTTTAGGGAATAACATATTGTTTATATTGGTTACCAATGTCTGTTTAAATCTGATTTTGTTTATTTATAGATATGGGATCTTTATTATAAGGAACACAACAGAAATTTCACTGGAAAAATTATATATTGGTGTGACATGGATGTCCCCGGTATTATTATGAAGAAATTGAATCAAAGTCAGTTGGACAAGTTTAAGGCGTCATGTTTTGGTAATTTTCTTGATTTTGGTGAACACCAAATGTATTCTCAGATTCTTCATCATGCTCTTGTGAGGGAGGTTCACCAAAGGGATGACAGTGAAATGTAGTTTATGTTCTGGGAGAAAAGGATCAGGTTTGGTTTGCTAGAGTTTTGTCTGATTTCTGGTTTGAGATGGCAAGGTGAGGATGGCATATCTGCATACAAAGGTATGGAGAATCTGCTGGTGGAAAAGTTTTTTAGGAACGATGTGACACTCCTAAATCCGGTACTTCAATTTCCACATGATTTGGGGTTCGCTATTCAAAAATCATATATCTATCTACCCATAATAAAAGTAAACCATGCAATAAATAGAAATAAATCCTTAAAACATCTAAATAATAAATACAATCCCAGGTCATACTAACCTTAAATATCTATGCGGAAACATAAAAAAATAATAAGTCTTAATCAACATCGAGTCTTAACAATAACATTCTTAAAATTTAATAACACGTCTTCATCACTTAATAGCTTTGCCCTTGCCTTTGCTAGAAGAAGGCTCGTCGGTTCTTTCGTTCTTAACTGCAATGTTATTATTACGCAAGAGTGAGCACGATTGCCCACAAGTATAAAAATGAAATAACAATATAATAACATACGAGTGAATCAAAGAATTTTGAAATGAAGCCCAACTTTTGAACCAAAAATGATTACCAAGAATCAAAAAATTCTGAGGGTCATAAGACCTTGAACTATGTCTTAGGTTATCAAGGATTATTCTTGAAACATTTAACAGTTATAAGACTATGGACTCTTCTTCTCATACTTAGGGGGATCAGCCCTTAGTACTATACTGTGCACAATAACTTAACGCTAAAGCATAAGTAATCCCTTTACAGGGTTGTTCATCTCATTTTGACGTTAGAGTCCACACCAAAGGAAGTTTGGTTTGGATAAATCAATAAGGGTTCTGAAATTTAGAACACTCATCAACTATGGACTAGTCGAATCAATAAGGGTTCGTTAGTCTAACAAGGTTCAACAATAAATGGTATTTAAATTGAATAACAATCTCAAGAGATATACAATAGAACAAGTATTGTATAACAGATTCATACTTTGAAAAGATAATATAACAAATCAAACTTGATTTAATAATGACAAGAATTGATTGAAGTAAGTTACAAACTTGAATAATGATAACAAGTAGGGTTAGGATACTTGCCTCGTGCGTAGATTACACTTTAACTAAACTCGTTCTTTGATTTAAATCCTACATATCAATTACGTTCACAATACCAGTCAATTACAACGTACTAAACATTATAAGTTCATTCTCTTTATCTAACTTTGATTATGACCATACTTAGTCAATTTATCATATTCATTGTCACATAATTTACACCTCACAATTAACAAGCTAATTATGTAATCAATAATTTAATCCACATGTAATTATGTTATTTACATGTTAAGTATCTATTTTAACATCTCATTATACGTATAACATAATTTTATGTTCATTACATTAAGTTAACATCACATTCATGGACTTAAACACTTTAAAATTTTCGTTTCTGAATTTTCTGGAAAGTGGCGCTGCGGTGCCACTTTTGTACTAAGGCTTCGCGCTGCGGCGCCGTGGCGCTGCGGCTTGAGACTTGGTGTTACTGCGCGGTGGCGCTGCGGCGTGGGAAAAAGGCAAGCAGCCGGCGTTGCGGCGCGACGTACCAGTTGCAGAAATGACAGTTCGCGAAAAATAGCAGAACATGCCAATTTCTTCCAATTTCTTAATTTCTGCACGAATTTAGACATACCCACATGATATAATTCATACATAATCATTACCCAACACTTAAAGAGTGATTTTAACCCATTAAAACATATAATTACATAATTAAAATATGCAAATTACACTGTTATTGATGTTCTTGAACACAAACATGGAATTTCATACTACGGATTCGTTATAAGGCTAAATCCAACCATTCAAGTTTCGTTTTGTTTGTTTTATCATGCATAATCAAATAAGAGTATAAATTTTACAAAACCATTTATGTTTGACACATTAAATTTACGTATAAGGGCCATATGGCCAAAACCCAAACTCTGTAAATTTTGAGCAACATATACGACGTAAAATTATGAAATGATGATAAGGAATTATATACAATATATATTAAAACACATTAAAACAACATCTTAACACATATATGCACATAACTCTTACAATTTCCAATTACAGAGACTTTACAGAAGACTGAAAGCCATTTTTATAAAAACTTTAATACGTAAATTAAAATTTGGGAAGGAGGAGATTACTCACAGCTTAGTGTAGATAGAAGAGATGAACTTCTCAAATAATCAAACAACTAACAATTCTCTCAAATTCTTAATTCTCTCTCTCTCTCTCTCTGTGATTTCCTTGTAGAACTTAGAAAATGAAGAGAAGAAGAATACGTATAATAATAATAAGGGAAGGAACTGACGCGTTGTGGTCAGTTACCCAGTCATGGGTAACTTCCCTCAACTACTACTAAGGCCATGTTTGGCTATCATTTTAAAAGCTTATACCCCATTAATTTAATAAAACCTCTTATACTATAGTTAAATAATGTCACACTCCTTTATAAAATAAATCAATATCTTATTTAATTTACTTTAAATAAAATATAATAAATTCTCATAAATTCACATAGTCATATAATTAAATTTCTCATTAATAAATAATGTCAAATTATTAACTCTCTAATTAATAATTAAATTAATTAAAATAACATTATGCTTATTAAATATTTCTTTTAATACAATAAGCTCACATAAATACATACTTGAATAATCAATATTCTCCACATTAATTTAATAAATATAACACATATAATTACATTAATCTACCATAATTTTATTAAATAAGTTATTTAATCTAATAATTAATTTATCGAAAAAATATTTATTCAATTTAATAAATATTTAATTTAATTTACAAAAATCTCGGTTGTCACATCTTTCCCCTCTTAAAAGGATTCTGTCCCCCGAATCACGACTCAATAATTCATTCGTTACAAACGAGGTTGTGACGCGTAGTAGTATAGGGAGGGTATATCGGAAGGCAGTTTTTGATGATGATGATGATAAGGCTGTTAGGATGTCAATGATTATGTTGGTGTTTAATTTCATACTATCCACTGTTTCTGATAACTATGTGGATGGGGCAATGATTAATTTTTTATGTTTTGGTGATGTTAGTAGTTATCCTTAGGGAAAAGTCGCATTTGAGTAGACAAAGTACTCTTTGTCCAATGCCTTGAAGGGGCGTTTGAAGAAGGGAAAGAATGGTGGTTGGGTATACAATTTCTATAAGGAGCATTATACCAAATTGTACAAGTTGAATGAGCTTCCTTATGTATTCCAAGTTTTCTTGTTTGAAACCATTCCGACATTCAAAGCTCGGGGTATATGTAATGACAAGCATCCATCAGATGTTCGATTATTTAGATGGAAGGAATTAGTGAAGCCACCCACAAATGACAAGCTGAACGATCTAGTATTTGGTTCTGGAAAGGTATGCATGTTACTAATAAGAATGCAGTTGGTTACCGTTAGTTACAGAGTTGGTTACTGATTATATTTTGTGCAGGTTACTATTAACAATGTAGTTAGTTACCTTTATATACACATTTAGTTACTGATTATATTATATGCATGTTACTAATAACAATGTAGTTGGTTACCTGAATATGCACAGTTGGGATTGATTATATTTTCTGCAGTTTACTAATAATAATGTAGTTGGTTACCTTTACATATATAGTTGGTTACTGATAATATTATTTGCAGGTTACTAATAACTATATAGTTTGTTACCTTTACATATGTATTTGGTTACTGATTATATTTTATGATTCTTTATGTACTGATTTTTTTATTTTAATTGTACAATGTTTGTTAGATGCTATATTTAAGTGTACTTAATGTTTTTCAGCTGAGGATAAAAAGCTTGATTCCCATGGCTGAGGAGAA
This sequence comes from Panax notoginseng, assembly GCA_016801055.1. NCBI lineage: Eukaryota > Viridiplantae > Streptophyta > Magnoliopsida > Apiales > Araliaceae > Panax > Panax notoginseng. The sequence goes on along the minus strand of CM029015.1, from coordinate 148,785,004 downwards.
GGATCGACTGGATTTGGACGGTGTTCACTTTTTTGATGGGAATGATGCTGACGAGAAGGTGGAAAAAAAATCTGAAGGTTGACAACGTTGGATTTTCTATATCTGACATTAAAGATGCAATTGATGCACGGTTTAGGCCGTTGGAGAAGAAAGTGTTTGAAATTAAGAAAGACATTGGAAAATTATGGACTGATATTAGGGATGAAATACAGATTTTACATGTTCAGATATGTAGGGACTTTAGGTTCATTATTAGAGAGGATTTACGTGGGATCAAAGGCGTTGGGGATGATGGTGATTCTGATGATGATTTTAATTCTGATGATGCTGGTGGTGTGGCTGCTAATGATGATGTGCTGATGATGATGCTGATGAGGATGGTGATGGTTTTAAAGGAAAGGATAATGATGAGGATGAGGATGGTGACGATGGGTCGAAAGTTGATGAGAAAAAGGATGAGTATGAAACTGAAGCTGTTAAAGAGGATGAACATGATGTTATGATGGAAGAGCCCCACGCTGATGAGGATGACGATGATGGTTCAAACCTGAACTTGAATGATGATGGTGAGGATGGGGTAAAAGTCGTTGAGAAAAAGGATGAGTTTAAAACTAAAACTGTTTAGGACGTCGAACGTGATGTTAATTGATGAGTGGGATTCAGATCCATGAATCAGATCCTTTGTGTCTTAAGTTATTTCATGTTTTTTGTTATTTATTTAGCTTATATATATATATATATTATATTACTGTTATTATGTTTAATCTATATGGTGTAGGGCTCATTAGGTCACTTCCAGCTTAAAGGGGTAAAATGGTCAATTTTCACTCTTTGGTGCTGCAGCGCCATCACCAAGCTTTAGCTTGGTGCTGCAGCGCGAGGTAAGATTCAGGCTGACGTCACATGGTGCTACAGTGGCACAACTCCTTTGTAAGCTGGCACTGTAGTGCGACCTCCGGTGTTTTAAACGCCTACGTGGCGCCGCAGCGCCATCCATCAGTGTTTTCTCCGCGCCGAAGCGCCACCTCCGGTGTCCAGGCAGTGACTTGCTATTAATGACGTAAATGAGGGGAAGTAAATATTCAGACAGGAGACGCCATTAATATTTTATTACAGAGCAATAGAATAGGTTTTTAAGTTTTAATTAGTTAGAAAAGAAAGAAGCTGTGCTTTAAGGAAGAAAAAGTCTTTGCATCCTACACAGCTCAGAATCTACACGGAGAAGAGAAGAGTTGGAGACAAAAAACTTCATAACAGGAGTTTTCTTATTCCAAATCTTTCATTTATTTATGTATTAATGAGCATGTTGAATGTGTTAAAAATGTGTATTAGTACCATGGTTATGAACTAATTCCATTTTTAGGATTGCAATGCAACCTATTGTTTAGCTTAATTAACTTTCTCTCCTATTTATATTAATGAATCATTTTGGAATGGGTTGTTGTATTTTATGCTTATTTATTGATTGCTTGACAAAATATCTAACCTTTAAATACAAGAACATTTGTTATGACCATGCCTATGAAATGTGTACATAAACTGCTTAATAGGATAAACATATCTCTATTTGCCTTGTGTAGCCTTTCACTAAGCTTAATGACCCTAGTCTAGTTTATTCACCAATAGAAATATTGTGTTTCATCTAGCTAGGGATGTGCATTTGACCTTCGACAGAAGCTTATGTGTAATTATTGTTCTCGGTTGACCATTCCTTGATTCGTTTGTAATGTGGAGAGTTAGGAGATTAGGCGACGCATTAGGGGAATTGTAATCCTAACTTGACTTCCTTGTCCAACTAAATCTCTTATTTCTACAGTTTCAATCATATAGCTTAACACACCATCTCTTTTTACTTGTTTAGATAAGACAGTATTGAACATACTTTAGTACTTGACTAGCACCTAAGACTTCGTCCTCGTGGGTATGACACTATACTTATCATATATTACTTGTGGACCGCGTATGCTTGCGCGTGATTTATCGATTGCAAAATTGACCAACAAGTTTTTGGCGCCGTTGCCGGGGACTTAGTATTATTTGTTTATCAATATTAACACTCAGTCAATACGATCTTAATTTAAATTGATATATCTGTTTAATTTTCTTTTCAGGTAATCTCTACTGTTTATGCCACCTCGAAGGGGTCGGAATATAATACCTCTCGATCCCGAGTATAATAGAACGTACATACCACTGTAGAGAGAAAAAGCTCGGGATATACCTACTCCTGTTATAATGGCTGAGGAACTTCAAAAATCTTTAAGGGAGTATGCTATGCCTCATATCGCATATTTACAAGCGAGCATTCTCAGGCCCGCAATCCAAGCAAACAATTTTGAGATCAAGCCGGGCACCATCTAAATGTGCTCCAATATTCAGTTTGGGGGATTACCAAATGATGACGCCAATGATCACTTGATAAACTTCTTGGAGATCTGCGATACGTTTAAGTGCAACGGAGTGTCTGACGATGCCATCAGACTCCGATTATTTCCATTCACCTTGAGGGACAAGGCCAAGAGCTGGCTACATTCACTTCCGTCAGGGTCCATCACCACATGGGCTGACTTGGCTCAAAAGTTCGTGTCAAAGTTCTTTCCGCCCGCCAAAACCGCCAGACTCAGGCACGACATTACATCCTTTGTCCAATTTGAATCAGAGTTTTTGTATGACTCATGGGAGAGATTCAAGGATCTTCTGAGAAAATGCCCCCACCATGGACTGCCAGAATGGCTTCCCATCTAGACATTTTATAATGGGTTATCCGGGTCTACTTGTTCGAGTATAGATGCCACTTCTGGAGGGGCCTTCATGGCTAAGCATCACACAGCAGGGTATGAATTGGTGGAAACAATGGCGGCCAATAATTATCAATGGCCAAATGATAGGCAGGCCCCTAGAAGAGCAGTAGAGGTATATGAGGTTGACTCAGTCACAGAACTAACGGCTCAGGTTGCAGCGCTAATAAAAAGGCTCGACACTACGGGAGTGTAAGCAGTGCAGAATGTTCAGAGTGTGTCGTGTGAATTGTGTCAAGGGAGCCACCCAACTGATCAGTGTGCCATAAGCCCTGAGTCAGTTTATTTTGTTTCCAACTACGGGCGGTAGCAAAATGCAAATGTCCCTACTCATTACCATTCGGGATTGAGGAATCATCCAAACTTCTCCTGGGGCAAAACCAATAGCAATCAAGCACAACCTTCGACCACCAGGCCTAATTTCTCAAACCCTCCCATTTTCCAAGCTTAAAATCAGTACAACCAACAACCACATAGTTTTCAGAATCAGTACCACCAACCACCACAGAGTTCTTACCAACCACCACCACAATAGGAAAGAAAACCTAGTTTGGAAGATCTCATGTCACGATATATTTCCCAAAATGAAACGAGGAGCAATAATCAAGAAGCTTCCATCCGGAACCTTGAGGTCCAAATGGGACAATTGGCCCCTGCTTTGAACAGTCGTCCGCAAGGCGCATTACCGAGTGACACTGATGTTAACCCGAAACCGGATGGCAAGGAACAATGCAAAGTAGTTACACTCTGGAGTGGGAGAACTATAAATGAAAATGGTGGAGAGAGCCCTATAGTGGAATAACCAGTGACTGTAGAGGAACCTATTATGGAGCTGAGTGATGATAAGTCTGGGGGTGAGGAAAATGCAAGATAATCCTACAACACCAACCCCCTATAGTGAACAAAGCTAGTCCTCCTATCCCACAGTTGCCATTCCCCCAGCGCCTGCAGAAACAAAAGCTTGATAAGTAGTTTTCTAAGTTCTTAGAAGTGTTTAAGAAGCTTCATATAAACATCCCATTTACAGAGGCGTTGGAGTAAATGTTGAGCTACGTCAAATTCATGAAAGACATATTAACTAAGAAGAGGAAAATGGGGGATTATAAAACAGTGGCTCTAACAGAGGAATGTAGTGCCATCTTACAGAACAAGCTTCTGCCGAAACTAAAATATCCTGAAAGTTTCACGATTCCATGCACTATTGGGGACCAATTCATTGGCAAGGCCTTGTGTGATTTGGGGGCTAGTATAAATTTGATGCCTTTGTCAATATATAAGAAACTGGGACTAAATGAAGCCAAACCCACAAGTGTTACCTTGCAATTGGCAGATAGATCTCTTACTTACCTGAAGGGGATAGTAGACAATGTGCTTATCAAGGTGGACAAGTTCATATTCCTAGCGGACTTTATTTTCTTGGATTTTGAGGAAGACAGGGAGGTCCCGATAATATTGGGCAGGACATTCTTAGCAACTGGGAGGACCTTTATAGATGTGCAGAAAGGGGAGCTGACTGTAAGAGTACAAGATCAGGAAGTAACCTTCAATGTGTACAGGTCAATGAAATATTTGAATACCCTTGAAGACTGCTTCCAGATTAAAGTGGTTGATAATACAGTTAGGGAAGTATTCTCAGAAACCTACATGATAGACCCTTTAGAAGCTACACTGATAGTCGCCAGTACTATGGGAGAGGCCACCCATGTTGAATATGCTAAGTGGTTGGATTCACCCAAAAGATCTAAACAGTTCCAAAGACAGTTTGAGTCTCTGAATGATCAAGAAGCATCCGCGTCCAAGGCCCAGCCATCGATCATAGACCCTCTTGTCCTTGATTTAAAACCCTTGCCCAATCATCTGAGGTATGCATATTTAGGGGAATCATCCACTTTATCTGTTATCATTTCTGTATCTTTAGATGAATGCCCGGAAGAGAAGCTACTGCTAGTGTTTAAATAGTATAAAACGGCCCTAGGGTGGTCAATTGCAGATATTAAAGGGATCAATCCATCTCTATGTATGAACAAAATTCTTCTTGAGGAAGAATCCAAGCCGACCATTGAACATCAGAGGCGGTTGAACCCAACAATGAAAGAGGTGGTTCGGAAGGAAATTATTAAGTTGCTAGATGCGAGCATTATCTACCCCATCTCAGACAGTCCTTGGGTCAGTCCCATTCAGTGCGTGCCAAAAAAGGGCGACATGACGGTAGTAGCCAATGAGAATAACGAGCTGATTCCAACCAGAACGGTGACTGGCTGGAGGGTATGTATGGACTACAGAAAGTTGAACAAGTCCACTTATAAGGATCATTTCCCTCTACCATTTATTGATCAGATGCTCGATAGACTTGCTGGGCATGAATTTTATTGTCTACTTGATGGTTATTCAGGATATAATCAAATTTCTATTGCTCCCAAAGATCAGGAGAAAACAACTTTCACATGCCCCTATGGGACCTTTGCCTTTCGAAAAATGTCTTTTGGGCTATGTAACGCTCCTACAACATTCTAGCGTTGCATGATGTCTATTTTCTCAGATATGGTTGAAAAGATCCTCGAGGTCTTCATGGACGATTTTTCTATATTCGGGAGCTCATTTGATAACTGTCTAGCAAATTTGACTGCCGTTCTCAAAAGATGTGTTGAGACAAATTTTGTATTGAATTGGGAGAAGTGTCACTTCATGGTCAAGAAGGGCATTATTCCGGGCCATAGAGTATCGGTTGGTGGTATTGAGGTAGACAAGGCTAAAATTGATGTCATCAATACTCTACCACCGCCTACATCAGTGAAAGGGGTGAGAAGCTTTCTTGGGCGTGCAGGATTCTACAGGCGATTTATCCAGGACTTCTCAAAGATAACCAAGCCACTCTGTACATTATTGGAAAAGGACATGCCTTTTCAGTTTGATGAAGCCTGTCTCAAAGCATTTAAACTATTGATGAAAAGACTCATTTCGGCTCCTATTGTGGTAGCTCCTGACTGGACTTTCCCATTTGAGCTCATGTGCAACGCCAACGATTTTATAATTGGGGCAGTGTTAGGCCAAAGAAGGGACAAAGTGTTCCACACGATCTACTATGCTAGCAAAACATTAACTGATGCTCAGCTAAATTACACAACAACTGAGAAAGAACTGCTGGCAGTGGTCTATGCTTTTGACAAGTTCCGTTCCTATCTCATTGGAACCAAAGTGATCATGTACACTGACCAATTGGCCATCAAATATCTGATAGAAAAGAAAGATACGAAGCCTAGGCTGATAAGGTGGGTCCTTCTTCTCCAGGAGTTCGATCTAGAGATCTACGATAAAAAGGGTATTGAAAACCAGGATCACTTGTCATGGTTGGAAAACCATCCTCATTCGGGAGATGTAGAAAAAGACATAAATGATTTCTTCATGGATGAACAGCTCTTTGTTGTCCAAAACAAAGCCCCTTGGTATGAGAACTTTGCTAATTTTGTCACTTGTCAAGTGCTTCCTCCCAATATGAGCTATCAACAGAGGAAGAAATTCCTAAACGATGCAAAGCAATATTTGTGGGATGAGCCCTTCCTATTCAAGCAGTGTTTAGATCAAATTCTGCAAAGATGTCTGCCAGAGGAGGAAATCGAAGGTGTGCTCCATCATTGTCATTCCTCAAATTATGGAGGACATTTTAGGGGCCAAAGAACAGCTGCTAAAGTACTCCAATCTGGGTTTTACTGGCCTACCCTATTCAAAGATGCTCACATATATGTATCGCATCAAAGGGTAGGAACCATCTCCAAAAGGCATGAATTGCCTCTACAGAATATCCTTGAAGTATAATTATTTGATGTCTGGGGTATTGATTTCATGGGTCTATTTTTCGTCTTCCTACAACAATATTTATATTCTTGTTGCGGTTGATTATGTCTCCAAGTGGGTAGAAGCAGTTGCCCTGCCTACTAATGATGCTAAGGTGATGCTTAATTTCTTAAAGAAAAATATATTCACTTGTTTTGGCACGCCTCGGGCGATAATCAGTGACGAAGGGTCATATTTTTGCAACAAATATTTCGAAGCCCTGCTCGCTAAGTATGGGGTGACCCATAAAATAGCCACTGCTTATCATCCGCAGACAAGTGGCTAAGCAGAGATATCCAATAGAGAGGTTAAGTGCATCTTGGAAAAGATTGTTAACCCGAATCAGTAGGATTGGTCCAAGAAGCTTGATGATGCCTTGTAGACGTATCGCACTGCTTATAAAATGCCTATCAGAATGTCTCCTTATAGGCTTGTTTATGGTAAGGCTTGTTTATGGAAAGGCATGTCATCTACATGTGGAATTGGAGCATAGTGTATATTGGGCTATCCAAAAGCTCAATTTCGATTTGGATGCAGCTGGTGAACAAAGATTGTTACAACTCAATGAATCAGACGAGTTTCGTCTGCAAGCGTATGAAAATGCTAAGTTGTATAATGAAAAGATAAAGCGGTGGCACGACAAAAAAATAGTCGAAAGAAATTTTGAACAGGGCTAGAAGGTGCTTCTTTTCAACTCTCGACTGAAATTATTCCCTGGGAAGTTGAAGTCCCGATGGTCGGGGCCGTTCACAATTGCTAAGGTGTATCCTTATGGGGCAATTGAGGTCGAAGACCCTCACTCGGACAAAACCTTCAAAGGCAATGGACAGCGCTTGAAACACTATTGGGACTGTGAGGTCGACCGACAGAACACCTCCATCACCTTGGGAGACCCGGTGTAAGGTGGGGTAAAAGTCAAGCCGACAACTATAAATCAAGCGCTTGGTGGGGAGGCAATCCCATCTCAGTATCAAAAAAATATCCTTTTTATTTTCATTCATTTTGTTTTCTGTAGTTATCATAGGTTCCACTTTGTATTTCCTTGTCTACTTAGTATAAGTGCTAGTGTTTGTATAGTGCAAGTTAGTATGTGTTATTTCAGTTTCTGCAGTTCTATTTTTGTGTTGTTTCACTGATTTGGGATTTGGCCTGTGTAGGAAAAATAGCTAAGGAATTGAAGTGCAGAAGCCGCGCCGTAGCGCCATCCTCTATACAATTTTTTGCACCGCCACGCCAGTACTAGCCCGGGCATACTGCAATTTCGCGCCGCAGTGCCACCCTCCATGCCCATTTTTCGTGCCGCAGCGCCATGTCTCGAGCCGCAACGCCATATCTCGCGCCGCATCGCTATAGCTAAACTGGACACACTGTATTTTCACGTCGCAGCGCCATCCTTTACACTACTTGTCGCGCTACAGCGTCGAATCAAGTTGGGGCACACTGCATTTTCGCGTCGCAACGCCATCCACTGAACTATCTGCCGCACCGGAGCAAGTTGGGACACAGTGTAAACTCGCACTGCAGCGCCGAGTCCTACACTAAGTTTCGCCCTTCAGCTCCATCTTAGATATGAAATCACGCCGCAACGCCAAGGTTCGCGCCGCAGCGCCACTAACGAGTTTTTGATATTAAAAGAGGGCTTTTCAGTTCAGTTCGCACCAGTTACACTCTCCCTCTCTCATTTTTGCATCGCCTTCTCCCATTTTCTTAGCAGTTACATCCCACTCTCCCATATTCACAACACTTGCATCTTTTCCCCTTCCCTCAACCGTTCGTCTCTCTTCTAGCCTCTTCGGTTAGTTCTTAACCTATTTAATCACGAGGTAAGGGATTTGTATGTTAAATGAAAAATACTATTGGGGGTTCCTTCTCTGTTATTATTTGGGTTTGGGAATTTATAGAGAAAACAAAGGATTGGGGTATTCCTGTTGTTGGATTTTTGTATCCTTGGATTTTAGTTCTCAAGTATTCATAGCTTCAAAGCGTCCTCGAACTAGCATAGGTCCCCCTTCACCGGCACCCAGAGCTCCTTCTAGATGGGATACTGCAAAATTTACAAGTGAGGAAGCCTGGTAGCGCTACACCCAAAATTTTTCGAAGCAAAATTTGGTGCCAGAGAGGGGGCTAAGGCCAGATGACAAGACGGACGGCGATATGATGGCCATGATTGTGACTATAAAATGGATCCACTTTACCAAGCCACCTGAGTCTGCAATTATTTTGGTGGTAAAGGAATTCTACGCAAATGCTAGTGCAGATGGCCCTGTAGTAGTGCTGGTACGGGGTAAGCTGATCCCATTTGATAGTCGCTCCATCAACCAAGTGTATGAGACTCCAAACTACGATGGTCACGACTACCTGGAGGTCGAGATGCGGAGTTACAATACAGATGAGATAATAACAAAACTCTACAAGCCTGGTACCATTTGGAAAACCAACGATTTCCACGGTGAAAGTACTTCTTTGCCCCATCAGGCCTTAAGTCGCTATGGTAAGGCTTGGTTCTCTTTCATTTGCTCAAATATCATGCCAACACGCCACCTGAGCGTTGTAATAAGAGATAGGGCAGTTCTGCTTTACACAATTGTTATGGGGCTAAAGGGTGATATAGGGGTGCTTATCCAGGAGTCAATTAAGAAGGTCATCCGGAGCAACGTCCTGTCAGGACTCCCTCACCAGTCCCTATTAACACGGCTCTACAAAAGAGCGGGTGTAGTGTGGGAGAAAGAAGATGTCACTCAGCCGCCCATGGCTGCTATTGATCATCACGTTATCACCCGGTTCGGCGTTTGGGAAGGAACACAGTCGCACCCAAGGGGTGAGGGTTATTTATCGGCTCCGCAGCCGCCACCTTCCTCTGAGGTCGGTCCCTCCACACAACAGCATGAGCCCCCATCATCTGAGTCTATTCCACCTGTAGCCCTAGCTGAGATATTGGGCAGCCTAAATTTTCTGCACTACAAGGTGGATACTATAGCTCAATGGCAGAGCCAATTCAATCACTACCATGTGAAGTTCGCAAATACAATTTCCAGTATATATGCTTCCCAAGGAGGAGATGACGCAGAGTCCATGCCCTTTCAATTTCCAGAACTCCAACTTTTGCACCTTATCCACCCATATTTTTGCCCAGGGAGGAGGTCCACTAGGAGGAGCCAGCTGGTGATGAAGATGGTGATGATACGGATGATTGATGCTGCTGCACGGAGGACATTGAGGGCATTGACAAATTTCAAGTTTGGGGGAGATTCCTTTTAAATTTAGTTATATATGAATTGCTTTTATGTTTAATCTGTGAGGGCTGAGAGAGTTTCTTTTGGGCTGTATAGCCTTAAACTTTATTTTTATGTTTTAATTATCGGTTAGACTGGTTTGATAATGGTTTCGTTAATGGTTTATTTTGGGTTGCATATTAAGATGTATATTAGTTATGTTTGGTTTTAATATATGAATGCTTTTGTTTATTATATATATTCTGCTTTTGTTTATATAAATACCATTTTGGGATTGTGATAGATATTATGTTAATTTTGGGATTGTTTTGTTTATAGCCATATTTTGGGATTTGCACAGATAATTGGTATACTTGATACCATGTGTTATGTCTTTACCCTATTTTGGCAAGGTTACTTTATCTTTTATCGCTTCTTTCATAAATGTTTTGATTAACCCTATCCCCCTATCTGTAATTGTTCATATGCTAGGTGAGGGTGTTATAGCTTTTAATTTTTGATTGTGGCTAATGACAAGCGCCAAATAATTATATCTTTCTTTTAGAGTCGTGTCAAGCAGATGTGAGCTAGGGGTGTGTTAATTCGTTAAGTCGAGACTGTTATGGATCCATCCTTTTTAGCAAGCACTGACCAATTGTTTTAACTAGTTATTTTTTTTGGATTTAGATTGTTTGTTTATTGTTTTGAACATTTGTGCACTCTGTAATACTCTTTTGATTTCAAGGTAATAGAAGACTTATACGCTTTTACATTTTCGGATCTATAGTTCTGGCTAAAAAAAAATCAATAAGTCTTGCGATGGGTCGAGATGGAGCGTAAAACGCACTCGCCCATAAACGCAGACTTGTTCGAGATAGAGCATAAAATGCACTCGTCTAATTATCTTTGGAATTAGTAAAGTCTATTTTGACTTAAGTTGATTACGTGGCCTTTGCTGCTCGAGTTATTAGATTCATAGGGGTGTTCTACACCTAGTGCCCTAAAGTCATCTGGCTTGAGAGTCATTGATCAAAAGCTTGTTAATGGGTATGCTATGTTTAGCCTAAGGTAATTAAGCACCGTCTGAGTCAGATTTTACTTCTTCAAATTTAGAGCCTTTTGATCCTTTCTTGTTTTTACGTCTTGTTCTTAAGGCTTGTTGATTGTTTGAGTTGCAGAGTAAACATATTGGTTATCACAATGGACTGTGTGATCTTCATTTGGGGTATGATTAGTTAGGATGATTGATCTACACACACACACATATACACACACACACACACACACTTAGTATGGATCGAGTACAGTCTCATACTTATAAATTGATATTTAACCCTCATGCATATCGATGTTTGTCATGTTCTCAAAGAGGGTCTATAATTGTGCTTAGAAGCCATGATAATAGTCTATAGTATTAGTTTTCATTGGCGTCTTACAGTAATGTGGGTGTGGATGTCAGTTAGTTTGCTTGAGGACAAGCAACATCTTAAGTTTGGGGGTATTTGATGAGTGAGATTTAGATTCGCGAATCAGATCCTTTGTGTAAGACCCCAACTTTTTATAAATATAATCGAATTTTCTCTAATTATTATTGTAAATAATAAGGTGTTAATTTGATATAATGCTTTGGTTACGGGTGAAATGTGCAAATTTTGTAAAATAAGCAAGTGGTTATAAAATATTCATTATTGTTGGGGAATATTCGTTTGGTCGTGGAATATTCTTGCTGTCGGGGAATATTTGTATGATGGCGCAACCATTTGTGGGTTCCATAACGGAAAAAGTTCGGATGAAGAAAAAGACAAGTTTGAGTTTTTATAAATAACGACGTAATTGTTACCGTTAACACTGTTGGAATACCCGATGGTAAAATACAGTAATACGCGTGGTTGCACAGTAGCACACGGTACTGCACAGTATTTCCCATTATCAGATCAATAATTTATATTATTTGAATAATATTATTAGATAGCATTATTGACAATGTTTAAGGAAGTTCTGTCTAGAAAAGGGATTTGGTCACCTAATTGCAGGCCAATAAGGAAAAATCCTTATCGAAAAGCCCCTTCTTTTCTAAGAACGACCTGGTTGTCATAATTGTGATTTTATAATATTGTTTGTGAATAATTAATTATTAATTTATATGATAAGGAAATATTTATTTTTACGTGGATATAAATGAAGGAATTAATGTTGAGGTGTTTTATCAGTATTTTGTCAGAATAGAGGTGTTAAAAATCATCTGTATGTGAATTTCAGACATTTTTTGATTGAAATTTAAAAAAACTTTCTTCTACAAAGTTGTAGAGAATTAAATTTCCTATGGAATAGGCATGAGATTCGAATTTTTATGATAAATGAGCTATTTATTTTGAATTATTGAAGTTCAGAAATATATATTTTTTATTAAAAATATGAGTGGGCCCCATTTTTGGTTGGTGTGAAAAATCTGAATTTTGGTGGGCCCCACTGGTGGTGACTGAATTTTGGTCCAAGAGGTGTGCGTAGAAATTTTTTGAAAAAATTTTATTTTATTAATTTAGTCTGCTTTGGCGTTCTAACATTTTTCTATAAATAGGGTGTTTAGTTAGAATTAAAGATCACACCAGAATCATAAGCCTTCTCTCTCTATATTATCGAGCGTATTTTATGAGTATTTAGATACTTTGAGAGTTGTTATTCAGTGCAAGTTTCCTTCAGCGTTATATCCGGTATTTCAGTCAGAAGTACTGTTCTTTTGAGGTAAGGGATGTTATTTTCTTCGTAAATGATATTATTTCTTTCAATATCATTATGCCGAAATATTGGTATGAATTTTATTATAAAATTTTTACCTTTTTATATCGAGATTACTATTCACGTATAAACAAATACGATACTATTCACGAGTGCTATTCACGAAGTATGATTTTTCTTGTAGAATTTCTACCTTTTCGTGTTGGGGTTACTATTCACATATACAGTACTATTCACGTATACGACATTATTCATAAAAAAAATAAAATTTTCTCTTCTGTGTCCAAGATGTTTGTTATGGTTCCTATCTTTGATTAGATCTATGTTTCGAACTTTATTTTTGAATTTTGCTCCACAATTGATTATTATAGAGTATTCTTGAACTTGAATAAACTAAATTACGAACCCCTAATAGTCTCTTTTATCTCACTGGATTCGTTCTTTAAAATATTTTTCATCATCCTCAGTCTTAAATGGTGATACTTGATGAATATCTTTGGCCTGTAGTGCAAAGATGAATGATTACCTGATGAATATCTTTGGCCCGTAGTGCAAAGATGGACATGCGTTGAGATTAACATGACCAATTGGTGATACAAATGAATATCTTTGGCTCGTAGTGCAAAGATGAATATTTGATTCAAGATGTATATTAATTGATGTTACAGGGATAAAATATTGATGATGAACTTTTAAATTCATAGATGATAGTGGATTTCATTTTCTACTTAACTCTTCTAATGAATTATTATTTTCGCTGTGAATATTGATCTAAAACTGGTTGTCCATTATATTTTATCTGATTTATTGAAGGCTAACGATAATTTGTTCTATATTATCTTAGTCATAATATTCTTTACTGGGCTAGTTCAGCTCACCCTTTTTCTTTTTGTTCTATTTTTCTTCTCAGGAGGCGAGAATATAGCGGGAACTAGTCGGGGTGTGGAGTGATGTTTTGAGACAGTTATTTTAGCAGTCCTCACTATTTTTGTAAAACAGTGTATCAATAATTGTAATGAAGATTTATTTGAGTGTGGATATTGTCTAGAAGATAATATTTGTATTTAAATTCATAGTATATGTGTTGTCATATTTTGCACGACAATTGTAGTAATAAAATTGTAGTTATTTCTGTACCATGTATTTGGCGAAATAGAATGGGTGATGTATACCTATTTTGGGGGCGTCACACTTTGTGTCTTAAGTTGTTGCCTATTTTCTGTTATTTGTTTAGCTTTTATATATATATATTGTTGTTATTGTGTTTAATCTATATGATGCAGGGCTCATTAGGACACTCCCTGCCTCGCGCTGCAGCGCCAAGCTAAAGCTTGGTGATGGCGCTGTAGCGCGACCTCTAGTGTTTTTAACGCCTAAGTGGCGCCGCAACGCCATCTATCAGTGTTTTCTCTGCACCGTAGCGCCACGTCCAGTGTCAAGGCAGTGACTTGCTATTAGTGACCTAAATGAGGGGAAGTAAATATTTAGACAGGAGCTGCCATCAATATTTTATTACAGAGCAATAGAATAGGTTTTTTAGTTTTAATTAGTTAGAAGAGAAAGACGTTGTGCTTCAAGGAAGAAAAAGTCATTGCATCATACACAGCTCAGAATCTACACGGAGAAGAGAAGAGTTGGAGACAGAAAACTTCATAACAGGAGTTTTCTTATTCCAAATCTTTCATTTATTTGTGTAATAATGAGCATGTTGAATGTGTTAAATTGTGTATTAGTACCATGGTTATAAACTAATTCCATTTTTAGGATTGTAATGTAACCTATTATTTAGCTTAATTAACTTTCTCTCCTATTTATATTAATGAATCATTTTGGAATGGGTTGTTGTATTTTATGCTTATTGATTGATTGGTTGACAAATAAATCGATATTGATATTAATGGATATTGAAAAATGGATATTAATATCTAACTTTTAAATACAAGAACACTTGTTATGACCATGCCGATAGAATGTGTGCATAAACTGCTTAATAGGATAGACATATCTCTATTTGACTTGTGTAGCCTTTGACTAAGCTTAATGACCCTAGTCTAGTTTATTCACCAATAGAAATATTGTGTTTCATCTAACTAGGGATATGCATTAGACCTTCGACAAAAGCTTATGTGTAATTATTGTTCTCGGTTGACCATTCCTTGATTCGTTTGTAATGTGGAGAGTTAGGAGATTAAGCGACGTATTAGGAGAATTGTAATCCTAACTTGACTTCCTTGTCCAACTAAATCTCTTATTTCTACAGTTTCAATCATATAGCTTAACACACCATCTCCTTTTACTTTTTTAGATAAGATAGTATTGAACATACTTTAGTACTTGACTAGCACCTAAGACTTCGTCCTCGTGGGTACGACACTCTACTTATCATATATTACTTGTGGACTGCGTATGCTTGCGCGTGTTTTATCGATTGCGAAATCGACCAACATTAATGTGGAAGAATCGCATGAAATAAAAAATAACGATGACGAAGAAAATGTCAAGGTTAGACATATTTGTTTATTTTGTTATGTGTTATTTTTGTTTTGTTTTAATGATTAATTGGTTATTTTTTATTTTGAACAGATTGGCAAGAACAATGACATGGCATCTTTTGATATATTAAGCCAATATACTGGGAAAGAGCTTGTTGTGTATGTTGCTGATGAGGTTAGTGTTACAATGACATGCCATCTTTTTATTACATGCTGTTTAGGTTTTGGTTACAGTTATATTGTGATTTGGTAACCAGTATTATGTTATGGTTACTATTATACTATGGGTTAGTTACTATTACATTGTGTGTTGGTTACTATTATATTATGATTTGGTTGTTATTATATTTTATGTTGGTTACTATTATAATATGTTCATTATAGTCAGTCGGCTATTGTTCAGTCAGTTTGTTATTGCATATATTAGTTAACTGCATGTGTTTCGGTTGAAAATCTAATTGTATCTGTTACCTTTTTCTATTAATTGATAAAGGGGGATAAATGCGAGGCAGAAAGCAAGTCTGCACTTGATCAGATGGTTCTGACCACTCAGGACATAGTTCAGTGTGATGAGTTGGAGAAAATCGTCCATAAACCAGGTGGTAGACCGGTCCGTGAACCTACAAAGAGTGCTATTTTTCGGTCTCCATATACGATAAAGTTTGGATCGGCTGGTTCATCGTCTACCGTCGTGGGTGCTAGTCAAATACTTGCAAGTCTTTCTGCATTCACAAAAGTATGCATGGCCATGCCGTGAAAATATGAAGAGGCGTTGTTTGATCAATAGTTTAAAATTGGACTAAACAACAGGAAAATGTTTGTTTTTTGTTGTTTAACAATGGTATAGTTTTTTATAAAACAAATAAATTTGTTTTCCAGTAGAAACATATTGTTAATATTAAATAAATGTTCTGGTTACTATTATGTTGTGTTCTGGTTACTGCTTTATCATGCTATGCTTACTGTTATATTATGATTTGGATACCATTATTGTGCACTTAAAATGGGATTTTGGTTACTATCATATTATATTTTTGGTTACTATGTAATTATTTGGTATACACAGGTTGCTTAAAATTGGTTTTGATCACATGATGTTTCTGTTTGATTTACTATCATATTATATTATGGTTACTGTCATATTATGTTTTGGTTACTACTATAGTATATTATGGTTACTATTATGCTATATTTAGTTTCTGTTAATGTTCCATCGAAGTAAAGTGTTTGCTACTATTATATTATATTTGATTACTAGGTATTTGTTTAATACATTTTGGTTGCTTAAATTATGATTGATTACTTGATGTTTCTGTTTTGGTTACTATGAAATTATGGTCTGGTTACTATTATTTTATGTTTTGGTTACTGTTTTGTTATGTGTTGGCTACTATTTGATTATGGTTATTATATTATTATTTTTTGGTTACCAGGTAACTGTTTACAATTCAGTTATTCATTAGATTATTAATTATTAACTGTTCAAGACTGATTTGGGTAGTGTGTATACTAATATGGTAATTGTTAATGTTAGCGTGTATACTAATATATTTTTATATTAAAGGACTGACAAATTTCCAGGAAAGAATGACAAAATTGAACCTGCATTTATATTTAGAGCTGTCCCAATATCCTCAAAAATGTGGTTCTACAAATTGAAGACTCCTGGACAGTGGTTAGACGACGATGTGAGTTCTTTTTTTCTTTCAAATTATGTTGTTCTAGTTAGACCTGGCTATTTAGGCCCAGGCCCGCGGGCCGGGCCGGCCTGTTAGAGTTTATGCCCTAGAGGCCAATTATTTGATATAATTGTTTAACATTTTGATATTATATTTGATTGAATAAATGAATGATTTTATTATGGTTTTATTTACTGCGTTATATAAATGTTAACATAATAAAAGTCTTTAGAATAGTGATATAAATTATATAGCTTCAAGTAAGTGACTTGAACATGAGATTATATAATTACAATTAGTATCATTGCTCTTAAATGTCCCTAGTCGAGTATCATTGTTAATGGGACAACAATGATACATTGAGACTAGTATGTGGATTGACTGATGAATATATGAGATATTGAGTCAATGCATAGGTACATGTTAGAGAACGATGTACCGGACAGACCCACCATGATAATTCTATGTGGAGCATTATGCGAAGTGTCATTAGCAATTCTCATAGTGACAATGATGTAATGATCCTCCGACCTGAAATCACTATATTACTACACTGGAATTTATGTACTTTAGTATCATCGAAGGTCACCTTTATAGGGTGGACTATAAAGGTGATTATTGGGTACATCATGAATCGTGTGAGACATATGAGTGATCTAGATGGAATTTAACCCTCCTATATATATTAGGGGTGATATCCATAGGCCTCTTGATTGAGTAGGACTATGAAATACATGGCCATGCTTAAATAGTGATTTGTTTCATATAGTTTACTCATTGATCAAGAAAACTTAGATTAAATTATGAAGAGTATGACACATTTTATGACTCGAGTTTAATCTAGGATGTCAAGGTTAAAATGATTAAATTACATTGAAACATTGGTCACGAAAAGGTTGCACCGAATCATCGATCTTATTATTACTTGGGTAGCAGTGATGTATTACTAGATGTCGCTCATTGTTTATAATTTTATAATATGATTTTAAAATGATTGCCAACGTAATAATAACCTATAGGGTCACACATATAGAACGTAATTAAAAGAGAATTAATTTAAATTGTAAAGATTTAAATATGTCAATATGATTGATATTATTTAAATTACGAATTTAAATTAATTGGACAATTTATATATATATATGGGTATATTAGTTAAGTAAAACTTATTTAAGGTATATATAAATATATAAATTCAGATTTTATTTTAATTAAAATTAGGTTTTTGATTAATTTCTTTTTAACAGCTATATATATGATATGTAGCAGCCATATTAGGGATTATCATTAATCTAAAAACCCTAGTCGCTCTTAGAGAGAGACTAAAGAAAAGTTTTTGAAAATCGTGTTCCTTTGGTGGCTAGTACTGCAGCTCCCTTTATTGCAGAATTGTGTGACGGTTCGCGTGCGTTCGTGTGGATACCATAGAGACGTAATTTCGTGAGGGATTGCGTTGGAGATTCGAAGCATTTCAGAGGCTTTTTCATAATTGGTATAATATCTTAAAACACTGAATTAATGTCTGTTTCGCATGGATCCTGTTTTGGGTTTTGGAAATTATTTTGTTTTATTCAATTTTATTCCGTTGTGCGTTGCTTTGTTGTACCGAAAAACCAACACGGCTCGCCCGTAGAAACATGGGCCATGGGCCGCAAAATTTCAGCCCAGGAAAATGCGGGCCATTTTGGCCTGCCGTTTTTGCCCGGCCCGTGAAGGCCCGACCCATGGCCTGCGACTTATTTTTTTTATAAAACAAAATGTTGTTACTTGTGGGTTATGAGGCTTGAACACAAGACTTATAAGTAAATAAATAAGAGTTCAAACCAACTAAGCTACAACAATTGTTTGTTTTTAATGCAATCTTTAATATATTATTTTTTTTACTTTTGTTCAAATTTTACTATTCTTAAAAAGTAAAACCTAAATCGTGCCTAATTTACTATGCTCACAAATATTATAAATTAGGCACGATTTAGGTTTTACTTTTTAAGAATACTAAAATTTGAACAAAAGTAAAGAAACAATATATTGAAGATTGCATTAAAAATAAACAGTTGTTGTAGCTCAGTTGGTTTGAACTCTTATTTATTTACTTACAAGTCTTGTGTTCAAGCCTCATAACCCTCAAGTAGTAATATTTTGAAAAAAAAAAATAATAAAGGAAGAAACCCGTGGGCTAGCCCGGCCCAACCTGAGCCACGGGCCTCACAATATCAGCCCATCAAAACTCGGGCCTTTTTGGCCCGACCCGTTCTCGGCCTGGCCCTGCTCGGCCCGGCTCGACCGTTTGCCAAATCTAGTTCTAGTTATGGTTACATTATTTAGTGGTTTAGTAAGTAGTGTTAACAGTGTTGGTTACCTTTATTACAGAATTACATTTTTCAGCAACTGTTAATATCTTATGGATTTTTTATTTTTTTTTGGCTCAGCACATCAATATTGCATTATATTATTTCCGTAAATTGGCTAGACACTCCGATAGTGTTCAGATAAGGGCAACAACCACAGACTATTGGATTTATGGCAAGATGATTGCTCTTTTTGAGGAATACTCAAGTAAAAATGTAGATAAGAGTATGCTGTCTGGGGAGGGTGATGTTGGTGAATACATCCATGGGTTGCTCATGGATGTGAACACACCATGGATTAATGTTGATTGCATGTTGTTCCCCATTCACATGTCATCACCGGATCACTGGTTTTTGCTGACATTTGATGTGCATCGGAGATGTTTAACAATTTACAATTCTCTGCAGCCAAATAAGAGAACAATGCAGATAAAAATTATGGATGTTTGTGAGCCCTATATCTTCATTCTACCGACAATACTGCGTAAGAGTGGTTTTTGGAGGGATAGGTCTGATATTGACTTTAGTAGTGAACTGTATCGTAACAAGGATGAAGATGATATAATTGAATTGGAATTTGCAGAGGGGGTTCCTAAACAAGTTGAGGGGTAAGGTTTACATTGTTTACATTTCTTTAATTATTACATCTAGGTTGATTTTAGTTTTGTTTTTTATTTTTTTTGTCTGTTTATACAGTGATTGTGGGATGTTCACGATTTATTTTGTTGAGCATGTCATTCACTAGAAGTTTGCTGAAATTCCTAGTCCATTCCCCATTTCGCAGTATCGAAAGAAATTATGCACAAACCTCTACATGCATGCTAGGAACAAACAGTTAGAGGGATATGAGACTGATAGAGAATTTCCAGGAAGATTTGTGCCAGATTTTAATTAGTTTAGTTATTGTTGTCCTGTTTTTTTGAATAATGTTTCGTATTTTGGTTTTTGTTGGATATCCATAACTATTTTTTATGGTTGGTGAGTCTGTGATGTTTACTGGAGCTTATGTAAATGGAATTACATATTTGATTATATTACCAGTAACGATATGACATTGTTTATTGGTTCGTATTTGTTACTTCTAAGTTGTGTCTAAAACATTATTTGAAAGGTGCAGTTGGTAACCAAACATGCATAGAAAGGTAACCATTTTATTTATTGGTAGTAACCAAATATTTACAAGCTTGTATCAGGATATATATCAAGTGTTAAATGTACATGTGAGAGTATACATGGGTTGCCTAAACTGGGTTTAATATACATGTTGTTTATGTTTTGGTTACAATTAAATTCTGTTCTGGTTACTTTTATATAACTATTTGGTTACTTCTTTATTATATTTTGGTTACTGTTATCTTATGATTTTGGCTACTACTATTGTGCCATCAATGTGGGATTTTAGTTAATTTTATTTTTTATCCTGGTTAATATGTAATTGTTTAGTATACATGGATTGCCTAAAATGTGTTTCATTACATGATGTTTTTATTTTGGTTGCCATTAAAACCTGTTCTGTATATAGAGGTAATCATTTTATTTTTTGTGAGTAACCAAACTTACATAAAATCGGTTCAGAACAGTATCCATCAGCTATTTCAGTTGAAATGTTAGGTTGGTATCCAAACCTACATATATGGTAACCATTTTTGTTTTTGTTAGTAACCAAATAATTATAAGTTTGTAGCAGGAATGTTATAAAGTGTTAAATGTATATGTTTTATTTATACCTTGTCATTATGATGGAATAAGAAACTCCAATTAAGATTTCTCATTTATATAAATGATGGTCACTTAAAATCCCATATTAAAATAAAAATAGTTTGAGAGGTGCAGTTGGTTTCCAAACCTGAATATAAGGGTAACCATTTTAGTTATTGTTAGTAACCAAATAATTTAAAACTTATATTAGAATAGTTATCAAGTTCTGAATGTACATGTGAGGGTTCCCATTTTTCTAGCCGATGAATACTTTTAAATTACATGGTTATAAAAGTTATTTGGAAATGGTCCAGTTGGTAACTAAATATGAATATAGAGGTAACCATTTTATTTTAGATGGGTAACCAAATTTACATAAAAATGTTTCAGAACAGTTACCAATTGTTCAATGTATATGTTTGCTCTATATTAACAACTCATGATGGAATCAGAAATCAAAATATTAATCAATAACAATTTTGGTTACTGCACACCATCAAAAATGTTACCAACCATGTGGTTAATGGCTACTCACAGTAAACAATTATATATTCTTGTATTTACACTCTTTTTTGTTTATGTACTATATCAGACCTTTTTTGGTCTTAAAATCGGTGGATTATTGCATGTTTTTCCTGTTGTGTCCTTATTCTTGGCACCTGTTGCATTTGTTTTGAATTTTGTTTCTAGATTCGTGCTTGTACCTCCCTATCTTTGGTCTTCTCGCTGGTCTTCTTGTGTTCGGTGGTTTTACACATATGTTTCTTACTTCTTCTGGTGCATCCCAATTCTCTTTGTCATCTAACGGTAGTATGGAAGCTGAATATGTGTCCACCAAAGTTGTTTTAGAGTAATTTTTTGAGCAAAAGTCATAACAGCTCAAATTTCGCTTTCTGATAACAGCAGCAGCGTGCAGACAAGGCATCTCATGGTACTGAAATTTACGGCATGTGCATGTCCTTTGTTCGATGTCCACAATATATTGTTTAGCGACATTGTAAACAGTGAAAATCACTAAGTTTGATGTCTCAACCTAGAACACAAATTAAGTGTGTCGTTAGTATGCATAAATATTTAGTTTGTTTACATCGAAATAATGGCAGTTATATGTAATGTTGGTAACATTGTCAGCATATACAGGTAACCAATAGTGAACACATAGGTTTCCTTAAAATGTAAATACAACTTATGATGTAATAATTTAAAATTTGTATTAGTTACCTTAAGTTTTTTTGATTTAATGATATTAGATTGCAACCTTCCCTCAGCTGTTGTGGAAAGTATAGTGAATGTTGATATGGCTGATTGTTTGTTTGTGAAATACCATCTTTGAACCATACAACGTAGGCATTCAATCATTGACGCAACTGGAAGATCCCTGATCAACTTGATTACATTGTTAATAGATCCGATGGTGTTTGAAGTCATTGTCGAGTACCTGGTTACAGTCCCATGGAGCCTTGTGCATTTCTCCAACTAGACATCTTCCTCCAAATATGTCCTTATTCGAGGATCAATCGCATCAAGTTCAGCCATGTGTTTGTTGAATTGTTCAATAGTGTAAGCTCTACAAGCCCCGTTGTATGCCTGTTTGAGTTTTTCTCCTCTCTTTCTGAATCTGTTTTTAATATTTTTCAATACATGGTATGTACATGAACCATGCATGACATCCGAAAATACAAAATTCAGTCCTAGTATAATGGCTTCATGTATATCTGAAACAATGCATTGGCCTTCCCTAACTCCAATGCTAATAGCTTTGAAACTCTTACTCCTTTTCCACTAAAAGGAGATTTAGTCATCTTACCCATGAGATAAGATTCACAAGTTGTATATGATTCATAATTTGATAGCTCTGAGAGCCCATCTTTATGCAACTTGGATAATCTTGTTTCATTGATATGACCGAGTCTACAGTGCCACATAAAGATATAATTAACATCATCTCATTTCCTTTTCTTAGTTTGTTCAATTTAAAGTATATTTTTATACAAGTCAAGTATGTAAAGTCCACTTCGTAAATTACCAACACCATATAAAACATTATTCTTATAAATAGAACAACTGTTGTTCTTTATTAAAATATTAAAACCATTCATATCCAATACAGAAATTAAAATAATGTTTCTAATAAGTGTTGGAACAAAATAACAATTATTTAAATTAATGGACTTTCCCGTAGGCACTGCTAAACAATAAATCTCTACAGCTAATGCAACAACCTTTGCTCTATTTTCCACTCATAGGACGACCTCATCCTTGTGACCGGTCCCTGCATAGTATTACATATGTGAGAACCACAGATGATATCCAATACCCAAGTAGAAGATTGACTTTTAGAAAAATTAATTTCAATCATAAACAAACCTTGATTAGGATTCTTAGCTTCTCCAAGCTTCTTCAGCTATTGTTCTGCAATAAACTCCTTGCAGTTCCTCTTTCAGTGACCAGGCATGTTTCAATGGAAGCAGATTCCTTTGCTAGCTAGATCAGGATTCTTCTAGTCTTTCATTTTGGCCTTTCCCTTAGCCTTCTTGGATTTCTTCTTTTCAGAAGATACCTTGGGCCTCTTCCTTTTCTTGGAAGAATCATCCACCATTAAGATATGGTCCTTCTTAGTTGGGAAGTGACCTTCAGCAATTTTCAACATGTTAAGTAACTTAGGCAAGCTGACGTCCAATTTATTCATGTAAAAATTCACAACAAATTGTGAGAAGGTGTCAGGGAGTGACTGCAAGACTAAATCTTAACTTAACTCACCATCCATGACAAACCCAAGCTGTCCAAGACGTTCAATCAAATTGATCATTTTTAGGACATGAGTCTCAACAGCAGTGCTTTCGGTCATTCAAGATCAGAAGAGCTCTTTAGATATCTTATATCTAGCAGTCCTACTTTGCTCACCATACAACTATTGAAGATGAAGCAATATAGTAGGAGCATCCATGGTTTCATGCTGACGCTGAAGCTCGTTACTCATAGATGCGAGCTTGATGCATTGAGCCACAAATGCATATCATGCCACTTCTTAAAAGTAGCAATATCTTCCTCAGAGGATGTTTATGTAACATTTGCAGGGACAAAAAAATTAGGACATAAGAAATCTTTTCAGCAATGAGAACAATTCTCAGATTCTTTAACCAGTCCGTATAATTCGGTCTAGTTAGTTTGTTAGCATCCAATATGCTATGCAGTGAAATTAGTGAGTGTGACCTTTTCAAAATTCTGCATGTGAAAAAATAACATTTTAACAAATATTCATTTAATTAATTAATTTGACCAAAATAAATTAGGTCTTATTTTAAATTGGTACCTCCCACTATTTTTTTCAAACTATATTACCCTCACTTATATAGTTCGACAAAGTTTAATTAAAAATTTGCTAGTGAGAATAAGGATCCCATTTCAAATGTATATAATCTTGTGTGTGCACAACAAACTATATATAAATAAATAGGTTGACAATTCTTATCAATTACATCATCATGTAACTCCTTGTATTTTGCCTCTTAAATCATAATGATCAAGTGTGTGCACATCCGAACTAATATGATTTAAGTTAAGTCAGACTCAGCATTTTCATATAAGTGAAGAGAAAACTACAACCCTTGTGTGTGCACAACAAAGCGATAATGTTCAATTCCTTATAAACATCATACGTAATAAAAATAACATTTCAAATATTTAATACTTTCCTTATGTGTGCACAACAAACTCATATTAAATATTCAATAATCTATTTTTTTATCATGCTAGAAGGCAACGTTCGATATTCCAAATATCTTTGAACGTTACAACTTAATACACTTTCTTTGAGGGGTTTGTTATTATTTGTGTCATCTTGTTTAGTGCGCATGTACACACACAAACACACACACACACACACACACACACACACACACACATATATATATATATATATATATATATGGTATAAGCATGCATATAGAATACTATATTCTACCAGAATTGATTATGAACTTTATTCTAGTTTGGTTCACTAGAGCCACTACGTGAACCAAAAGGTCAAACCCTAGGGTTCAAAAATTAAATTTAAATATAACTATTGTAACGCTCTAAAATCCGGCCTATTTTCACACCCGAATTCTGTATGCCACGGTCCCACTTCTTACCAAACATACCTCATTATATACTGAAATATAACAACATACATTCTCAATCCCCAAGTTCTAAAACCTTATAACCTTTTTTATTACAAATAATGATAAATACATTATTCATTTCATCTTACAAGAGTGACTTTTATCCGCCATCAAGGATACATAACAGTTCCTTAAACTAGTCTATAGTTCAATTTCATCTTTCTATATTACAAGTCTTCACTTGATCTTCTCGCTCATTCACATTCTGAATGACACTTCATCTGGATACCGTCAGCTTGATCTTTACGGGATCCTTAAGTTCTTCTAACCTCGTTCGCTGAAAATATTTTTCATTTAAAGCAAGTGTGATCATTCAATTGCCCAGCAAGTCATAACAGTTGAACAAACAACTTCAAGAGTTCAAACATTCCTTTAGAACTTCGATAACCGAACAAAGGTTATGAAGCAGCTTGAATAAAAGGAATAATATCGATTCCTATCATTTTAAAACATTATTCACATTCACTTTGAAATACTTCATTCTTCTACATTTTTCATACACATCATGTCTGGCTAGAATCATTAGCACAAACTTAACAATAACGATTTATGTATAAACCGAACATACTTGTATTAAACAGCTTAATCATAGAACAGTTAATATCATAGAAACACCGAAGTGTTCACATTGTGGCTCAAGGCCCCATACGTTTTACCACCTTGTACAAATATCGCACATTCGCACATAGACTCTTCTCAAGTTCAACATCTGAGAAGTTTAAGAAACTATCATTCATTTAGAATATGAATGAAGTTAGAAAACTTACCTTACGCATAGCTACAGCTTACGCTGAACTGCTCATTCCAATTCCTCTCTTCTTTATTTTTCTTCCGCTAGACAAAGCCGACGATTCGCAAGCTTTTCTATTTCACGATCACCTTCGATCCGATCATTCATGTTCATGCTCTTCCTTCTCCCTCTTCATCCTAGTTCTCTCTCTCTCTCTCTCTCTCAAGTGTTATAGGATTTTCAAAATCCTATAAAAATGAAATCTAAGCTTCCTTTTATAGAAAATTCAAGGCTAGGGCAAAATAGTTATTTCGCCCCCCAAACCTCCTTACTATTCATTACTTAAGCACTAAGTTTACTTGGCCTCTATATTTACTTAGCCATTAAGTCTACTTAGCCCTTAAGTTTACTTAACTCTTAGGTTTACTTACTCATCACTTATAAGAACTTTACTTAGCCATTAAGCATAAGCACTTTACTTAGCTATTAAGTTTACTTAGCTATTACTTAACTTATCCCTTACTTAGCCATTCAGACTAAATCGTATTCTACGTATCTCATTCTCGTATTCTCTTCGTATATAGTTCGTACGATATTCGTATTATACGTCGTAATAATCTTCGTACTATACTCGTATTTCTTACACATAATAACCCTAATTATTATACAAAATTATTAAATTCTCGGAGCTCACTTTTTCTAACCCTTAGGTTTTAAGTCCGCAGGTGAAAACTTCATTTTTGTCATAACTGAAATATTATTGAATATTCCATTACGTCTTAGAATTCTATCATTACGCGTTTCTCGGAAATTCAAAATAAATCTCCGAGCAGAAACGGTTGAATAGTGCCTATTTCGTCTTTTTTCCAGAAAATATTTTTGTTCCCGAAAAAATATTATTTTCGTCTTGAAAATTCTTACTCGTTCAATCTAGCTCGTATCCAGAATCCTCCTGACTTATAATCATCCTAGGTTATAGAACGATTGATAAACACATAGCACAGAATAGTATTAATAAAAATTTATTTTATTAATAATTAATTCTTTAAACTTAAATTTTGGACAACCCAAATTTTCGGGTCGTCACAACTATTACATTTAAATCAAGGCTCCATTACAAACGTGTAAGACCTCAACTTTTATGAATAAAGATTAATTTTTATCTAAATGTTATTGTGAATAATAAGGTGTGGATTTGATATAATGTTATAGTTGTGAGTAATATTTACAAATTTTGCAAAGTAAGCAAGTTGTCATAAAATATTTGTTTGGTCGGGAAATATTATTTTTATCGGGGAATATCCATACGATGGCACAATCATTGGTGGACCCCACAACGTAATTACTGTCAGATATAGAAAGTGATAAAAATAACATTTTTATAAAGTAACGACAAAACTTTTACCGTTAACTGTTGAAATAACCGATGATAAAAGTACAGTAATACGCGTGATTTCACAGTAGCACACGGTATTGTACAGTATCTTTGATTATTGATGCTTACGTGAGAAGTCACTCAATTTTATTTAATTATTGTAACAGTAGTTGATGCATAGTATCTCATATTATTGATTCAATTATTGTCACAGTATCATCTGCATAATATTTTATATTATTAAATCAATAATTGAGACAACAAAGTTATTCATATTATTATTTGTATTATTGACAATGTCTAGAAAGTTCTGTCGAGGAAACGAGTTTGGTCACCTAATTATGCGCCAATAAGGAGATGTCCTTATCAAAAAGCCCCATCTTTCTTGGGAATGATCTGGTTGTCAATATTGTGAGTTATAATATTAATGATGAATAATTGTTGGAAGATTAAAAATGTGTTAATTGAAGATAAAGTGATTTGTGGTAAATATTTATTTAATCTTTGATATAAATAAGAAGTCTGTTATGAGACGTTTGTTGTAAGTTTGGTTTATTCTATGGGACCCATATGTCATCATCTAAGAGGACTTTTGCTAATAGTGTTTGCCTTTACCAGATATCAAATCACTTGTCGTTTCACATTACAGGCGTCGAACCATTTGTTGTTTCATATTATAGACTTCGAACCACTTGTCGTTTCACATTACAGGCGTCGAACCACTTGCCGTTTCACATTACAGGCGTTAAACCACTTGCCTTTTCACATTATAGGCGTCAAACTACTTTTCTTTTCACATTATGAATCGTCAAGCCACTTGTCTCTTCACATTGCAAGGGCTAAGCTAGAAATCTTCTATAAATTAAATAGAAGCTTCATTCTCATCAATTCACTAAGACTCACAAGAGAAAGCTATAGAGAGAGAATCAGAGAGAAAGAAGAAGAGTCTTCTATTACTACACTATCGCAGTATCCAATCTTCTACTAAGGTAAGTGGTATTATTTCTTTCGTATTCGTAAGAGATATTATTTTTGTTCAATATTTGTAAGAAATAATATTTTCTTCCATACTCTGTAGTATGTAAGTAATATTATTTCGTTTCATATTCCTAATTCTACACTTATTTTGATAAGTATTACTTCTATACTCCTTGAAATTAGTAGAATATTTTCATGTCGGGGTACTATTCACTCAGGTACTATTCACCCGGGGTATTATTCATGATAAAAATTGATTTGTTTTCTGTCCAAATTATTTTTACATAAATATTATTCTTGAATTTTACTCCACAAAGCAGTTATTATGTTGACAATTTAGATATTCTTAAACTCTAGATAAATTAAATTATAAATCTTTAATATTTATCCTTGATCTCGTTTGATTGAATTCTTATATCATTGTCATCATCCTCATACTTATATTGTGATGAAAGTCATCTTTGGCCCATAGTGCATAGATGAACTGTTGATTGGTATGATTATGACCAAGAATTATGTATCAGTATAATCATGACCTGTAATTTTACAAATGATGTGATAAAAGTCCTCATTGGCCCGTAGTGCATTGATGGACAGTTGTTGGCATGATCATGACCATTGGTGATAATAATGAATATCCTTGGCCCGTAGTGAATGGATAATTCAGTGATGTAGATTATTTATTAAGTTGAGTCTTAGCGATAAATTTGGTGATAAACTTTTTAAATCATAGAAGATAGTAGATATCATGTTCTACTTGACTCTTCTAATGGATTGCTTGTTCCGCTGCAGTTAAACTTGTTGTTTATTGTATTCTATCAATTTATCATTGTTAAAGGCTAACGATAATTTATTCTGCATTATCTTAGTTATAATATTTCTTATTAGGCTAGTTGAGCTCACCATTTTGCTTTCATTGTTCTCTTCAAGAAATGAGAACGTAGTAGGGACGAGTTGGGAAATGGAGTGATGGTTAGAGTTGCACAACAGGCCAACCTGGCTTGGTCCGGTCTGGGCCTGCTAGGCCTTGGCTGTTGACCAGGTTAGGCCAGGCCTTGACTTTGGGCCTTCAAGGCCATGCCATGCCAGGCTTCGTCTAAAAAAATTTGACCTGTTAAGGCCTGTAGGCCAGGCCTAGGCTGGTTCGGTCTGGCCCTGTACTTAATTTTTTAAAAAAACTTTGTTGTCTGGACTGATTCATACAATTATACTTGAGACTTGCGGACTTCACTTGGCATTGGACCTGGCGTGCGGGCTGGCAGTAGGCTTTATTGCCTTAGCAGCTTAGCAGTTAGCTCATATTTTAATGGCTTAATCCTTATACTCTTTATAGACTAGGTGACTATATAGCAGTAGTAGACAACATTTATAAATTATAAGGGAGAGTTACTTTAATTATAAGGGAGTTACTTTATAGACTAGGCAGCTAGGTGACTAGCAGTAGCAGACAACATTTACACAAATTCTTTAATTTTCACTACCTTAATACCTTTTATATTGATTACAAAGGAGTTCAATTTTAGAATACTTGAAAATTACAAGGAAGTTTAAATTAACTATTATATTAATTAAATATACTTACAAATAATTAAAAATTAAAAATTAAAAATTAAAACTTCAAACTTGGTTGATGTATTAAGTAAAAGTAATGTTTTACAACTTATAATTAAGTTACTACTTACATATTATATTAATGATTAAGTAAAAAAAAATAATTTATTGAATTAATAATTTGATGAATAAGTATAAGTTTATAACTTTAAAATATAACTCAAACAATAATCAAGAATGAGTCGATTACAAATATTTGTCTTTGAATCTTCATAAAAATATTTTCAAAAATGTTTCTTCAAATCTTTATACATTTGCACTTTCGGCAGTTTCTGCTCCGACTTCGAGATCTTCCGAGCTATCTTACTCGTCTATTACGTTTTGTACTCTTCTTTGCGCGATAAGATAATCTCTATAGCAAATGCATATTTCCAACGATTCCGGACTAAGTCTACTTCTTTTTTCATCTAATACCCTGCCAGATAAAGAAAAACAAGATTCCGAAGCTACGGTACTAGCTTGGATAGTTAGTAGATATCATCATAGCCAAAGTAGGAAATTGTCACTTATGTTTTTCCCAAAAAGCGAGTATATTAAAATTTTCAAATTCTTAGTCAGTCATAAAACTCCTAAAATCAGTACTACAATATAAACCAAGTTCGTTTAAACTACTTGTGTGTGTTGAAGTTCTTGGTTTCTTGTATAGTGATTTTAATAATGATGCAAATTTAGAAGATGAAGGGGTAGGGGTTGGTGCATGTATACATGTAGAATATATAGATTCATATTGTTTATAAAATTCAGTAAATGTATTATTAAAATTTCTTTTAATATAATCAATATTAGTATTACCCATATTTTCTACAATATCCTCTAAAATACTTTCTACACCTTGTAATTTTATAATTGGGTTTAATGCAGCCGCACAAGTAATAACAGTTGGCATGTCCTCAAAGTATTTTTAAAATTTTTATTCCATTAACAAAATAAGGTTAGCCCGAAAAGGATCATACTTAAAATCTTGAAATATTTGCTATTTCTAAACATGCAAGCAGAACATGGTGAATTCTAGGATAATAAACACCACTTATGTGACGCCCCCAAAATAGATATACATCACCTATTCTGAGTCGTCAAATACATGGTACAAAATACAAATAAAAACTTAATTATACAACTGTCGTGTAAAATACGACAAAACATAAGCTGTGAGTTTTAATACAACATTGTCTTCTAAACAGTATTCAAATTCAAAATAAGTCCTCAATATATTTATTTTTACACTATTTTATAGAATAGTGGGGACTACTAATGCTATCATCTGAACCGTCACTACGTTCTCATTTCCTGAAGAGAACAATAAAAGAAAAAGGGTGAGCTCAACTAGCCCAGTAAAAAATATTATGACCAAGATAATGCAGAAGAAATTGTCATTAGCCTTCAATAGTGTTAAACTGATAAAATATAACAAACATCAAGTTTAACTGCAGCGGAATAAGCAATCCATTAAAAGAGTCAAGTAGAGAATAAAATCTACGATCTTTTATGATTTAAAAAGGTTTTTCATCACTTTTATCGCTGAGACTCAGCTTAATAAATAATCCACATCATCCTTGCACTACGGCCAAGGATATTCATTAGTATCACGACCACAAATTATCCATGCACTTCGGGCCAAGGATATTCGTTTATTCATCAATGGTCATGATCATGCCAACAACTATCCATCAATGCACTATGGGCCAATGAGGACCTTTACCACCTTATTTGTAACATTACGGTCATGATTACACCGAATAATCCCTGGTCATAATCATACCAAGTCCATCTATGCACTACAGGCCACAGATGACTTTCAATAAACATAAGGATGATGACAATGATATAAGAATTCAATAAAACAAGTTCAAGAATTAATTTATCTAGGAACCAACAACGTCCAAATTATCAACATGATACTGCTTTGTAGAGTAAAATTCAAGAATGCTCGGAAGAATATTTGCATGAAAAGATACTGGATGAAGCGCAAATATCAAAGATATTCCGCTAATTTCATGGAGTATAAGAGTCAAAACTTTAATCAACTAAGTATAATAAAGAATAGAATAACAAAAGAATTCACCAAGCATGCGATAGACCGCACCGACAGGTTATTCCAACAGAAACATAAATAATGGAACCAGGTAATGCGTAAACGCACCGACAGGATATTTCGACAGAATAATAAATAATGGAACCAGGTCAGGCGTAAACGCACAGACATGATATTCCAACAGAATAATAAATAATAGAACCAAGTCCGGCGTAAACGCACATACATGATATTCTGACAGAATAATAAATAATGGAACCAGGTCCGGCGTAAACGCACAGACAGGATATTCTGACAGAATAATAAAGAACGAAATATTAGAAGAAAATCACCATGTATGCGGTACTTCACATAAACAGGTTATTCTAACAGAATAATAAGGAGTGGAATAACAGAAGTTCTCTTCATGAATACGAAAGAAATAATACCCCTTATCTTAGAATAAACTGGATATAGGATTAGTGAAGTAGTAGAATACTTTTCTTCTTTCTCTCTGTAGTTTCTCTCTCTAGAGTTTCAGTGAATTCGTAAGAAATAATGAAGGAATAAGCTTCTATTTATAGGAGAATGGACTGAATAGTAACAAATTCATGAACGGTCCAAATTGATTTACTTTTAAACGGACGATCCATATTGATTTACTATACAGTATTAATAAAATATAATATATTCTATTTATAATATAATAAAACGAATAACTTTATAAAAGTATTTTGTTTTATATAAAAAGATTTTACTATGCAAACACTATGCAGACACTATGTAATACTATGTATAATAAAATATAATATATTCTATTTATAGTCTAATAAAATAAATAACTTTATAAAAGTATTCTGTTTTATATAAAAAGATTTTACTATGCAAAATACTATGCATAATAGAATATAATATATTCTATTTATAGTATAATAAAACAGATAACTTTGTAAAAGTATTCTGTTTTATATAAAAAGATTTTACTATACAAAATACTATGCATAATAGAATATAATATATTCTATTTATAGTCTAATAAAACAGATAACTTTATAAAAGTATTCTGTTTTATATAAAAAACTTTTCTGTTTTATTACATTAATAATACTAATAAAACAAAATTTATCACCATTATTAAATTCACCATATTAATTGACCAGGTCGTTCCCAGGAAAGAGGGGGCTTTCCAATAAGGATTTCTCCCTATTGGCGCGCAATTAGGTGACCAAACCTCTCCTTGACAGAACTTCTAGACATCGTTAATATTGCAAATAATAATATTAATAACTTTATCATCTCAATTATTGATTTAATAATATATAAAATATTGACAATAATTGAATCAAATAACGTGAGACACTATGCAGCAATTATTGTAACAATAATTGAACAAAACTGAGTGACTTCTCACGTAAGAATCAATAATCAATAATGTGTGCTACTATGCAACCACACATATTACTGTACTTTTAACACCGGGTGTTTCAACAGTTAACGGTAAAACTTTCGCCGTTATTTTCATAAAATATTTTTGTCATTTTCTCAATCCGACAATAATTCCGTTGTGGGTTCCACCATGATTGTGCCGTCATACGAATATTCCATGTTAAAACAAATATTTCCCGAATAATCGAATATTATATAACAACTTGCATACTTTGTAAAATTTATAAATATTATCCACAACTATAACATTATATCAAATTCATTCCATAATATTTAAAAATGATATTTATAGAAAAATCATCTTTATTAAAAAAAATGGGGTCTTACAACCTCCTCTTCTTATAAAATTTCGCCCTCAAAATTAGGGTACGTACCTGGTATGTCGAAGAGGTAAGGATACCTTGATTTCATTTCAGATTCTAACTCTCAGGTCATTTCCTCAACATCGTGGTTTCTCCACAAAACTTAAACTTGAGGTATAACTTTGGAGCGTAAAATATGTTCCTTCTTATCCAAGATTTGAACAGGAACCTCTTCATACGTCAAATCTTCTGCTATTTCGTCCAGTTCTAATTCAATAATGTGGTTCTGGTCTTTCACATATTTACGTAACATAAATATATGAAAAACATTATGAACACGAGACATACTTGGCGGTAAAGCGAGTCTATAGGCCACAGTTCTTACTCGATCGAGGATTAAAAATGGGCCAATGAATCGAGGATTGAGCTTTTCTCTCTTTCTAAATCTCGTAACTCCTTTCCATGGAGCAACACATAACCACATATGATCTCCAATATCGAATTTCACGTCCTTTCGATGAAGATCAACATAACTCTTTTGTCGATCTTGTGAGATTTTATATGTTGCCGTATCGTTTGAATCTTTTTCGTAGTCATACGTACCAACTCTGGTCCCAACAACGTTGCTTAACCCACCTCATCCTAGCATACTGGAGAACGACACTTTCTTCCATACAACACTTCGAATGGAGCCATGCCAATATTTTCTTGATAGCTGTTATTGTAGGAAAACTCCACCAATGGTAATAACTTGTCCTAACTTTCCTTGAAGTCAAGAACACAGAGTCTTAATAAATCTTCAAGAGTTTGAATAGTCCTCTCTGATTGTTCGTCCGTCTGGGGATGATATGCCGAACTAAATCGTAAATTCGTGCCCATAGCTTTTTGTAAACTAACCCAAAATCGTGAAGTAAATCTTGGGTCTCGATCAGAAACTATGGTACTGGCATACCATGCAATCTCACAACCTCGTTTATGTACATACGAGCAAGACGTTCAAGTGTATAAATTTCTCGTATAGGTAAGAAGTGAGCAGACTTGGTCAATCTATCAATAATGACCCAAATTGCATCTATGCCTTGAGAAACCTTGGGAAGACCAGTAACGAAATCCATGGTAATGTGCTCCCACTTCCATTCTAGAATTTTAAGTGGTTGCAATGGACCTTTTGGTACTTGATGCTCCGCCTTGACTCGTTGACACGTTAGACACCTTGAGATAAACAGCGCTATCTCTCTCTTCATATTGCCCCACTAAAATGTATGTCGAAGATCATGATACATTTTGGTACTCCCAGGATGGATTACAAACGGTGTGTTGTGCGCCTCCATCATGATTTTATACTTTAAATCAGGGTCGTTAGGAACACAAAGTCTGGAGTTGACTCGAAGTATTCCTTCTTCATCGATTCTTGCTTCTGGCATATCACCTTCTTGCACTTTCTTCCTCATACGCATCAGCTCCAGATATGTAGCTTGAGCAGCTTTTACTTTATCGATTAAAGTCGATTCTACTCGGATATTCGCCATCATCACATGGGCCCCCAGAGTCTTTAACTCTATCTCCATCCTTTGCAAGTCACACAAAATGGGCCTTTGCGTTGACAATATCGCACTCGTACCCGCATATGATCTTCTACTCAATGCGTCAGCTACCACGTTCGCTTTTCCAGAATGGTATTGGAGGGTATGATAATAATCTTTCAACAGTTCAAGCCAACGTCGTTGCCGCATGTTAAGTTTCTTTAGGGTGAAGAAATATTTGAGGCTTTTATGATTCGTAAAGATCTCCACTTTCTCCCCATACAGGTAATGCCTCCAAATTTTAAGTGCAAAGACAACAGCTGCCAACTCTAGATCATGAGTAAGATAATTTCTCTCATATTCTTTGAGTTGTCGAGAGGCATAGGCTATGACTTTCCCATGTTGTATGAGAACACATCCTAACCCTTTGCCTGAAGTGTAAGACCCCAACTTATTAATGAATAAAATCAAATTTTCTCTAAATATTATTATGAATAATAAGGGGTTAATTTGATATAATACTTTGGTTATGGGTGAAATGTGCAAATTTTGTAAAATAAGCAAGTGGTTATAAAATATTCATTTTGTCGGGAAATATTCGTTTGGTCGTGGAATATTCTTGCTGTCGGGGAATATTCGTACGACGGCGCAGCCTTGTGTGTGCGCCATAACGGAAAGCGATTGGATGAAGAAAACGACAAGTATAAGTTGTTTATAAATAACGGCGTAGTTGTTACCGTTAATACTGTTGGAATACCCGGTGGTTAAAATACAGTAGCACACGGTATTGCACCAATTATTGATTCTTACGAAGGAAGGCACTACTCAATAATTGTTACAGTAGTTATTGTTCAATATTTTATTTTATTGATTCAATAATTGCTGCGTTGATATTTTATATTATTGTTGTTTCAATAATTGCTGCTGCACAGTATTTTCTATTATCAGATCAATAATTCATATTATTTGAATAATATTATTAGATAACATTATTGACAATGTCTAGAAAGTTATGTCTAAGGAGAAGTTTGGTCATCTAATTGCGCGCCAGTAAGGAGAAATCCTTATTGGAAAGCCCCCTCTTTCCTGAGAACGGCCTGGTTGTCATAAATGTGATTCTGTAATATTATTTATGAATAATTAATTATTGATTCATATGACAAGGAAATATTTTTTTTATGTGGATATAAACGAGAGATATATTTTTGTGGTTAAAAATGAAGGAGTTAATGTTGAGGTTTTTATCCGTATTTTTGTCGGAATGGAGGTATTAAAAATCAGGGTTTTTGAGATATTTTGCGGGGGTTATAATTTTTAATCCGACCGTTGGATCGTGATAATTTTTGGATATGTTATACATATATAAGTTGAGTATATGTCCACAAATTTTGAACCGTTAAAAATGAACGTATGATTTGTTATGAATTTTACGAGATGACTGGTTCAGAAATTGTTGAATTTTCGGAGTTAATCATTTTGGTAGAAAATTCTAGAATTGGTGGGCCCCACTTGTGGTTGGTGAAGAAATGTGCTGAATTATATTTCAAATGTGGTGGGTGGGAATAGTAGCAGGTAAAGCCATCAGGTTGCAGGTCAAGCCTACTAAAATTTTCCTATAAATAGAGGGCTAAGTTAGAATTGAAAATCACACCAGAAACAAGTTTTCTCCCTTTCTCTCTCTAGATTATTGAGTGTATTTTTTGAGTATTTAGATACTTTGAGAGTTTCTATTCATCAGAGTAAGTTTATTTCAGCCTTATACCGGTATTCCGACCAGAAGTGCTGATATTTTGAGGTAAGGGATATTATTTTCTTCTTAAATGATATTATTTTCTTCAATATCATTATGCTGAAATATTGATATGAGTTTTTATCAAATTTAGAACTTTTTGTGTCGGGGTTACTATTCACGTATACGGAACTATTCACGTATACGTCACTATTCACGAATACGACACTATTCACCGAAAAATAAAATTTTCTTCTTTTTGTCCAAGATGTCTATTATGGTTACTATCTTTGATTGTATCCATGTTTTGATCTTTATTTTTGAATTCTGCTTCACAATTGATTATTATGAAGTATTATTGATCTTGGATAAACTGTTATACGAATCCTTAATATATGTCCTTCTATCTCACTGGATTCGTTCTCTTTAAGATATTTTTCATCATCCTCAGTCCTAAATGATGATATTACTGAATATCTTTGGCCTGTAGTGCAAAGATGTATGATTACTTGATGAATATCTTTGGCCTGTAGTGCAAAGATGAACATGTGTTGAGATGAACATGACTGACAGGTGATACAAATGAATATCTTTGGCCTGTAGTGCAAAGATAAATATTTGGATAAAGATGATTATTAATTGATGTTACAGGGATAAAATATTGATGATGGACTTTTAAATCTTAGAAGATAGTAGAATTCTTTCTTTACTTGACTCTTCTAATGGTTTGCTGTTTCCGCTGCAGTTGTTGATCTAAAACTTGCTGTCGATTATATTCTATCAGATTTTTCCCTGTTGAAGACTAACGATAATTTGTTGTATATTATCTTAGTCATAATATTCTTTACTGGGCTAGTTGAGCTCACCCTTTTCTTTTTTGTTCCATTTTTCTTCTCAGGAGGTGAGAACATAGCATGATCTAGTCGGGGTATGGAGTGATGGTTCTAGAAAGATGTTTTAGCAGTCCTCACTATTTCTGTAAAATAGTGTTTGAATAATTGTAATGAGGATTTATTTGAGTGTAGATATTGTCCAGAAGACAATATTTGTATTTAAACTCACAGTATGTGTTGTCGTACTTTGCACGACAATTGTATTATTGAAGTTGTAGTTTGCTTTCTGTACCATGTATTTGGCGACTCAAAATGGGTTGGATGGAATGGACCTATTTTGGGGGCGTCACAGTTGGTATCAGAGCTTAGGGATATGATCTCTGGCGAAGATCGGGGAATAGAACTAGGAGGGGAGAGACGAGTAAATCCTTCGCTAGTGTGTCCTACCTAAGCTTATTTGTTGGTCGGTTATAATATAGGGATATTATGTGATTTGTTAATTTGTTAAATTAACCCTTGTTTATGACAGTATTTGAGAATGTCGACTGAGAATGTTAACAGTGGAGTAAATGAAACCATGGAGACACCTGTACTCACCAACGAGGAGAACGTGCAACAGGCTGGCAATATTCCTCCTGTAAACAACGTTACCAAGCAAACGATGAATGATTGAATGTTTAGGAGCTTTTTGCAGTTCATGCAAAATCAGACGAGAGAAACTCGTGTGCAGAATACGGGTGGAAATGATAATAACGCGTGGTTTGTCACAGCTAAGCAGTTCAAAGAGTTGGGACCACCAGAATTTAAGGGAAAGCCGGATCCGATCATGGCGGAAATGTGGGTCAAGCAAATTACCAAGATATTTGATGTCTTGGGATGCACGGAGGAACAGAAGGTTCCATTCGCCACCTTTATGTTTCGCGGTGAGGCAGACTACTGGTGGGAGTCTGTGAAGCGTACCCAGCCTGACACACTTAACATGTCTTGGGAAATATTTCAAAAACTGTTCAATGACAAGTACTTTCCTGAAAGTATTCGTCATATGAAGGAGGTGGAGTTTATCAGACTGGAACAAAACAACATGACGGTGTTCCAGTACGAGGCGAAGTTTGCAGAGTTATCCAGGTTTGCACCTCATTTGGTCGAGAATGAGGAACGAATGACAAGGATGTTTCTGAGAGGTCTAAAACCCGAGATTCGTCAATATCGTATCTCTCATAAATTTTCTTTATATTCAGATGTTGTAAACAGGGCTCAATTATTAGAGCGAGATAATGAGTATGTGCAACCGAGGGACCACAACCAGGGTCATACCGGTGGCGGCAGTCATCGAAGCAATGAAAACCAGCAGAAAGGAAAACATTCGGACAAAAGCGGTAACCACTCTGGTGGTAATCGTGGTCGTGATAATAGAAGGAGCGAGTCGGGAGGAGATTTCAAGAAGAGAAGGTACAACAATGATAACGAGAAGACATCAGCACAAACATCAACTGTTTCTAGGGGAGGAGAACGACCACCGGTCGTATGTTACAAATGTGGGAAAGAGGGACATATCAGCCCAAACTGTCCACAACAATCCAAGGTATGTTATAACTGTGGAAAGGAGGGTCATATAGCTCGAGAGTGTTCTGTAGCAAAACTAAGTTCAGCGGGGATGGTGACTCCAAAAGTTATCCCGGATAAGTCGAAATCAGCAATTTCTGGAAGAGTGTTTGTCGTGACTGGCCAAAATGCGAGAAACCCGAACGAGGTGATCACGGGTAAGCTAATCTTGAATTCTTGTGAAGTTTATACTTTACTAGATACCGGTTCTACCCCATTCTTTTATCTCTCCTGCTTGTGCTCAACGTTTAAACTTGACTCCGGAGAAATTAAACTTTGACTTATCTGTTGAAACTCCGTTAGAAGAAACTTTCATTACATCTACAGTTTATAAATCTTGCTTAATCCAAGTTGGCACAATCGCATTACCTGTTGATCTTATCTCTTTAAAGATACTTGCTTTTGATGTGATTTTAGGAATTGATTGGTTAACCACTCATCATGCCAAAATTGATTATTTTCGTAAGGTTGTTAGTTTTCATATTCCTAACCAACCTGTTATGCGAATTCAAGCAACCAAACCACTAAAATCAATCGCTGTCATACCAAGCCATAAAGCCATTCGTTTATTAAAAAATGGATGTCAATCTTTCTTAGCCCATGTCATGGACTTGAACAAAAATACGTCAGATTTGAATGATATTTCTGTTGTTAGTGAAATTCCTGACGTATTTCCTGAAAAATTTCCTGGCTTAACCCAGAGCGTGATATTAAATTTTTGTATTGATCTTCAACCCGATATAAAACCCATTTCTAAAAATCTCATATCGAAGGTCCTATTGAACTTCAGGAGTTAAAAACCTAACTGTAGAAGTTGGTACCGAAGCCTCTATCTGGTGACTTCCTTTGTGGAATGCACTGAAGCCAAAACTCTCCGTAGGGGACGCCATATTCGTGCGATAGTAAACTGATAGGTGTCATTGTTGACGTGCTATCCAAGTTGGGATATGAGTCACAGTTAAGAGCAACCTAAGTCAGTAATCGAAGAGTACGTAGCTTTCTGGGCTTAGCTGGTTATTATCGGAGATTTGTGGAAGAATTTTCTCGAATCGCTACTCCGTTAACGCAGCTGACTCGGAAAGATATAAAATTCGTATGGAGTGAGGAATGCGAGAAGAGTTTCCAAGAACTCAAGAGGAGACTCATTTCGGCACCTGTTCTGACAATACCATCTGGTTCGGATGGATTTGTTATCTACAGCGATGCTTCAGGCAAAGGGTTAGGATGTGTTCTCATGCAACATGGGAAAGTCATAGCCTATGCCTCGCGACAACTCAAAGAATATAAGAGGAATTATCCTACTCATGATTTGGAGTTGGCAGCAGTCATTTTTGCGTTGAAGATCTGGAGACACTACCTGTATGGGGAGAAAGTGGAGATCTATACAGATCATAAAAGCCTCAAATATTTCTTCACCCAAAAGGAACTCAACATGCGGTAGCGACGTTGGCTCGAGCTGTTGAAAGATTACGATCATACCATCCAATATCATCCTGGAAAAGCAAACGTAGTAGCTGACGCATTGAGTAGAAGATCATATGCGGGTACGAGTGCAATGTTGTTAACACAAAGGCCCATTTTGTATGACTTGCAAAGGATGGAGATAGAGATGAAGGCTCCAAGTACCCACATGATGATATCAAATATACGAGTAGAACCGACTTTAATCGATAAAGTTAAAGCTGGTCAAGCTACGGACATAGAGCTGATGCGTATGAAGAAGAAAGTGCGAGAAGGTGCTATTCCAGAAGCAAGAATCGATGAAGAAGGAATACTTCGAGTCAACTCCAGACTTTGTGTTCCTAACGATTTTGACTTGAAGCATAGAATAATGATGGAGGCACACAACACACCGTTTGCAATCCATCCTGGGAGTACCAAAATGTATCACGATCTTCGACATACATTTTGGTGGAGGAATATGAAAAGAGAGATCGCGGAGTTTATCTCGAGATGTTTAACTTGTCAACGTGTAAAAGCAGAGCATCAAGTACCAAAGGGTCCATTGCAACCACTTGAGATCCCAAAATGGAAGTGGGAACACATTACTATAGATTTCGTTACAGGTCTTCCCAAGGTTTCTCAAGGCATAGATGCGATTTGGGTTATTGTTGATAGATTAACCAAGTCTGCTCATTTCTTGCCGATACGTGAGACTTATTCCCTTAAACGTCTTGCTAGTATGTACGTGAACAAGATTGTGAGATTGCATGGCATGCCAGTATCCATAGTTTCGGATCGTGACCCAAGATTCACTTCACGATTTTGGGTTAGCTTGCAGAAAGCTATGGGCACGGATTTACGATTCAGTTCGGCATACCATCCTCAAACGGACGGACAATCAGAGAGGACTATTCAAACTCTTGAAGATCTATTAAGACTTTGTGTCCTAGATCTCAAAGGGAGTTGGGATAAATACCTACCATTGGTGGAATTCTCCTACAACAACAGTTATCAGGCGAGCATAGGTGTAGCTCCATTCGAGGCGTTGTACAGAAGAAAATGTCGTTCTCCAGTATGTTGGGACGAGGTGGGTAAAGCAACATTGTTGGGACCAGAGTTGGTACGCATTACTACAGAGAAGATCCAAACGATTCGACAACGTATACAAATGGCATAGGATCGACAAAAGAGTTATGCGGATCTTTATCAGAAGGACGTGGAATTTAATATTGGGGATCAAGTATTATTACGTGTCGCACCATGGAAGGGAGTTACAAGATTTGGGAAGAGAGGAAAGCTCAATCCAAGATTTGTTGGTCCATTTGAGATTCTTGAGCGAATAGGAAATGTGGCATATAGACTCGCATTACCTCCAAGCATGTCTCGTGTTCATAATATTTTTCACATATCTATGCTTCGTAAATATGTTAAAGACCCGAACCACATTATTGAGTTAGAACCAGACGAGATAGCTGAAGATTTAACGTACGAGGAGGTACCTGTTAAGATCTTGGATAGGAAAGAGCATGTCCTACGCACGAAGGTTATACCACAAGTTAAGATTTTTTTGGAGAAACCATGCTATTGAAGAAATGACCTGGGAGTTGGAATCAGAAATGAAAACGAGGTATCCTCACCTTTTCGAAATATCAGGTACGTACGTCAATTTCGAGGACGAAATTTCATAAGGAGGGGAGGTTGTAAGACCCCAACTTATTAATGAATAAAATCAAATTTTCTCTAAATATTATTATGAATAATAAGGGGTTAATTTGATATAATACTTTGGTTATAGGTGAAATGTACAAATTTTGTAAAATAAGCAAGTGGTTATAAAATATTCATTTTATCGGGGAATATTCGTTTGGTCGTGGAATATTCTTGCTGTCGGGGAATATTCGTACGACGGCGCAGCCTTATGTGTGCCCCATAACGAAAAGCGATTGGATGAAGAAAACGACAAGTATAAGTTGTTTATAAATAACGGCGTAGTTGTTACCGTTAATACTGTTGGAATACCCGGTGGTTAAAATACAGTAGCACACGGTATTGCACCAATTATTGATTCTTACGAAGGAAGGCACTACTCAATAATTGTTACAGTAGTTATTGTTCAAATTTTATTTTATTGATTCAATAATTGCTGCGTTGATATTTTATATTATTGTTGTCTCAATAATTGCTGCTGCACAGTATTTTCTATTATCAGATCAATAATTCATATTATTTGAATAATATTATTAGATAACATTATTGACAATGTCTAGAAAGTTCTGTCTAAGGAGAGGTTTGGTCATCTAATTGCGCGCCAGTAAGGAGAAATCCTTATTGGAAAGCCCCCTCTTTCCTGGGAACGGCCTGGTTGTCATAAATGTGATTCTGTAATATTATTTGTGAATAATTAATTATTGATTCATATGATAAGGAAATATTTATTTTATGTGGATATAAACGAGGGATATATTTTTGTGGTTAAAAATGAAGGAGTAATGTTGAGGTTTTTATCCGTATTTTTGTCAGAATGGAGGTATTAAAAATCATGGTTTTTGAGATATTTTGCGGGGGTTATAATTTTTAATCCGACCGTTGGATCGTGGTAATTTTTGGATATGTTATACATATATAAGTTGAGTATATGCCCACAAATTTTGAACCGTTAAAAATGAACGTATGATTTATTATGAATTTTATGAGATGACTGGTTCAGAAATTGTTGAATTTTCGGAGTTAATCATTTTGGTGAAAAATTCTAGAATTGGTGGGCCCCACTTTGTGGTTGGTGAAGAAATGTGCTGAATTATATTTCAAATGTGGTGGGTGGGAATAGTAGCAGGT
The DNA here is from genome assembly GCA_016801055.1 of Panax notoginseng. Classification (NCBI taxonomy): domain Eukaryota; kingdom Viridiplantae; phylum Streptophyta; class Magnoliopsida; order Apiales; family Araliaceae; genus Panax; species Panax notoginseng. The sequence goes on along the minus strand of CM029015.1, from coordinate 148,741,629 downwards.
AAAGCCATCAGGTTGCAGGTCAAGCCTACTAAAATTTTCCTATAAATAGAGGGCTAAGTTAGAATTGAAAATCACACCAGAAACAAGTTTTCTCCCTTTCTCTCTCTAGATTATTGAGTGTATTTTTTGAGTATTTAGATACTTTGAGAGTTTCTATTCATCAGAGTCAGTTTATTTCAGCCTTATACCGGTATTCCGACCAGAAGTGCTGATATTTTGAGGTAAGGGATATTATTTTCTTCTTAAATGATATTATTTTCTTCAATATCATTATGCTGAAATATTGATATGAGTTTTTATCAAATTTAGAACTTTTTGTGTCGGGGTTACTATTCACGTATACGGCACTATTCACGTATACGTCACTATTCACGAATACGACACTATTCACCGAAAAATAAAATTTTCTTCTTTTTGTCCAAGATGTCTATTATGGTTACTATCTTTGATTGTATCCATGTTTTGATCTTTATTTTTGAATTCTGCTTCACAATTGATTATTATGAAGTATTATTGATCTTGGATAAACTGTTATACGAATCCTTAATATATGTCCTTCTATCTCACTGGATTCGTTCTCTTTAAGATATTTTTCATCATCCTCAGTCCTAAATGATGATATTACTGAATATCTTTGGCCTGTAGTGCAAAGATGTATGATTACTTGATGAATATCTTTGGCCTGTAGTGCAAAGATGAACAGGTGTTGAGATGAACATGACTGACAGGTGATACAAATGAATATCTTTGGCCTGTAGTACAAAGATGAATAGTTGGATAAAGATGATTATTAATTGATGTTACAGGGATAAAATATTGATGATGGACTTTTAAATCTTAGAAGATAGTAGAATTCTTTCTCTACTTGACTCTTCTAATGGTTTACTGTTTCCGCTGCAGTTGTTGATCTAAAACTTGTTGTCGATTATATTCTATCAGATTTTTCCCTGTTGAAGACTAACGATAATTTGTTGTATATTATCTTAGTCATAATATTCTTTACTGGGCTAGTTGAGCTCACCATTTTCCTTTTTGTTCCATTTTTCTTCTCAGGAGGTGAGAACATAGCAGGATCTAGTCGGGGTATGGAGTGATGGTTCTAGAAAGATGTTTTAGCAGTCCCCACTATTTCTGTAAAATAGTGTATGAATAATTGTAATGAGGATTTATTTGAGTGTGGATATTGTCCAGAAGACAATATTTGTATTTAAACTCACAGTATGTGTTGTCGTACTTTGCACGACAATTGTATTATTGAAGTTGTAGTTTGTTTTCTGTACCATGTATTTGGCGACTCAAAATGGGTTGGATGGAATGGACCTATTTTGGGGGCGTCACATGAAGCATCACTATAGATGACAAATCCCTCCGAGCCAGATGGTATGGTCAGAACAGGTGCTGAAATGAGTCTTCTCTTGAGTTCTTGAAAACTCTTCTCACATTCCTAGCTTCAACCGAATTTTATCTCTTTTCGAGTCAGCTGAGTTAATGGAGAAGCAATTCGAAAAAATCCTTCCACGAATCTCCGATAATAACCAGCTAATTCGAGAAAGCTACGTACTTCGGTCACTGATTTAAGCTGCTCCCAACTTTGAATAACTTCAATCTTTGCTGGGTCAACTTCGCATTTCTTCAACTTGGCATAAAGCTTATTTTCACGAAGCTTTTGGAGTATCGGCCTCAAGTGTTGCTCATGATCTTCACGACTTTTGGAATATATGAGGATGACATCAATAAAGATGACCACAAAGTGATCCAAATATTCCTTGAATACTCGGTTCATCATATCCATGAAGGCAGCAGGAGCATTAGTCAATCTAAAAGATATGACTAAGAATTCATAATGCCCGTACCAAGTTCTGAAGGCAGTCTTTGAAATATCCTCAGTTCTAACCCTCAGTTGATGATATCTAGAACGAAGATCGATCTTTGAAAAGAGTTGTGCTCTGTGCAACTGGTCAAACAGGTCATCAATGCGAGGCAACGGGTACTTATTTTTGATGGTGACATGATTCAACTCCTAATAATCAGTACAAAGTCGCATACTTCTATCTTTCTTCTTCACGAATAGAATAGGAGCACCCCAAGGAGAAGTACTAGGTCGAATGAAACCGATGTCTAATAATTCCTGTAATTGGGTCTTTAACTCCTGAAGTTCAATAGGAGCCATCCGATATGAGGCTTCAAAAATGGGTTTTGTACCGGGTTCAAGGTCGATACAAAATTTAATTTCACACTTTGGGGGCAGGGCTGGGAGTTCTTCAGGGAATACGTCAGGAAATTTATTAACAATAGAAATATCATTCAAAACTGACATATTTTTGTTTAGATCTGTGACATGAGCTAAGAAAGCTTGACATCCATTTTTCAATAAACGAATAGCTTTATGGCCTGAGATGACCGTGATTGATTTTAATGGTTTGGTCGCTTGAATTCACATAATAGGTTGATTAGGAATATGAAAGCTAACAACCTTATGAAAACAATCAATTTTAGCATGATGAGTAGTTAACCAATCAATCCCCAGAATCACATCAAATGCAAGTATTTTCAATGAAATAAGATCGACAGGTAATGTGAGGGTACCGATTTGAACCAAACAAGACTTATAAACAGTGGATGTAATGAAGGTTTTTCCCAACGAAGTTTTCACAGATAAGTCAAAGTCTAATTTCTACGAAGTCAAATTTAATCGTTGAGCGCAAGTAGGAGAAATAAAAGAATGGGTAGAACCGGTATCAAATAAGGTATAAACTTCGCTATAGTATATGATAAGCTTACCCGTGATGACCTCGTTCGGGTTCCTTACTTTCTGGGAGGTCACAACAAACGTTCTCCCTTGAACTACTGGTTTTGACTTGTTTGGGACGGTATTTTGTGTCACTGTTCCAACTGGACTTTTCTTCGGTGCGCGATAAAATTGGGCTAGGTGACCTTCTTTTCCATAATTATAACACGATTTGGATGGCATCTCGCAGTTTGGACTGATATGTCCCTCCCCTCCGCATTTGAAGCATATGATAGGTGGTCGTTCTCCTTCCTTAACAACGGGTGTTGGTGCTGACGTCTTTCCATCATTGTTGAATCTCCTCTTCTTGAAATGTCCACTTTTATTGATGATTACCACCAAAGTCGTTACCATTTCTGGCATATTGATTTCCTCCACGTTTGTTGTCACCGCTTCGATGACTGTTACCACTGGTATTTTCATTATGCCGGCTACTTTCTCTTGGTTGCGTTGACTCGTTATCGCGCTCCAATAATTGAGCCATATTTACAACATCTAAATACAAACAAAGTTTATGAGAAATAAGATATTGACGTATCTCCGATTTTAAACCTCTTAAAAACATCCGCATCATTCTCTCCTCATTATCAACCAAGTGAGACGCAAACCGGGACAACTCGGCAAACTTAGCTTCATACTGCGACACGGTCATATTATTATGCTCTAACTTGATGAACTCTACCTCCTTCATGTGACGAATACTTTCGAGAAAGTACTTGTCATTGAACAGTTCTTGAAACTTCTCCCAAGACATCTTCAATGCGACAGGTTGAGTATGCTTTACCGATTTCCACCAGTAATCTGCCTCTGCTCGCAACATAAAGGTGGCAAAGGAAACCTTTTGCTCCTCGGCGCATCCCAAGACATCAAATATCTTGGTGATCTGCTTGATCCATGTTTCCGCCTTAAGTGGCTTTGGCTCTCCAATAAACTTCGGTGGTCCCAGCTCCTTGAACTGCTTAGCGGTGACCGTCCGAGAGTTTTCAGTGTTTTCACCTACATTTTGGACAGGAGCCGCTCTCGCCTGAAGTTGCATGAATTGCATAAAGCCTCTGAACATCCATCATTCATAATTTGGTAAGTGTTATTGTTTGCATGAGGATTGTCGCCTTCCTGATGCACATTATCCTGATTATTGATATGTGGAACCTCAACGGTCTACTGTGCTCCATTGCTATTCTCAACATTCTCGGATGTCATTTTCAGATACTGCCACAAAACAAAGGTTAATTGACATTTCACATAATATCCCTATACTATGACCGACCAATTAAATACCAAATAAACTTAGGTAGGTCATACTAGCGAAGGAATTCCCCGTCTCTCCCCTCCTAGTTCTAGTCTCACATCTTAGCCAGGGATCATATCCCTAAGCTCTGATACCAACTGTGACACCCCCAAAATAGATATACATCACCTATTCTGAGTCGTCAAATACATGGTACAAAATACAAATAAAAACTTAATTATACAACTGTCGTGTAAAATACGACAAAACATAAGTTGTGAGTTTTAATATAACATTATCTTCTAAACAGTATTTAAACTCAAAATAAGTCTTCAATACATTTATTTTCACACTATTTTATAGAATAGTGAAGACTACTAATGCTATCATCTGAACCGTCACACCGTTCCCCGACTAGTCCCCGCTACGTTATCATTTCCTGAAGAAAACAATGAAAGCAAAAGGGTGAGCTCAACTAGCCCAGTAAAAAATATTATGACCAAGATAATGCAGAAGAAATTATCATTAGCCTTCAACAGTGTTAAACTGATAAAATATAACAAACATCAAGTTTAACTGTAGCGGAATAAGCAATCCATTAAAAGAGTCAAGCAGAGAATAAAATCTACGATCTTTTATGATTTAAAAAGATTTTTCATCACTTTTATCGCTGAGACTCAGCTTAATAAATAATACATATCATCCCTGCACTACGGCCAAGGATATTCATTAGTATCACGACCACAAATTATCCATGTACTTCGGGCCAAGGATATTCGTGTATTCATCAATGGTCAAGATCATGCCAACAACTATCCATCAATGCACTATGGGCCAATGAGGACCTTTACCACCTTATTTGTAACATTACGGTCATGATTACACCGAATAATCCCTTGTCATAATCATACCAAGTCCATCTATGCACTACACGCCGCAGATGACTTTCAATAAACATAAGGATGATGACAATAATATAAGAATTCAATAAAACAAGTTCAAGAATTAATTTATCCAGGAACCAACAACGTCCAAATTGTCAACATGATACTGCTTTGTAGAGTAAAATTCAAGAATGCTCAGAAGAATATTTTCATGAAAAGATACTAGATGAAGCGCAAATATCAAATATATTCCATTAATTTCATGGAGTATAAAAGCCAAAACTTTAATCAACTGAGTATAATAAAGAATAGAATAACAAAAGAATTCACCAAGCATGCGATAGACCGCACCGACAGGTTATTCCAACAGAAACATAAATAATGGAACCAGGTAATGCGTAAACGCACCGACAGGATATTTCGACAGAATAATAAATAATGGAACCAGGTCAGGCGTAAACGCACAGACAGGATATTCCAACAGAATAATAAATAATAGAACCAGGTCCGACGTAAAAGCACAGACAGGATATTCCAACGGAATAATAAATAATAGAACCAGGTCCGACGTAAACGCACAGACAGGATATTCCGACAGAATAATAAAGAACGGAATATTAGAAGAATGTCACCGTGTATGCGATACTTCGCATAAACAGATTATTCTAACAGAATAATAAGGAATGGAATAACAGAAGTTATCTTCATGAATATGAAAGAAATAATACCCCTTACCTTAGAATAAACTGAATATAGGATTAGTGAAATAGTAGAATACTTTTCTTCTTTCTTTTTATAGTTTCTCTCTCTAGAGTTTCAGTGAATTCGTAAAAAATAATGAAGGAATGAGCTTCTATTTATAGGAGAATGGATTGAATAGTAACTAATTCATGAAGGGTCCAGATTGATTTACTTTTAAACGGACGGTCCATATTGATTTACTATGCAGTATTAATAAAATATAATATATTCTATTTATAATCTAATAAAACGAATAACTTTATAAAAGTATTCTGTTTTATATAAAAATATTTTACTATACAAATACTATGCAGGCACTATGCAACACTATGCATAATAAAATATAATATATTCTATTTATAGTCTAATAAAACAAATAACTTTATAAAAGTATTATGTTTTATATAAAAAGATTTTACTATGCAAAACACTATGCATAATAGAATATAATATATTATATTTATAATCTAATAAAACAAATAACTTTATAAAAGTATTTTGTTTTATATAAAAAGATTTTACTATGCAAAATACTATGCATAATAGAATATATTATATTCTATTTATAGTCTAATAAAACAGATAACTTTATAAAAGTATTCTGTTTTATATAAAAAACTTTTTTGTTTTATTACATTATTAATACTAATAAAACAAAATTTATCACCATTATTATAATTCACCATATTAATCGACCAGGTCGTTCTCAGGAAAGAGGGGACTTTTCAATAAGGATTTTTTCCTATTGACGTGCAATTAGGTGACCAAACCTCTCCTTGACAGAACTTCTAGACATCGTTAATATTGCAAATAATAATATTAATAACTTTATCATCTCAATTATTGATTTAATAATATATAAAATATTGACAATAATTGAATCAAATAACGTGGGACACTATGCAGCAATTACTGTAGCAATAACTGAACAAAACTGAGTGACTTCTCACGTAAGCATCAATAATCAATACTGTGTGCTACTATGCAACCACGCGTATTACTGTACTTTTAACACCGGGTGTTTCAACAGTTACGGTAAAACTTTCGCCGTTATTTTCATAAAATATTTTTATCATTTTCTCAATCCGACAATAATTTTGTTGTGGGGTCCACCATGATTGTGCCGTCGTACGAATATTCTCTGTTAAAATAAATATTTCCCGACCAATCGAATATTATATAACAACTTGCGTACTTTACAAAATTTATAAATATTACCCACAACTATAACATTATATCAAATTCATTCCATAATATTTAAAAATGATATTTATAGAAAAATTATCTTTATTAAAAAAAAATTTGGGGTCTTACAACTTAATATTTTTGTGTGTTTTTTAAAAACTTTAAGAATGTTTAAAAGTTGACCAAGTAGATCCCAATCTTGATTTGTTAATTCATGATCAGCTTGTGTATTATAAAACTCCATAAGTATATTTTTACGTTTATAAACATCTTTAAACAAATCATATGTACTATTCCACCCAGTGTTATTATCAAATTTTGCTCTTTAAAATTTTTCTCCTCTTGCATGACAAAAATTTCTAAAATTTTGAATTCTTCTATTTGAACCATAAGCATAATTAATCATAACACGAATTTTATATATTGAATCTTATAAGTAACTGAATCCGGATTGAACAATTAAATTTATTATATAACATATAAATCGAACATGAAAAAATGCACCATTTACTACAGGTATTAAATCATTTTTTAACATGTTAATAGAACTAGTGTTATTGCTTGCATTATCTAAAAGTACAAATAATAGACATTATTTGAGCACATATTGTTTGACCAGTATGAGGTAATTCAAAAAATTCAAATCCTATAATTCTTTTTTGCATTTGCATTTCAGAATCTATCCAATGAGCAGTAATACAAATATAGCTAACTCCGGGTTGATGATCAGCAGACCAAACATCACTTGTTAAACAAATTTTACCGACAAAATTTTCAAAATATTCAATTAGTTCCTTTTTAGCTTTATTATATAATTTAATTGAATCACGTTTAGTAGTCATTCTACTTACTTGTTTATATTTCGGTTGCAATGCTCCTTGAATGTAATCGGTACATTGCACATCGTCAAAAAAAATTGAACGGGAGCTCCTTCTCGATCACTAGTTTGGCTTGCCACTCTTTCTGTAATATTTGATCATAACTCCAATTGTGACCGGAACGATCAATTTGTGCTTGAGAGAGTTTTCATCGGTTAGTTTATGCTTTTCCAAACACGAATGGTAGTATCATTGTAATGTGTTATTGCCTTTAGTGCCAAATAAGGCGTTACATATTTTGCATTTAGCTTTTTTAACACCTTCAGCAGCCCACACTTCGATGAAATGTTCCCAAATAGCCGTTGTACGTTTTCTTTGTTCACCGGTAGGACGTGGAAATAATGTACTCGAACCTGCAACGACATTTCCTAGGGATAATGATATTTGGGTCGTTTTGAATAAATTGCGGCATTTGTGGAGTGTTGGAGTCGGAGGGATCCATTGTATTGTAATAATATTATAATAATAAAAATTAAAAATTATAATAATAACAGTTGAAGCTTTGTAACTGTTAGAGAATATCAAAATACTGAATAAAGAGATGTGAAAATTGTGAATAAAGAGAATATTGATTAAAAACGGAAGTTGGGGAGAGAATGCAGATTGTAGGATATAGATATGTGAATTGTGAATATTTTTGCAGTTAATGAAATGATTTTTATAGAAACAAAATATAACCGTTTGTTTGGAAAAAAAATTACTGCACACTAGCCGTTTCTTTATAAACAAAAAAAAAGTAATTTATTTTTTCTACTTTGTCAGTCAGTTGGACGTGGAGCAGTTTTCAGCAGACTAGCAGAGCAACAATGCCAACAATTCAACAAATGATAAGACAACTCAATTTGCTACTTTATTGTTCTTTTTTTACCTTTTGGTCTCTTTCACATTTTAATCCATCAAATCATTATGACATCAACTAACTTATTAATAATTATATATTAAATAAATTAACTAATATATTGAAAATAAGAAAATATATATATATATATTTGGAGATCATATACAATATATATTAGCTAATATTATCTAATATTATCACTAAAATATATATTTGAAAATCTGTAATATTATATATATATATATATATATATATATTTGAAGATCATATATAATTCGAAGGGAGTAACCAAGTGAGCTTAGATCAGCAAGAAGCCAAGAACCAAAAAAGTTTGATGGGATTTATCACTATGAGTCTGTGACACTATTAGAGTTGCAACAATTAAATACTTGATGGGACTTATCAGAGTTATCACTATGACACTAATAGCTAGCTGCCTACTTAGTTCAACAGTGCTTAATTTCTGTAATTTCGTAGCTTAATAGCTGTTAAGTAATGGATCGTTGCACAAGTGGGCTGGATGCTTGCTTGAACCACTGGACTCTAGAGGGATGGGGGGCTTGGGGGCTGGGTCCAGGCCAGGTTAGGCCAATCCAGGCTTCAGGCCGGACCAGGCCGAAGGCTAGGACATACTGAGCTTTTTGGAAGGCCAGGCTAGGCCGGATATTTATCAAAAAAACATGGTCTGATCTTAGTCTTGCAGGCCAGGCCTGACCGATCCAGGCCTTGACTAGGACGGGCCCAGGCCAGATCAAGGTCAGGCCGCAGGCCACTTGTACAACTCTGGTGATGGTCCAGGATAGGTGGCTATAGTTGTCCTCACTATTCTATGAAATAGTGTGATAATAAATGTAATGAAGACTCCATTTGAGTTTGGATATTGTCTATGAGACAATATTCATGTAAAAACTCTCAGCCACGCTTTTATCGTATTGTATAAAAGAAGTTTATATTTAAATTCTGTACCATGTATTTGGCGACTCAGAATGGGTGATGTATACCTATTTTTGGGGCGTCACAGTTGGTATCAAAGCTTAGGGATATAATCCCTAGCTGAGATTTGAAGCTAGAACTAGGAGGGGAGAGACAGTAAATCCTTTGCTAGTATGACCTACCTAAGCTTATTTACTATTTAATTGGTTGGTCAGAATATAGGGATAATATGTGGCATGTCAATTAACCCTTATTTTGTGGTAGTGTTTAAAAATGACATCCGAGAATGTTGAGATAAGCAATGGAGCACATGAGACCGTTGAGTCACCAATGATCAATAACTAGGATGATGTACATCTGGAAGGCAATAATCCTCAGGTAAACAATAACACCGACCAAATGATGAACAATGGAATGTTCAAAAGCTTTCTACAATTCATACAACATCAGGCGAGAGAGACTCCTGTTCAAAATATAGGTGGAAACACTAGCAACTCTCGGACAGTCACCGCTAAGCAGTTCAAGGAGTTGGGACCACCAAAGTTTTTAGGAAAGTCAAAACCACTTAAGGAAGAGACGTGGATAAGCAGATCACTAAGATATTTGATGTCTTGGGATGCTCTGAGGAGCAAAAGGTTCCCTTTTCCACCTTCATGTTGCGAGGAGAGACAGATTATTGGTGGGAATCTGTAAAACATACTCAGCCTACCGCACTAAAGATGTCTTGGGAGAAGTTCCAAGAATTGTTCAATGACAAGTACTTTCCCAAAAGTATTCGTCACATGAAGGAGGTGGAGTTCATCAAGCTAGAGCAAAATAATATGACCTTGTCACAGTACGAAGCTAAGTTTACCGAGTTGTCCCGGTTTGCATCTCATTTGGTTGATAATGAGGAAAGAATGACGCGAAGGTTTCTGCAAGGGTTAAAACCCGAAATACGTCAATACCTCATTTCTCACAAACTGTGTTTGTATTCAGATGTTGTAAATAGGGCTCAGTTATTGGAGCGCGATAATGAGTCAACCCAACCAAGAGAGAGCAGTTGACAAAACGATAATACCAGTGGTAGAAGTCACCAAAGCGGTGACAACAAACGTGGAGGAAATTAACATGCCATAAATGGTAACCACTTCGGTGGTAATCATTGCCAAGACAATAGAAGTGAAAATTTTAAGAAGAGAAGATTCAATAATATTGGAAAGACGTCAGCACCAGTACCCATTGTTAAGGAAGGAGAACGACCACTGATCGTATGCTACAAATGCGGAGGGGAGGGACACAACAGTCCAAACTGTACGTAGCAGTCCAAAGCATGTTATAATTACGAAAGAGAAGGTCACCTAACCCGATTTTATCGTGAAGTGAAGCCAAGTTCAGCTGGGATGGAGACACCAAAGGCTGTCCCAGACAAGTCAAAACTGGTAGTTCAAGGGAGAGCATTTGTCGCGACCTCCCAAAAAGCGAGGAATTCAAACGAAGTTATCACGGGTAAGCTAATCATAAACTCTTGCGAAGTCTATACCTTATTTGATACATGTTCTATCTATTCTTTTATTTCTCCTACTTGCGCTCAACGTTTAAATTTAACTCCGGAGAAATTAGACTTTGACTTATCTGTTAAAACTCTGTTGGGAGCAACCTTCATTACATCCACTGTTTATAAGTCTTGTTTGATTTAAATCGGTACCCTCACATTACATGTTGATCTCATCTCTTTGAAAATACTTGCATTTGATGTGATTTTAGGGATTGATTGGTTGACTACTCATCATGCTAAAATTGAGTATTTTCGTAAAGTTGTTAGCTTTCATATTCTTAACCAACCTATTATGTGAAATCAAGCAACCAAACCATCAAAGTCAATCACTGTCATATCAAGCCATAAAGCCAATCATTTATTGAAAAATGGATGTCAAGCTTTCTTAGCCCATGTCACGGATTTAAACAAAAATACGTTAAATTTGAATGATATTTCTATTGTTAATAAATTTCTTGACGTATTCCCTGAAGAACTTCCTGGCCTACCCCCAGAGCGTGAAATCAAATTTTGTATTAACCTTGAACCCGGTACAAAACCCATTTCCAAAGCCCTATATCGAATGGCTCATATTGAACTTCAAGAGTTAAAAACCTAACTGCATGAACTATTAGACATCAGTTTCATTCGTCCTAGTATGTCTCCTTGGGGTGCTCCTGTTCTATTCATAAAAAAAATAGAAGTATGCGACTTTGTATTGATTATCGGGAGTTGAATCATGTCACAGTCAAAAATAGGTACCCGTTGCCTCGCATTGATGACATGTTTGACCTGTTGCAAGGTGCTAAATTCTTTTTAAAGATCGATCTTCGTTCCAGATATCATCAGTTAAAAGTTAAATCTGATGACATTCCAAAGACTGTTTTCAGAACTCGGTACGGACATTACGAATTCCTAGTCATGTTTTTTGGATTGACTAATGCTCCTGTTGCCTTCATGGATATGATGAACAGAGTATTCAAGGAATTTTTAGATCATTTTGTGGTTATCTTTATTGATGGCATCCTCATATACTCTAAAAGTAATAAAGATCATGAGAAATACTTGAGGCTAATACTCCAAAAGCTTCATGAAAATAAGCTATATGCCAAGTTGAAGAAATACAAGTTCTGGGTTGAAGAAGTAGCATTCCTTGGGCACGTAATATCAAATCACAGAATATCTGTTGACCCAGTGAAAATTGAAGCAATACAAAGATGGGAGCAACCTAAGTCAGTGATCGAAGTACGTAGCTTTATGGGCTTAGCTGGTTATTATCGGAGATTCGTGGAAAGATTTTCTCGAATCGCCACTCCGTTAACTCAGCTGACTCGAAAAGATACAAAATTCGGTTGGAGTAAGGAATGTGAGAATAGTTTTCAATAACTCAAGAGGAGACTCATTTCAGCACCTGTTTTGACAATACCATTAGGTTCGGAGGGATTTGTCATCTACAACGATGCTTCAGGCAGAGGGTTAGGATGTGTTTTTATGCAACATGTGAAAGTCATAGCCTATGCCTCACGACAACTCAAAGAATATGAGAGGAATTGTCCTACTCATGATCTAGAGTTGGCAGCTGTCATTTTCACGCTTAAAATTTAGAGGCATTACCTGTATAGGGAGAAAGTGGAGATCTATACGAATCATAAAAGCCTCAAATATTTCTTCACCCAAAAGGAAATCAATATGCGGCAACGACGTTGGCTCGAGCTGTTGAAAGATTACGATCATACCATTCAATACCATCCTAGAAAAGCAAATGTGGTAGCTGACGTATTGAGTAGAAGATCATATGCGGGTACGAGTGCGATATTGTCAATTCAAAGGCCCATTTTGTATGACTTACAAAGGATGGATATAGAGTTAAAAACTCCAAGGACCCACGTGATGATGTGAAATATATGAGTGGAACCGACTTTACTCAATAAAGTTAAAGCTGCTGAAACCACAGACCTGGAACTGATGCGTATAAAGAAGAAGGTGCAAGAAGATGCTATTCCAGAAGCAAGAATCGATGAAGAAGAAATACTTCGAGTCAACTCCAGACTTTGTGTTCCTAACGACTCTAATTTAAAGTATAAAATCATGATGGAAGCACACAACACACTGTTTACAATCCATCCCGGAAGTACCAAAATGTATCGTGATCTTCGACATACATTTTGGTGGAGCAATATGACAAGAGAGATCGCGATGTTTATTTCAAGGTGTCTAACTTGTCAACGTGTCAAGGCGGAGCATCAAGTGCCAAAAGATCCATTGCAACCACTTAAAATTCCAGAATGAAAGTGGGAGCACATTACCATGGATTTCGTTACTGGTTTTCCTAAGGTTTCTCAAGGCATAGATGCATTTGGGTCATTGTTGATAGATTAACCAAGTCTGCTCATTTCTTACCAATACGAGAAACTTATTCACTTGAACGTCTTGTTCGTATATACATAAATGAGATTATAAGACTGCATGGTATGCCAGTATCCATAGTTTCTGATCGAGACCCAAAATTCACTTCACGATTTTGGGTCAGTTTACAGAAAGCTATGGGCACAGATTTACGATTCAGTTCAGCATATCATCCTCTGACGGACGGGCAGTCGAAGAGAAATATTCAAACTCTTGAATATCTATTAAGATTCTGTGTTCTAGACTTCAAAGGAAGTTGGGACAAGTTCTTGCCATTTGTAGAATTCTCCTACAACAATAATTATCAAGCAAGTATCGGCATGGCTCAATTCGAGATGTTGTATGGACGCAAGTGTCATTCTTCAGTATGCTAGGATGAGGTGGGTGAAGCAACGTTGTTGGGACCGGAGTTGGTCCTTATGATTACGGAAAAGATTCAAATGATCCGACAACGTATAAAAACTTCACAAGATCGACAAAAGAGTTATGCTGATCTTCATTGAAAAGACGTGGAATTCAATGTTAGAGATCATGTGTTGTTACGTGTTGCTCCATGGAAAGGAGTTACAAGATTTGAAAAGAGAGAAAAGTTCAATTCTCGATTCATTGGCCCATTTAAAATCATCGATCGAGTAGGAACTGTGGCCTATAGACTCGCCTTACCGCCAAGTATGTCTCGTGTTCATAACATTTTTCACATATCTATATTACGTAAATATGTGGAAGACCCAAACCAAATTATTGAGTTAGAACCAGACGAGATAGCGGAAGATTTAACGTAAGAAGAGGTACATGTTAAAATCTTGGATAAGAAGGAACATATTCTACGCTCCAAGGTTATACCTCAAGTCAAAGTTTTATGGAGAAACCACGATGTTGAGGAAATGACCTAGAAGTTAGAATCTGAAATGAAATCAAGGTATCCTCACTTCTTCGACATACCAGGTACGTACACCAATTTTGAGGATGAAATTTCATAAGAAGGGGAGGTTATAAGACCTCAACTTTTATGAATAAAGATTAATTTTTCTCTAAATGTTATTTTGAATAATAAGGTGTGGATTTGATATAATGTTATAGTTGTGAGTAATATTTACAAATTTTACAAAGTAAGCAAGTTGTCATAAAATATTCGTTTGGTCGGAGAATATTCTTTTTATCGGGGAATATCCGTACGATGGCACAATTATTGGTGGACCCAACAACGGAATAACTTTTGGATATAGAAAGTGACAAAAATAACATTTTTATAAAATAATGGCAAAACTTTTACTGTTAACTGTAGAAATAACCGGTGATAAAAGTACAGTAATACGCGTGGTTGCACAGTAGCACACGGTATTTGTGACGCCCCCTGTAGGGCCTCCAAATCCGGGTATCTTCCAACCCGACAGATGATGCTATATTGTACAATCATTCATACATTCATTCAATTGAAAGTCTCAAAGAACGAACATAACTTCTATATATTTAAAATAATATTTACACTTCTCAGGTTCTATACCCATTATAAAGGTTCTTTGTCATAATATCATTTACATTACAGCGTTAGACCTATTCTATTACAAGACAACTTAACAATCTGCCTTAGCTTTTCCTTTATCCTTTTTCGATCCTTCGGGACGTTCAGTCTTAGCTGCATTCATATGGTTCAAGCAAGAGTGAGCATAACTAGCTCAGCAAGTATAACAATTCAATAACAACATGCTTGAGACATACGAATCGTATATCTTCAATAACTGAACAATAGTTATGAAGTACTATTATTAATTCAAAATAGCACTTTATCTTTTCTTTCAAATGTTTTACAATCATAACAATATTTAGTAAAACATTTACTCCGGTCAAAGACCTCGAGCATTCATTCTTTATTGAAAAAGGACAACCCGGAAACAAGTCCGTAAGCCCGATATTACTTACGAGCACTTCTAGGTGATCAGCCTATTGTACTCTATGTTGATCAACACTACATCCATTAAACGTATGTACGTTTAATCATTTGGCAACCTCACGTGCCTGTCGTTTTACCGATAAAACATTTGTTTAACATTTCAGTCTTCTTTTAAAAACCATATTGAGTAGTTGACAAAAGACAACAACATTTGATAATAGATGAATAAATTACCAAGTCTAGCCAAGGGATTGGCTTTAACTTCAACATACCTTAATTCATGCGAAAGAATACATGAACCTCAAAAACTTGTTCAGATTGAACTGAGACAAGAGTGAGAATACTTGCCTTTAGCGTCTGCTACCGTAAATTAACTTTATGTTTAAGTCTTTCAAGTCTCTACAATACATGATCACATAATGCCTTACATTAGGTCACATATAATCAAGTATGTATATGACTATATCTTACCCTTCTTCTCAATCTAATTGTGTATTAGATTCAGTTATTATTCGTTCCGGTTTATCATTATCCTTGCATTTATATTCGACTAAGTTATCTCAACTTTTATACAACATCCTTAAGGTTTAACAAAGTTTAAACAAAGTTACATTACATTCCTTAAGTTGTGTTTACTTTTAAAACAATTAGCTTTCCTTTTTGTGTACTTAGAAACATTCATTACTATCTTTGTTCTGAGACTGGCACTGCAGCGCCAGCTTTATGCTTACATCTCACGCTGCGGTGCAAGCCATATACTAGCATTGTCCCGGACTTGGCGCTGCGGCGCAAGTCCTTGCTTAATGGTTCGCGCTGCGGCGCCACACTCCAAAAACTTTTCGTACTGTACATGGCGCTGCGGCGCCACAAATTGTACTACGGTTCGCGCTGCGGCAAACTCTTGCAGTGTGCTCGACTACTGTTATGCGCTGCAATGCGACTCATTTAGCCTAGGGTTGGCGCCGCGGCGCCAACTCTGTGCACCAGAAAATAATTTCAGTTTTTAAATTTTGTGAACTTCCCGGACACATAACTTCTTCGTTATAAGTCCGAATTGGCTAGTTCAAAAGCCTACGATTCACAAATTATGTAATCTACACATTTATGCAAGAATTTTATCTATTTGACTTTGTTTACTAAAACTTCACCTATTGATTCATTTTTAACGAAAACGATAAACGTTCGTGAACGTTCAACGCTCGTTTCTTCGTTCTAAGTCGGAATCCGGTCATTTTCGAGTCCGCAACTCTTAAATGCCAAATATAACTCGTCTCCATTGAAAAACAACGATTCCGAGTTTAAACACAAAATTTGACTTCTATTCTGAGAATTTCACGAATTCGACGATTATCATCCAATCGTGCAATTTCCGGCAAATCTTCATTCTTATGATTTGTTCCACATTACCAATGAATTCCATTCATCCTGTGAACATCTTAACCTACTTATTACAACAACTTATATTCATTGTTGGATTTTAGATTTATTTCTTCATGAGCTTATAAATTTATCAAATTATAAACTACTTAAGATTTCATTGTTCATGACTTATGACAATTAAAGTTTCTTAATCATCATACCTTATATGTTCTTAACATATAACTTTACTTATGTATACATAATACATATGATCATACAATTTCTTTTACATCCATATCATTTCTCTTAATAAACTCATTACAAGTTCATAATACTTTCACATAAGTTTATAACTTATGCTAGCTTAAATGACTTATTACCAACTTATGTGACTTAAGTTCATTGCTTACTCATTCTTCTAACTTTTTAACATTCATGTTTCTTAATCCAAACTTTTCTTATTAACCTATCATGGCAGAGATAGATGATAATGGAGAAGAAACCTTACTTTTGAGGTCTTGGTAAGTAGCTTCTTCTTCTTCTTCTTACTTATGGAAGTGACTTATTTGTAACTTAATCTCTCTAACACTTAAGCACTTTGTAATAAGTTAGATTATTTGAACAAGTGTTAAATAACTAGCAAGCCTTCTCTATTTATAGAATATGCAAGGTTAGGGTAGTTTGGTCTTTAAAACAATCCCACCTCCTTACTATTCATTACTTGTAAGGCACAACATTTATCCTATGCTTGGCCATTACTCTTATTACTTGGTCACCACCTTAACTTGGTCACCACATTCAACCATATAAATATGGTTTGCCCCATGGGTCATACCACTCATGGATTCTAGCTTGGGCTTGGATTAAATAAATCCTTGGACTTTACATTAACAAACACTAACTTGTTTATTAACCAATAATTGGGCCTTAACATTTAATTTACTTGGACTTTAATAATTGTTAATCAATCTTTCAAGTCCATTAACATTATCTAGTACATATAATTTATGTATTATTTTCGTATTCCAATTCGTATAGAATTTATATATGATAATTCATTCTTCATACTAACTCGTATAATACTTCGTATTATACTCTTTTCATTACTTTTTACAATACCAAAGTATCATACTATTATTACTTATTCATTACTATTTCGACTTCCTTATCGTTTATAAATTAAGTCCACGAGCGAAATATTTCATTTTTCATAATTAGATTTTTATTACATAATCCATCTTACCTTGTTATTCCATCATTACGTATTTCTCGGAAATTCAAAATTATATCCCGAGCAAATCCCGATGAATAGTATTTTTTTAGGAAAATTTCTCGGAAAACTTTTATTTTCGTCTCGGAAATTTAAACACTTCAATTCATCCACGTAGCTCAAATACTTCGACATTCTAACATCAATAGGTTATATAACGACAACCATCTTGATAACACATAGAATAAGATTTTATTATTATTTAATTTAATAAAATCATTTTACAATAAGATCCGAATTTCTCGGTCGTTACATTCTTCCCCCCTTATAAAGATTCTGTCCCCAGAATCTCGTCCTACTCTAACCAAATAGATGGGGAAAATTTTTCTTCATCTGTTCTTCTAGCTCCCACGTTGCTTCTTCAGCATCGTGGTTCTTCCATAATACCTTTGCTGATGGTATTACCTTGTTCCTCAGAACTTGTTCCTTTCTATCAATGATTTGTATCGGCGATTCCTCATATGTTAAGTCCTTCTCGATATGAATCGGCTCATACTCGCTTACATATTTATAGTCCAGCTTATATGGACGTAATACCGATACGTGAAACACGTTATGTATACGTTCTAGATGTGGAGGTAATGCTATCATATAAGCTACCTCTCCCACCCATTTTAATACTTCAAAAGGTCCTATAAACCTTGGACTTAACTTTCCTTTCTTTCCAAAACGTATCTTTTCTTTCCAAGGAGATACCTTTAGAAACACATACGAGCCCACCTCAAACTCTCGACTTAGTCTATGTGAGT
This sequence comes from Panax notoginseng, assembly GCA_016801055.1. Lineage (NCBI taxonomy): Eukaryota > Viridiplantae > Streptophyta > Magnoliopsida > Apiales > Araliaceae > Panax > Panax notoginseng. The sequence continues at coordinate 148,722,963 of CM029015.1, read as the reverse complement.
CCGTATACTTCTTCTGTCTGTCCTGAGCTGTGACGAGACGCATTCGAATTAACTTTACCACATCCGCTGTCTGCTACACCAATTCTGGTCCTAGCATACGACGTTCTCCAACCTCATCCCAATACAACAGTGTTCTGCACTTTCTTCCATACGGAGCTTCATAAGGCGGCATACCTATGCTTTTCATGATAACTGTTGTTATACGCAAATTCTACTAGCGGTAGATGATAATCCTAACTACCCTTGAAATCCATGACGCAAGACCCCAACATGTCTTCTAACGTCTGAATTGTTCTCTCGCTTTGCCCATCAGTCTGAGGATGATATGTTGTGCTTAACTTCAGCTGTGTTCCCAACTGTTCTTGCAAACTCCTCCAAAAGTTCGATGTGAATCGTGGATCACGATCAGACACTATCGATACCGGTACTCCATGTCTGAAAATGATTTCCTTAACATAAAGTTTAGCTAATTGGTCTATGTTATACTTGACCCTGATTGGCAAAAAGTTAGCCAACTTCGTCAATCGGTCCACTATTACCCAAATTGCATCGTATCCTTTATTTATCGTCGGAAGTCCCACCACGAAATCCATCGTAATATGCTCCCACTTCCATTCTGGAATCTCCAATGACTGTAATAAGCCACTGGGTCGTTGATGTTTGGCCTTAACTTTTTAACAAGTCAAGCACCTACTCACATACTCTGCTATTTCTCTCTTCATGTTTGGCCACCAAAAACTCTGTCGAAGGTCTTGATACATCTTAGTGCTACCAGGATGTATCGAGTACCTCGAACTATGAGCTTCTTGTAACATTTGCTCCTTCAATTCCTTCTCATTCGGAACCCAAATTCTTCCTTCAAATCTTAATAATCCCTCATTATCAAGACTATACTTAGTATCTTCCTTCTCAGATAACCGCTTCTTCATTTGGTTACACTCGTCTGTCTTGAGTTGTACCTCCTTGACTCTGTCTACGATGGAAGGTTGTATTTCCGTCGCAAAGAGTATCTGTCTACTATCACTCGGCATCTTTACTTCTATCTCCATCCTAGACATCTCTGTTATTAACTCATTTTGAGCCGTTAACATAGATAACTTTTCCCAACCCTTCCGACTTAAGCCGTCGGCAACTACATTAGCTTTTCCAGGGTGATACAGGATTTCACAATCATAATCCTTTATCAACTCTAGCCATCTTCTCTGCCTCATATTCAACTCCTTCTGAGTGAAGATATACTTTAGACTCTTATGGTCCGTATATATCTGACATTTTTCCCCATAAAGATAATGTCTCCATATCTTTAGGGCAAACACTACTGCGGCCAGTTCCAGATCATGAGTAGGATAAACTTTCTCATAATCCTTCAACTGCCGTGACGCATACGCAAAGACTTTGCCATACTGCATAAGCACACAACCAAGACCCCTATGCGAAGCATCACTATACACTACAAAATAGGCGCTTTACTTAATCTTTTCTTCAGTTCTTGAAAACTATCTTCATATTTATCCGTCCATACGTATTTCACCATCTTCTTTGTTAAATTAGTCAACGGGGTAGCTATATTCAAAAAATCTTGGATAAATCTTCGATAGTACCCTACTAACCCTAGGAAACTTCGCACCTCAGTCGGCGTTTTCGGCTGTTCCCAATTCATCACTGCTTCTACCTTCGCTGGATCTACTAAAATCCCCTCTTGGTCAATGACATGGCCTAAAAACTGCACCTTTTCCAGCCAAAATTCACATTTAGTGAATTTCGCATATAACTTCTCTTTCCTTAGTGTCTCCAGCACTAATCTTAAGTGTTCAACATGATCTTCTGGCGTCTTAGAATAGACTAGAATATCATCGATAAACACAACGACGAACTTGTCCAAATATGATTTGAACACTCTATTCATCATATCCATAAATGCAGCTGGTGCATTCGTCAATCCAAATGACATTACCAGAAACTCGTAATGACCATAACGAGTCCTGAATGCCGTTTTTGGTACATCTTCCTTTCTGACCTTCAACTGATGATACCCCGTCCGTAAATCTATTTTAGAAAAATATTTTGCCCCTTTCAATTGATCAAAGAGATCATCGATCCTGGGCAATGGGTATTTATTCTTTTTCGTTAACTTGTTCAACTCCCGATAGTTGATACAAAGTCTTAATGATCCGTCTTTCTTCTTGACAAACAACACCGGTGCCCCCCACGGAGAAACACTTGGTTGAATGTACTTTCTGTCCAATAGTTCCTGTAGCTAAACCATTAGTTCTTTCATTTTCACAGGCGCCATACGGTATAGTGCCCTTGAGACTGGTGCCGCTCCTGGCACAACATCTATCACAAATTCGATCTCCCTATCCGGCGGTAACCCCGGTAACTCACTTAGAAATACATCCATGAACTCATTTACTATAGGTATTTGTTCCATGGTTGCTCCCATTCTCTAGGTATCCACAACATGGCATAGGTAACCTACACAACCCTTCCTTAATAATTTTCTAGTTTGTGTCATCGTAAGGCAACACGGACGTCCCGGCAACTTACTACCGTAAATTACTACAGGAGGTTGCTTCAACGTCTTGATGCTCACACACTTCTTTTGGCAATCTATAATTGCTCCATGATTAATTAACCAATCCATTCCGAGAATTACGTCGAATTCTCCTAACTTTATCGGTATTAAATCTACCGATAACTTACAACCCCGTACATCTACGCAACAACTCCTATGAATATTTTCAACAGGAATTATCTCTTCATTTGCTACCTTAATGTTCAAAGGTATAGGTAATTTTTCAGGAAGTAATTCTAGTCGTCTAGCAAAATCACATGCTATAAACGAACAAGTAGCACCTGAATCAAAAAGCACGTATGCATTTATGTTATTGATTAGAATAATACCTGCAACTACATCCCCTGATGCCACAGCATCTTGGACCGTTATATTAAAAGTGCGAGCCATTGATTTACCTGGCTGAGATGGACCACTAATAACCAACTTACCGCTATTAGTTTCCTTATTTCCTTTCGTCCCATTCTTCGGGTAATTCTTCGCTATGTGGTCAGTTGATCCACATACAAAACATCCGTGATTTTTCTTCAAATTTGGACAGTTAGGCGAAATGTGTCCTTCCTGTCCACAATTATAACATACTGCCTTTCCTTTGAGACAGACTCCTATGTGAGTCTTCCTGCAAGTTTTACAGGCCTCCATCCTTCTCTTAGAATCCCCTTGTTTTACTCCGGTATTCCCATAGTTACAGTCCCTCCTCTTTTTACCGTTGCCACTTCCACTGGCTCCCTCGGTCTTGATTCCTCCATCAACCTTGCCCTTGTTTTTCTTATCCTTATGGTACTGGCTGAGAGCCTCATTCCCACCTTTGACAATTATTGCCTTTTCTAATATGGTTCCAAAGGAAGTACTTTGGAACACAGAAATTCGGCTATAGAGCCAGGGTTTCAAGCCCTGCTCGAACCTTCTAGCCTTTCTCACTTCAGTGTCCACTTGATGTGGAGCAAATCGTGCCAGTTCATTAAACTTGGTGGCATACTGGGGAACTGTCATATCCCCTTATTTCAATTCAAGAAACCTCATTTCCATCCTCCTTTGCATACTCGTGGGAAAATAGTTCTCGAAGAAAATCTCCTTAAACCTCTCCCATGTTAGATTTCCTATATCGGCCCTAGCCTGGTTTGCCTCCCACCAGAAGTTAGCCTCTCCTTTCATCAAATAGGTTGCAAAGGCAACCTTTTGACCCTCCTCAACATTTGCTATTACAAATGCTTTCTCAATTTTTTTTACCCAAGTCTGGGCTTCTATAGGGTCCGTAGTTCCTTTGAACTCCGACGGGCCTACACTTTTAAAATTCTTAAAAGTAGTAGCTCGTACTACTCCCGGAATCACAGGGACATTAGCCCCCGTTCTATTAAATGCAGTCGTTAAAAGATTAACGAACTCCTGCATTGGATTAATTGGACCACCCTCCGGTTGGTTAACATTAGTGCCTTGATTTCGTTGTCTCCTTCTTGGCGGCATTTTGCTATTAAGAAAACAACACCTCATTATTACTTTATTCTTGTTGGTTTGTTATTATTTGTAATAAAATAATAACTCATACTCATTACTCAATATATTCCATAAAAAGACTTATATTGATTCATAACTTGTAGTATAACACTACATTGTTTACATTACTCAGCCTTAGCTGATTACATTATCATCCCGCAATTATTTTCCAAAATTTGAGATTTTACAAAAGACTACCCTTTGTTATACAAAAGAGGATTTTACGTCACTACTAGATACATAATATTTACATATCTAAGCTACTCTAGCTATTGCTAGGTTACATCTGCCTTAGGGCATTTTCAAAATCTTTGCTGGCCAGACCGACAATAATATCTCTACTGATAGTATGTCGGGTCTGTCCTGCTTCTATCGGGTACCCAGCTACCTGTTGCTGGAAATCCACATGAGAACTCCTATGTATATAGGAAATCCTCTCCAACTTCTACTATTTAGTTTTTAGCTCCTGCTTGAGCTCAAAGACTTCACATTTCAGCTCTTGGACCTTGTCCTTAGCTAGAATTCTATCATCGTGCTCCACTTCCCACATTCCCTCCATGCTAGTCTTGTCCTCACGGACAGCTTGGAGTTCCTCTTTCAACTCCTTAACCTTTTGGCAGTAATGGATATTCCTATCCAATACTGACATAAATAATGCCTTCATCGATTCCCCCGTAGACAATTTCTCTGTAGGTGGAACCTGATCAAAGGACATCACGTCCACCTCCTCCTCTAGCATACCATCAAATATAGACATGTAGTCCAAATCGTCTGAATCTCCAGACTCGATTGTCACCACCTCTGGTTCTACGGCTACAGGATTTGGTAGTATCTCTACCCGATTAACCGAATCCTCGCTCACTACATGTATGTCTCTATACATATCATTTTCTCCTGACATCTACAATAAAATAATATAGTTTGATTAGTACACGTCAGTAAAATAATAGAAACACATAACATAATATAATGAATTTTTATAGGGTTACTTTCCACCTTTTACTTCTTTATTCTTTCTTAAGGTTATGACTTAAGGTTCTATTTTCCCCCTTAAGTTTTATAACCTAGGCTTTGATACCAACTTGTAGCGCCCCCAAATCCGAGTATCTTCTAACCCGACAGATGGTGCTATACTGTACAATCATTCATACATTCATTCAATTGAAAGTCTCAAAGAACGAGCATAACTTCTATATATATAAAGTAATATTTACATTTCCCAGGTTCTATACCCATTACAAAGGTTCTTTGTCATAATATCAGTTACATTACAACATTAGACCTATTCTATTACAAGACAGCTTAACAAACTGCCTTAGCTTTTCCTTTATCCTTTTTCGATCCTTCGGGACGTTCAGTCTTAGCTGCATTCATATAGTTCAAGCAAGAGTGAGCATAACTAGCTCAGCAAGTATAACAATTCAATAACAACATGATTGAGACATACGAATCGTATATCTTCAATAACTGAACAATAGTTATGAAGTACTATTATTAATTCAAAATAGCACTTCATCTTTTCTTTCAAAATGTTTTACAATTATAACAATATTTAGTAAAACATTTACTCCGGTCAAAGACCTCGAGCATTCATTCTTTATTGAAAAAGGACAACCTGGAAACAAGTTCGTAAGCCCGATATTACTTACGAGCACTTCTAGGTGATCAGCCTATTGTACTCTATGTTGATCAACACTACATCCATTAAACGTATGTACGTTTAATCATTTGGCAACCTCCCGTGCCTGTCGTTTTACCGACAAAATATTTGTTTAACATTTCAATCTTCTTTTGAAAACCATATTGAGTAGTTGACAAAAGACAACAACATTTGATAATAGATGAATAAATTACCAAGTCTAGCCAAGGGATTTGCTTTAACTTCAACATACCTTAATTCATGCGAAAGAATACATGAACCTCAAAAACTTGTTCAGATTGAACTGAGACAAAAGTGAGAATACTTGCATTTAGCGTCTGCTACCGTAAATTAACTTTATGTTTAAGTCTTTCAAGTCTCTACAATACATGATCACATAATGCCTTACATTAGGTCACATATAATCAAGTATGTATATGACTATATCTTACCATTCTTCTCAATCTAATTGTGTATTAGATTCAGTTATTATTCGTTCTGATTTATCATTATCCTTGCATTTATATTCGACTAAGTTATCTCAACTTTTATACAACATCCTTAAGGTTTAACAAAGTTTAAACAAAGTTACATTACATTCCTTAAGTCGTGCTTACTTTTAAAGCAATTAGCTTTTCCTTTCTGTGTACTTAGAAACATTCATTACTATCTTTGTTCTAAGACTGGCGCTGCAGCGCCAGCTTTATGCTTATATCTCGCGCTGCGGCGCGAGCCTTATACTAGCATTATCCCAGACTTGGCGCTGCGGCAAGAGTCCTTACTTAATGGTCCGCGCTGCGGTGCCACACTCCAGAAACTTTTCGTACTGTACATGGTGCTGCGGCGCCACAAATTGTACTACGATTGGCGCTGCGACGAACTCTTGCAGTGTGCTCGGCTACTGTTACGTGCTCCGACGCGACTCATTTATCCTAGGGTTGGCGCCGCAGCGCCAACTCTGTGCACCAGAAAACAATTTCAGTTTTTAAATTTTGTGAACTTTTTGGACGCATAACTTCTTCGTTATAAGTCTGAATTGGCTCGTTCAAAAGCCTACGATTCATAAATTATGTAATCTACGTATTCATGCAAGAATTTTATCTATTTGACTTTATTTGCTAAAACTTCATCTATTGATTCATTTTTAACGAAAACGATAAACGTTCGTGAACGTTCAACGTTCGTTTCTTCGTTCTAAGTCGGAATCCGGTCATTTTTGAGTTCGCAACTCTTAAATGCCAAATATGACTCGTCTCCATTGGAAAACAACTGTTCCGAGTTTAAACACAAAATTTGACTTCTATTTCGAGAATTTCACGAATTCGACGATTATCGTCCAATCGTGCAATTTCCAGCAAATCTTCATTCTTATGATTTGTTCCACATTACCAATGAATTCCATTCATCCTGTGAACATCTTAACCTACTTATTACAACAACTTATATTCATTGTTGGATTTTAGATTTATTTCTTCATGAGCTTATAACTTTATCAAATTATAAACTACTTAAGATTTCATTGTTCATGACTTATGACAATTAAAGTTTCTTAATCATCATACCTTATATGTTCTTAACATATAACTTTACTTATGTATACATGATACATATGATCATACAATTTCTTTTACATCCATATCATTTCTCTTAATAAACTCATTACAAGTTCATAATACTTTCACATAAGTTTATAACTTATGCTAGCTTAAATGACTTATTACCAACTTATGTGACTTAAGTTCATTGCTTACTCATTCTTCTTACTTTTTAACATTCATGTTCCTTAATCCAAACTTTTCTTATTAACCTATCATGGCAGAGATAGAAGATAATGGAGAAGAAGTCTTACTTTTGAAGTCTTGGTAAGTAGCTTCTTCTTCTTCTTACTTATGGAAGTGACTTATTTGTAACTTAATCTCTCTAACACTTAAGCACTTTGTAATAAGTTGGATTATTTGAACAAGTGTTAAATGACTAGCAAGCCTTCTCTATTTATAGAATTTGCAAGGTTAGGGTAGTTTGGTCTTTAAAACAATCTCACTTCCTTACTATTCATTACTTGTAAGGCACAACATTTATCCTATGCTTGGCCATTACTCTTATTACTTGGTCACCACCTTAACTTGGTCACCACATTACTTGGCCACCACATTAATTGGTCACCACATTCAACCATATAAATATGGTATGCCCCATGGGTCATACCACTCATGGATTCTAGCTTGGGCTTGGATTAAATAAATCCTTGGACTTTACATTAACAAACACTAACTTGTTTATTAACCAATAATTGGGCCTTAACATTTAATTTACTTGGACTTTAATAATTGTTAATCAATCTTCCAAGTCCATTAACATTATCTAGTACATATAATTTATGTATTATTTTCGTATTCCAATTCGTATAGAATTTATATATGATAATTCATTCTTCATACTAACCCGTATAATACTTCGTATTATACTCTTTTCATTACTTTGTACAATACCTAAGTATCATAATATTATTACTTATTTATTACTATTTCGACTTCCTTATCGTTTATAAATTAAGTCCACAAGCGAAATATTTCATTTTTCATAATTAGATTTTTATTACATAATCCATCTTACCTTGTTATTCCATCATTACTTATTTCTCAAAAATTCAAAATTATATCCCGAGCAAATCCCGATGAATAGTGTTTTTTTCGGAAAATTTCTCGAAAAACTTTTATTTTCGTCTTGAAAATTCAAACACTTTAATTCATCCACGTAGCTCAAATACTACGACATTCTAACACCAATAGGTTATATAACGACAACCATCTTGATAAACATAAAATAAGATTTTATTATTATTTAATTTAATAAAATCATTTTACAATAAGATCCGAATTTCTCGGTCGTTACACCTCTAAATCCAGGTTCTCTAACCTCAGATTTGGTGCTCACGATCTATCCTCATCATAAGCATTCTATAACTATTACGAAAATAATAGACATACATTGTTCATTATAATAAAGTTTCATAACATGGTCCCAAGGTCTTCTTAAACTTAACTTAAACGCACCATTCATATTACAAAAGGTTTACATAAGAAATCCCATTAGATAATAATAATTAACATTCATTCTAAACTATTCCTGGATCTTGCCCTTGCCCTTGCCCTTGCCCTTGTCCTTCGTGTTGGATCCTTCGGGTTTAGCTGAAATAAATGTCATGATATAGCAAGGGTAAGCAACTAACTTGCTTAGCAAGTTTATATACAAGGGAGATATATCATGACTGGAAAGAAGTTTTGCTTTCAATGTTCAACAATAATATAAGGTTGTGAAGGAACATGAATTAATAATTAACAATTGAATATTCGAATAATTGAATAACATGAACTGAGTGGTTTTGAAATAACCATGGACATTTGCCAAGGTTCTCAGTCATTTAAACTGGGCCTCTTAATAAGTTTTGGTATTCAAGGGAATCAGCCTTTCATACCTCGTGATTTATGCATAAACACTTAATAATCCAGCATCGATATCATGCCTTAATCAAATTCATCCTTTTCTAAGTCAAGAGTTCTTATAATATCAATTTAATAAGAACAGCTTTTTAAAACACATTTGATTTAATAAATTTAAACATGCTTGATCTAGCTGATACAATTAGCATAGATCTATCTCATAACCAGTTCATGAAGGAAGAACTTTAATTTAATTCATAGTTCAATAATAGTAGAACAGGAATTTAATTGCACAAAGTGTGAATTTCAATAATCAATATAGATGTGAATAATCATCAATAATTATTCACTAACATGCTTTGAAAATAATAACTCGAGTTTGAGTTAGGAAACTTGCCTCGTCTGTAGATTACGGCTATGCAATTAATTTATACCCACTATGCAGTTAAATTATCTTCCTTTGAGAGACCTATAGTTAATCTTTCAATTAGTCATAGTATAACATTAGATTATGTAATCACATAAATATTATACATTACATTTAGTTCTTTATAAACATTATCCTGTCTTGATAATGTTACTATTAAATAACAACATAATATTATTAATCTTGAGAATATTTAATTCACCTCTTAGTATTATTAACTAATAATACTTTCATTTGCTTACTAATATTATTAACATCTGAATAATATTTTAATACCTTACTAATATTATTAATCCTCTTAATAATATTTTAATTATGCATTAATATTAGTACTTTAATAATATCTTACTTATGCTTTAGTATCATTAATCATTTAATATTATTAATTATTTAATAATATTTTATTCTTTTACTAATATTATTAATTATTTAATAGTATTTTATTCTATTACTAATATTATTAATCATTTAATAATATCTTATTCCATTACTAATATCATTAATCATTTAATAATACTTTAATCATTTATCAATGCTTAAATCAAATATTATTAATCATTTAATAATGTTTTAAAAAAAAATTAATCTTAATATTTTTATTTACTTATCAATATCATATTCTAATATTATTAATATCATAATAATATTTTAATAATTTATTGGATTAATAAACAATTTATTCTAATTGTTCACCATTTATTAAACCTCTTATTTAATATCCATAAAAGGTCATAAATAATATTTATTATTATAAATTACCAAAGTGCTCTAAGATAGTCATGATATGATATATTATGAGTATTCAAGCATAAAAATCACATTTTTCTTATTAAAGACATTATTTAATTATTTATTTCCTTTTATTCATAACTTAATCATTTTTAGGAAAAATAGTAAATTGATTCAAAAAATTTGCAGCTTCTGTATTTTGACAGAATATGAACCTACAAGGATCTCCAAATTTTTCTGGAATTTTAAAAAATGATCTACTATTTTTAAAGTTCCCAAAACACTCGGATCTTGCTTCATTTTTAATAAATTGAGTTTTGCTCAGAAAAATCTGAAATTTTCCGAGTATACTCTCCTAATATATATGAACCTACTATAAAAATTTCGGAATTTTCCAGTGTATACACAGTGAGATATTTGAAGATAAAGTTTTAGGAGTCCTTTACGGAAATAGTCATTACGCACAATCTATGACTCGAAACGTGTCCGTTCTTTTTCCTACATGTAGATAACTTCTCAAGGTACCTCTGTGAATTTTCCTAGATTTTTAAGGGACATGAAATTGTCCAAAAAAGGCCCAAGAAAAATAGGATAGAAGCTATTTTAGGGTTTTTGAACCCTTAACAATCCAAGTGGACTGTTTTGGGGAAATCAGTCCCAAATGTTTTAAAACTTGCTAGATTTATGTTCTATCACTTGTTTGTGTTCTATAACTTGAGTTTACTAGATAACTCATGTATCTAGCACCCCCCTTTGACGGATCACAAATCTAAGTTGAAAAACTTGAGTTACACAAGATTTAGTGGAATAAAACATGAGTTTTCACCCTTGGAGAACATATGCTCATATTTTCCCCTAAGTCTTTGATCTAACACTCAAGATACTTAGTTCCATACATGATGATATGTAGGACTAGGGTATCTTGAGTATTTGTTCATAACCCCAACAAAACTCAAGCAAAAATAAATAAATAAAGTAGAAGAAGAATATGAAGGTTAGGTTATACCTTGATTTAATGGCAACCTTCCTTAATTTACCAAAGTAAGTGATGAACTTTAGATGCATGAACAAACTAGCACTCCTCTCTCTCTATATATGGCCAAAACTCTCTCTCCTTTCTCTCTCTAGAAGTGGCTAGCTTGGGAGAAAATTATAAGAGGAAGAATGAGAGAAGAAATGAAATAAAAAATAAAATAAAAGGATACTTGCAAAAAAAATATAGATACACTTAGTGTATCTAGCTATTATCCCCCACACTTTCTTTAACCCATGGATGAAAGCTTTGCCTTTGCACTTTAATTAGTCTAATCATGATTAAGGATGCTTAATAAAGTGGCAACCAATGGGAGCTTGACAACCATGTCCTTTTGTGTAAGAGTTTCTACTAATGGACATTGTTTAGCTTAATCATCTTGCCATAAAAAGCCTAATTTGGCCGGTCCCTCTAGCCCCACTTTAACTCCCAATTTGCTTTTATTTTAAATGCCCAATGTTGATTAATCAAATGTCTATAATACCCTTAATCAAGTGGGCTAAGTTTTGGTTTGCATTTTATTTCATTTGGGCTTCCTCCTTAATTGTTTTGGGCTATGTAATAAACATAGTCTAGCAATTTTAATATGTGTTACCCAATTTGATTATTTAGGGTTTCCATTCCTAATCTTATGAAATTTAATTACTTATACATGTGACTTTAGCTCATAACCTAATTAGGTTCATAAGAATTAGGTTTAAAATTATTAGTCACTTGAAATAATAAGATTATCCACTTAAGTTAGTATACATATTAAATACTAGTATCTTATTAACACCATAACCCTTAGGTTATTTAATTGTCTCACCTAATGTATAATTAGGTTACGAATCTTTCATTTTTAATGAAATCTATAAATGTATATATCCATAACTATAGCATACATGTTAATTGACCCATGCACCACTTCACATATGTTGTCACATATTAAATCACTGTATAACACAAAGTTTTAAATATTAATAATGTACATACATATATAGTGACTTAAAATTCATGTTTATTACAGTATTGCACAATATCTTTAATTATTGATGCTTACGTGAGAAGTCATTCAATTTTATTCAATTATTACAACTGTATTGATGCATAGTATCTCATATTAATAATTCAATTATTGTCACAGTATCATCTGCATAATATTTTATATTATTAAATCAATAATTGAGACAACAAAGCTATTCATATTATTATTTGCATTATTGACAATGTCTAGAAAGTTCTGTCGAGGAAAGGGGTTTGGTCACCTAATTGTGCGCCAATAAGGAGAAGTCCTTATCAGAAAGCCCCCTCTTTCCTGAGAATGATCTGGTTGTCAAGATTGTGAGTTATAATATTAATGATGAATAATTATTGGAAGATAAAAAATGTGTTAATTGAAGATAAAGTGATTTGTGATAAATATTTATTCAATCTTTTATATAAATAAGAAGTCTGTTATGAGACATTTGTTGTAAGTTTGGTTTATTCTATGGGACCCATATGTCATCATCTAAGAGTCACTTTCGCCAATAATGATTGCCTTTACCAGACGTCAAATCACTTGTCGTTTCACATTACAGGAGTCGAACCACTTGTCGTTACACATTACAGGCGTCGAACCATTTGTCGTTTCATATTACAGGCGTCGAACCACTTGTCGTTTCACATTACAAGCATCAAACTACTTGTCATTTCACATTACAGGCATTGAACCACTTGTCATTTCACATTACAGATTTTAAACCACTTGCCTTTTTACATTATCAGCGTCAAACCACTTTTCTTTTCACATTACCAGTCGTCAAGCCACTTGTTTCTTCACATTGCAAGGGCTAAGCTAGAAATCTTCTATAAATAGAAGCTTAATTCTTCTTTCACTCTCACCAATTCACTAAGACTCACAAGAGAAAGCTATAGAGAGAGAATCAGAGAGAAAGAAGAAGAGAATTTTGTTACTACACTATTGCAGTATCCAACCTCTTACTAAGGTAATCGTATTCGGAAGGGATATTATTTTTGTTCAATATTCATAATATTTTCTTCCATACTATGTAGTATGTAAGTAATATTATTTCGTTTTATATTCATAATTCTACACTTATTTTGATAAGTATTAGTTCTATACTCCTTGAAATTAGTAGAATATCCTTAAAATTTGCGCTTCATCTAGTATCGTTTCACAAAAATATTTTTCTGAACATTCTTGTAAAGTTTTAATCTTTTCATGTCGGGGTACTATTCCTGAAGTACTATTCACGGGGTATTATTCACTCAGGTACTATTCATGATAAAAATTGATTTCTTTTCTGTCCAAATTATTTTTACATAAATATTATTCTTGAATTTTACTCCACAAAGTTGTTATCACGTTGATAATTTGGACATTCTTAAACTATGGATAAATTGAATTATAAATCTTTAATATTTATCCTTGATCTCGTTTGATTGAATTCTTATATCATTGTCATCATCTTCATGTTTATATTGTGATGAAAGTCATCTTTAGCCCGTAGTGCATAGATGGACTGTTGATTGGTATGATTATGACCAGGAATTATGTATAGGTATAATTATGAACTTTAATGTTACAAATGATGTGGTAAAAGTCCTCATTCGCCTGTAATGCATTGATGAGCAGTTATTAGCATAATCATGACCATTGATGATAATAACGAATATCTTTGGATCGTAGTGCATGGATAATTCGTGGATGTGATAGTAATGAATATTATTGGCCCGTAGTGCATGGATAATTCAGTGATGTGAATTATTTATTAAGCTGAGTCTCAGCGATAAAATTGGTGATAAACTTTTTAAATCATAGAAAATAGTAGATATCATGCTCTACTTGACTTTTCTAATGGATTGATTGTTCCGCTGCAGTTAAACTTGTTGTTTATTGTATTCTATCAGTTTATCACTGTTGAAGGCTAACGATAATTTATTCTGCATTATCATAGTCATAATATTTCTTACTGGGTTAGTTGAGCTCACCCTTTTGCTTTCATTGTTCTCTTCAGAAAATGAGAACGTAGCTGGGACGAGTCGGAGAACGGAGTGATGGTCCAGGATAGGTGGCTATAGTTGTCCAAACTATTCTATGAAATAATGTGATGATAAATGTAATGAGGACTCTATTTGAGTTTGGATATTGTCTATAAGACAATATTCATGTAAAAACTCTTAGCTACGCTTTTGTCATATTGTATAAATGAAGTTTGTATTTAAATTATGTACCATGTATTTGGCAACTCAGAATGGGTGATGTATACCTATTTTGGGGGCATCACAAACGGGTCTTCAAGTGCTCCTTACTCCTTGGTTTCCAATTCTCTAAAATTTTAATTCTAATTATTCCTATTACAGAACTATTTATAAAAATAGAAACTTTGATCAGCAGTCAATGGGAAGTACATATGACAGAGATAGAATTTACATTGACAAAAACTAGAGAAGACGAGGTACGCATACCCCATTTAATAAAACTCATACATTCATTCATCCAACTAAAATACAATCTAATCACATTGGTTAATAGTCCATAATCAATCCCATTTTTAATCATACATATCAACATATGCATCAATAAAAAATATTCATCTCATGAATAATAAAACATTCCATATATGCTTCAATATAAATTTAATGGGCAAAATTTTGCTAAACTTTAGTTTTGAAACAAAATAAACTCTTTTATTTTAATCCAAAACCAAATCCAAATTAAACTCTTTAATTTTTGCAATCTGAAATCATATTTCAGATAAAATAAACTCCTTTATTTTTATCTTTTAACAATTAAATAAACTATTTATTTTAATTGAAGAAAAATAAAAGTTTTTTAGATTCTGCCCAAGGGCGCAGCTGCGCCCATAATGAACTGGGTCGCAGCTGCGCCCAGAATGAACTGGGTCGCAACTGTTGTTCATCAAGGAAATTGGATCTGGATAACGGCGCAGCTGCACTCCATAATGAACTGGTGACGGCGCAGCTACGACCGATTGCTGAAACAGAAAACTTTTCCTGTTGCCCAAGAATCTGATCCAATCACATATTGTATGTAAGACCCCAAATTTTATGAAATAAAAGTATTCAATTTTCTTATAATTATTATTCTATTTAATAAATTGTTAAATTGATAAAAGGTTAAAGTTAAGGGTGATATGTGTAATTTTTTCAAAGTAAGCAAGTTGATATGAAATATTCTTTTTATCGGGGAATATCCGTACGACGACACCATCATTGGTGGACCCCACAACGGAATAATTGTCGGAGTTAAAAAACGACATAAATATCTTTTTATAAAATAACGGCGAAAGTTTTACCGTTAAACTGTTGAAATACCCGATGATAAAAGAATAGTAATACGCGTGGTTGCATAGTAGCACACGGTATTGATTATTGATGTTTACATGAGAAGTCACTCAGTTATACTCAATTATTGCTACAGCAATTGCTATATAGTATCTCACGCTATTTGATTCAATTATTGTCACAGTATCATTTGCATAATATTTTATATTATTTAATCAATAATTGAGATGACAAAGTTATTCATATTATTATTTACAATATTGACAATGTCTAAAAAGTTTTGTCGAGGAGAGGTTTGGTCACCTAATTGCGCGCCAATAGGGAGAAATCCTTATCGGAAAGCCCCCTCTTTCCTAGGAATAATCTGGTTGTTAAATATTGTGAGTTATAATATTAATGATGAATAATTGTTGAAAGATTAAAAATATGTTGATTAAAGATAAGTGATTTGTGGTAAATATTTATTCAATTTTTGATATAAATAGAGGGGTTTGTTATGAGGTATTTGTTATAAGTTTGACTTATTATTCCATAAGGAGATGTGCTAATTTTTCAGACTGTTGGTTGAAGTTATAATAGTAAATCAATATGGATCGTTGGTTGAAGATATAATAGTAAATCAATATGGACCGCTGGTGGAAAGTTATAATAGTAAATCAATATGTATCGCTGGTTTAAAGTTTTAATAGTAAATCAGTATGGACCGTTGCATTAAGTTTTAATAGTAAATCAATATGAACCTTCCGTTTAAAAGTAAATTAATCTGGGTCGTTCATGAATTAGTTATTATTCAGTCCTTTTTCCTATAAATAGAAGTTCATTCCTTCATTATTTCTTACGAATTCACTGAAACTCGAGAGAGAGAAACTATAGAGAGAAAGAAGAGGAGTATTCTACTACTACCCTACTTCAGTATGTAATCTTCTACTAAAGTAAGAGGTGTTATTTATTTCATATTCACTTACGATATTATTTTTCGTATTCGTAAAAAATATTATCTTCGTTCAATATTCGTAAGGGATATTATTTATTGTATTCGTAAGGGTTATTATTTCTTTCGTATTCATGAATAGAGTTATTTCCTTTCAATACTCGTAAGGGTTTTTATTCTATTCTTTATTATTCTGTTGGAATAACATGTCTACACAGACTACCGCATGCATGGTGAAATCTTTTGTTATTCTATTCTTTATTATTCTGTTGGAATAACCTGTCTACGCGGACTACCCCATGCATGGTGAAATCTTTTGTTATTCCATTCTTTATTATTCTGTTGGAATAACCTGTCTACGCGAACTACCGCATGCATGGTGAAATCTTTTGTTATTCTATTCTTTATTATTATGTGGAAATAACCTGTCTATGCGGACTACCGCATGCCTGGTGAACAACACTTCGTATTCAATTATTATTAAATTGTGAAAATGATCTGTCTACGAGAACTACCACATGATAGTTAAAATCCATTTGCAGTTTCATATATTATTTATTTTCATCTAAACTTACCGTGGTAAGTATTGCTTCTATAATTTCTAAAATTAGTGGAATATCCTTGAGTTTTGCGCTTCATCCAGTATCGTTTCATTAGAATATTGATCTGAACTTTCTTATTAAATATCAATATTTTCATCCGGGGCACTATTCACGGGTTACTATTCACTCGAATATTATTCACCCAAAGATTCGAGATACTTTTCATACCGAGTTACTATTCACGGGTTACTATTCACTCAAATATTATTTACTCGAGGATTCGGGATACTTTTCATACCGAATTACTATTCACGAGTTACTATTCACTCGGGTATTAATCACTCGGGTATTCGAGGCATTTTTTATGTCGGAGTACTATTCCTGAAGTACAATTCACGGAATACTATTCACTTGGATACTATTCACCCAGAGTACTATTCATGGCAAAAATTTATTTTTTTCGGTCTAAATCATTTTTGATACAATATTATTCTTGAATTTTACTCCACAAAGCAGTATCCTGTTGACAATTTGGACATTATTGAATTCTGGATAAATTAAATTATAAATCTTTAAAAATTTATTCTTTGCTTTCTTTTAATTGAATTCTTATATCATTGTCATCATCCTCATGCTTATATTGTGATAAAAGTCATCTGTGGCTTACGTGCATAGATGTATTATTGATTGGTATGATTATGACCAGGGATTATTCGGTATAATCATGACCGTAATGTTACAAATGATGTAGTAAAAGTCCTCATTGGCCCGTAGTGCATTGATGGACAGTTATTGATTTGATTATGACCATTGATGATTACATGAATATCCTTGGCCCGTAGTGCAGGAATTATTCAATGATGTGGTTTATTTATTAAGCTGAGTCTCAGCGATAAAGTTGATGAAAAACTTTTTAAATCATAGAAGATAGTAGATATCATGCTCTACTTAACTCTTCTAATGGATTGCTTGTTCCGCTGCAGTTAAACTTAATGTTTATTATATTTTATCAGTTTAACACTATTGAAGGCTAACGATAATTTATTATGCATTATCATAGACATAATATTTCTTACTGGCTAGTTGAGCTCACCCTTTTGATTTATTGTTCTCTTCAGGAAATGAGAATATAGCTGGGACTAGAAAGGAATAGAGTGATGGTCTGAGATGGTACATTAGTAGTCCTTACTATTCTATGATATGGTATGATAATAATTGTAATGAGGACTCCATTAAGTGTGGATATTGTCTAGAAGGAAATATTCTTGTTTAAACTCTCAGCTATGTTTTGTCGTATTTTACACGACAGTTGTATAATTAAGTTTGTAGTTATATTCTGTACCATGTATTTGGCGACCCAAGATGGATGATGTATACCTATTTTAGGGGCGTCACATTGTACATACATGGAATCACAAAGATTGATAATTAGCATAAGATTGCCTCTGATACCACTGTTAGGTTTGCTAAAAACATGAACATGCAATCAAATTACACAAATGAAGCGGAAGCGTAATAAAGTTGGATTTTAAAACTTTCTTACAAATCATAAATCATGATCGTTCTTGTGCTTGATTATCAATCTATAAAAGAGTAGGAGAATCAAAATCATATCTTTGAAGATTCGAATTTTCTCATGTACAAGTTTAACTCCTAGTCCTTCGTGCTCTCCTTGAATACGCGGGATTGATTCTTTCTTTTGATCAACGTTAGTCACCCAAGCGTTTGGCCTCTAAAGGTGATCCACCAAGGAATAAAACTCAAGAAGAAGGGTGTTTGGCTAAACCCTAGTTTTTCCTATCTCTGATAGAAAACGTATACTCTCCCAACTCTTGGAATAAAGAGCGTATCTCTTTTTTTTCACCTTCTCTCCATAAAAAGAATTTCTTATTTATAGATTTAGGGAACCCTCCTACACTATTTAGGAATTAGATTTTTATTTAATTAATTTCTTTTAATTAATTAGACTTCCTAATCTCATTAGGAATAATTAATTAAACCTTTTAATTAATTAGCATCCTAATCTTATTAGAAATATTTGAGAGTACTAATATTAATTAATTCCCAAACAATTTTAGGAATTAACTTAATAATAATAGTAATAATAATAAGACTCTTCTTATTAATTTATATTTAATATTTGTGAAATATTAAATATTAAGCTATTTAATTCATTATATTACCATAGATTAAATTAAATACACTTAACTTATTAATACAATTATGACATTTACTTCTTAAATAGTATTCTTCCTTTTATGGTGTGACCCTTTAGGTTCTCCATATTAAACTGGTTGTGAATAAAACAATTAGAACAACTCTAATCTTATTTAAATAAAAAAAATAAATTATTAATTTATTTAAATAAATAATATTTATTCTACAATAAGGATAAACCTCCTTAGCGATCAACGATTTTTCAGATAATATAGATTTTAACATTAATCATAAAAGAATATTTGAGTAAATAGTTGTCGTACAATTCAATCATTCCACCATACAACGTCTCAATTAAATATAAGACATGAAATTACTATCAAGTCTTATATTATTTAATTATAAGTATTTTGATTCCCAAATGCACAAATTCGAATAAATACAAATTAAAAACTCATTTATAATTTCATTCCACCTTGGCCAAAGATTCCTGGGTTGTCATTTATTGAATCACATATGACATATCTTTTCTTTTACTAAAAGCGGCAGATTCTTTATTGATCATTCATTATCTCCATATATAACTTATTACACTCAAGCATACCCTTTGATATACCCTAAAGGTTTTAAGAAATAAGTCAAAGTATAATTCATTATACACAAGATACTATAATGGTTTTAAGTCTAAGGATCACTTGTACTATTATCACTTCAAAAATTCCTATTGACAGACAAATAAAACTCTATTAAGTATTTCTTAGCGAGCCACATTCAGCGAACTTATTCTCCAATAAACACCTACATACTTGCTTTAGTGTCTTTACACAAATGATCATGAGATCAATCATCCTCATCCAATTAGGAAGCAACATATGTACCAATCTATCCGGATTCACTAATCTCCTTTTTAATAATCCAGCAATTGAGAACATTTTAGTTTTTAGGTTATCTAAGAATTTAGATCTCATTAGCATGATTTCATCATGATTCTAAAAGCATTGCTTAAAAGTATGAGTTTATCACATATTATTAAAACAGCACCATGTAGATAAATTAAATGCCTTTAGTAAATAAATACTTTTATTAATAAATGAATAAAATTGTTTACAATGTTTATGCTTTATCATCATACATGATTGGCTTGTATGCATACTACTTTCAATATCTTCTCACTTATTCTTTCTTTATGGCTTTGGTAACCTTCAGAAAATTGGATTATGATCTTCTCAGTCAGCTCAGGTGATTCTTTATATTCTTCAGTGATTTTTCGTTTGTCAACTTTAGAGACAGTGGGCTTTTCATTTTTTAGCCTTTCACAATCCAATTCCAAATCTGAGGATGCCTTCAGTAGATTTTTTATTTTATGGTGGAGTTGTTTAAATTGGCCTTCAAGGGTCGCATAGGCCTTCCACAACACATCATTATCCTTTTTCAATTCATTTTGTTCCGCCAAGAGTTTTTGTATTTGCTCCGAGAGGTCAGAATACTTCCATTTTAGCTCTTCACCTTGAGCATCAACTCTTTGGAACGAAGTTGTGGCCTCGTTCTTTTATCAGTTTAGACACGACTGTGCTCAGATCATTTTGAAGGCGTTCGGTAGAAGCCTCGAGCTCTTTTTTTCGGGTCGTTATTTCTTCAACCTTGAGTAGCAATCGGCTGAAAGCAGACAGGGCCTGAGGGTGATATGAACATATTGGGTATTTAACACGAATATGGATATTGCTGAAAATTTAAAAGTAGTGTGTTGAATACTTACCAGACCCTTGTGGAGGTCTTCTGGTTTGAGACCTTCGTACATTTTGTCATCCCC
The DNA here is from genome assembly GCA_016801055.1 of Panax notoginseng. Taxonomy (NCBI): domain Eukaryota; kingdom Viridiplantae; phylum Streptophyta; class Magnoliopsida; order Apiales; family Araliaceae; genus Panax; species Panax notoginseng. The sequence goes on along the minus strand of CM029015.1, from coordinate 148,701,893 downwards.
GGGTAAGACAAAGGCGTTGAAGTTTTCATATGGAAAGGCATGGGGAATGTCTTTAGACCAAGCGGTGTGTAAAAATCTTCGGGGATGTTCCTTTGAAGAAGAAGGTCCTTCAGATTCTGGGGGTAGAGGTGAGTAGGTTTCTGTTCGGGCTCTCTTTAGAGAGGGGGTTTGGTAGTGGTTTCTTAAGTTTGCGGGGTGGGTGTGGTCCGTTAGGGAGATTCGGTATTAGCTTTTTGTTCGAATTTTGCGAAAAGAGTTGGGGATGGAGGATTCGTCTCCGATGTTTCTACTAGTTGTCGCCTTTTGACTCTCATTAAAGATACTTTCTCTAATCAGGACATCTCTAAAGTGTTCTTCTTGGTTGTTGAAGACATCAGGCTAGCAGATATCGATTGTATAGCCAGCGTTCTGAGATCGAAGGGGTTTCGTTGGTAATTTCAGTTATAAGGATTGTTTATTCGTCAATGGTTTCATCAATGATAGGTTTAGGGATCGACTCGATTACGATATGTGGTTGGGAGCTAGTTTCTTCGTGTTAGGTTTGTAATTGTAATAACCCGAGAATTTAGATATTTATTAAAATCTTAAAAGATTGAATTAAGGTTAATTATTAAACCTAGACAGAAAATAAGTGTATGGATTTGACATTTTTGGAAAGGAATTTTGTGAATTTAAAAACTTTTGGTTAAGGTTTACAATGTTAAGGGTATAAGTGTATATGTTCTGTGTATATGGTCATATATGTGTACAGTATGTGGTTAAGGGTTAAAGGTTAACCAGATAAATTATATCAGTGGCACACCCTAATATTATATTAAGAACCTCGACGTTCAATTAGAAAACCATATCGACTGATAAGAAACCCTAGCACCGGTTCTAAAAACCCTAGTTTCAGTTTCGGGAATTCGAAACCCTAATTTAGAATATTAAAACCCTAATTTGGAAGTTTGAAGATAGTATAAGGTTTTTATGTTATTGACTTTATATTTAATTAGGGATAGCCCTAATTGATTATTAGAAAACCCTAATTATTCAGTTGAAAACCCTAATGTACAATTATAGAACCTAATTGCTAAATTAGCAATTTTAATTAAGGAAATATCAATCTTAATTATCAAGCTTGAATATAATTAGAAAATCCTAATTATAATTTAGAAATCTTAATTTTCTATTTTTAATACCTAATTAGAAAGTTTAGAAAACAAATTTGGATAACCTTAGGGTCAAACTGTAAGACCCCAACTTTTATGAATAAAGATGAATTTTCTATAAATATCATTTTTGAATATTATGGAATGAATTTGATATAATGTTATAGTTGTGGGTAATATTTATAAATTTTACAAAGTACACAAGTTGTTATATAATATTCGATTGGTCGGGGAAAATTTGTTTTAACTGGAATATTCGTACAACGGCACAATCATTGGTGGATCCCACAACAGAATTATTGTCAGATTGAGAAAACGACAAAAAAATATTTTATGAAAATAACGGCGGAAGTTTTATCGTTAACTGTTGAAACACCCAGTGTTAAAAGTACAGTAATACGCGTGGTTGCATAGTAGCACACAGTATTGATTATTGATGCTTACGTGAGAAGTCACTCAGTTTTGTTCAATTATTGCTACAGTAATTACTGCATAATATCTCACGTTATTTGATTCAATTATTGTCAATATTTTATATATTATGAAATCAATAATTGAGATGACAAAGTTATTAATATTATTATTTACAATATTAACGATGTCTAGAAGTTCTGTCAAGGAGAGGTTTGGTCACCTAATTGAGCGCCAATAGGGAGAAATCCTTATTGGAAAGCCCCCTCTTTCCTGATAACGACCTGGTTGATTAATATAGTGAATTATAATAATGGTGATAAATTTTGTTTTATTAGTATTATTAATGTAATAAAACAGAAAAACTTTTTATATAAAACAGAATACTTTTATAAAGTTATTTGTTCTATTAGACTATAAATATAATATATTATATTTTATTATGCATAGTGTTGCATAGTGCCTGCATAGTGTTTGCATAGTAAAATTTTTTTATATAAAACAGAATACTTTTACAAAGTTATTCGTTTTATTAGATTATAAATAGAATATATTATATTTTATTAATACTGCATAGTAAATCAATATGGACCGTCCGTTTAAAAGTAAATCAATCTGGACCGTTCATGAATTAGTTACTATTCAGTCCATTCTCCTATAAATAGAAGCTCATTCCTTCATTATTTTTTACGAATTCACTGAAACTCTAGAGAGAGAAACTATAGAGAGAAAGAAGAAAAGTATTCTACTACTTCACTAATCCTATATCCAGTTTCTTCTAAGGTAAGGGGTATTATTTCTTTTGTATTCATGAAAGAGAACTTCTGTTATTCCATTCTTTATTATTCTGTTGGAATAACCAGTATAGGCGGACTACCCTATACTTGGTGAAATTCTTCTGTTATTCCATTCTTTATTATTATGTTGGAATAACCTGTCTATGCGAAGTACTGCATACATGGTGAAATTCTTCTATTATTCCATTCTTTATCATTCTGTTGGAACATCCTGTCTGTGCTTTACGCATGACCTGGTTTTATTATTTATTATTCTATTGGAACATCCTGTCTGTGATTTACGCACGACCTGGTTCAATTATTTATTATTCTGTCTGTGCATTTACGCATGACCTGGTTCCGTTATTTATTATTCTGTTGGAATAACCTGTCTGTGCGGCCTATCGCATGCCTGGTGATTTCTTTTGTTATTCCATTCTTTATTGTACTCAGTTGGCTAAAGTTTTGGCTTTTATACTCTATGAAATTAGTGGAATATCCTTGATATTTGCGCTTCATCCAGTATCTTTTCATGAAAATATTCTTCTGAGCATTTTTGAATTTTACCCCACAAAACCGTATCATGTTAACAATTTGGACGTTATTGATTCCTGGATAAATTAATTCTTGAACTTGTTTTATTGAATTCTTATATCATTGTCATCATTCTCATGTTTATATTATGTTAAAAGTCATCTGTGGCCTGTAATGGATAGATGGACTTGTTATGATTATGACTAGGGATTATTCGGTATAATAATGACCGTAATATTACAAATGATGTGGTAAAAGTCCTCATTGGCCCGTAGTGCATTGATGGACAGTTGTTGGCATGATCATGACCATTGATGAATACACAAATATCATTGGCCCGTAGTACATGGATAATTTGTTGTTGTGATACTAATGAATATCCTTGGTCGTAGTGTAGGGATTATGTGGATTATTTATTAAGCTGAGTCCCAGCAATAAAAGTGATGAAAAACCTTTTAAATCATAAAAGATAGTAAATTTTATTATCTACTTGACTCTTTTAATGAATTACTTGTTCCGCTGCAGTTAAAACTTGATGTTTGTTATATCTTATCAGTTTAACACTGTTGAAGGCTAACGATAAATTAGTCTGCATTATCTTAGTCATAATATTTCTTACTGGGCTAGTTGAGTTCACCTTTTCTTTTAGTGCTCTCTTCAGGAAATGAGAACGTAGCCAGGACTAGTCGGGAAACGGAGTGACGGTCCAGATGATAGTATTAGTAGTCCTCACTATTCTATTAAATATTGTGACAATAAATGTAATGAGAACTCCATTGAGTGTGGATATTATCTAGATGACAATATTCTTATTAAAACTCTCAGTTATGTCTTGTCATATTCTACATAACAGTTGTATTATTAAGTTGTATTTGAATTTTGTATCATGTATTTGGCGACTTAAGATGGGTGATGTATACCTATTTTGGGGGCGTCACAGTTGGTATCAGAGCTTAGGGATATGATCCCTGGCTAAGATGTGAGACTAGAACTAGGTGGGGAGAGACGGGGAATTCCTTCGCTGGTATGACCTACTTAAGTTTATTTGGTATTTAATTGGTCGGTCAGAGTTTAGGGATATTATGTTACATGTCAATTAACCTTTGTCTTGTGGCAGTATCTGAAAATGACATCCGAGAATGTTGAGAATAGCAATGGAGCACAGGAGACCGTTGAGGTTCCACATATCAATAATCAGGATAATGTGCATCTGGAAGGCGACAATCCTCGTGTAAACAACAACACTAACCAAATGATGAATGATGGAATGTTCAGAGGCTTTATGCAATTCATACAACATCAGGCGAGAGCGGTTCCTGTCCAAAATGTAGGTGAAAATACTGAAAACTCTAAGACGGTCACCGCTAAGCAGTTCAAGGAGCTGGGACCACCAGAGTTTATTGGAGAGCCAAAACCACTTAAGGGGGAAACATGGATCAAGCAGATCACCAAGATATTTGATATCTTGGAATGCGCCGAGGAGAAAAAGGTTCCCTTTGCCACCTTTATGTTGCGAGGAGAGGCAGATTACTGGTGGGAATCGGTAAAGCGTACTCAACCTGCCGCATTGAAGATGTCTTTGGAGAAGTTTCAAGAACTGTTCAATGACAAGTACTTTCCCAAAAGTATTCGTCACATGAAGGAGGTAGAGTTCATCAAGTTGGAGCAGAATAATATGACCGTATCGCAATATGAAGCTAAGTTTGCCGAGTTGTCCCGGTTTGCGTCCCACTTGGTTGATAATGAGGAGAGAATGACGTGGATATTTTTAAGAGGTTTGAAACCGGAGATACGTCAATATCTTATTTCTCATAAACTGTGTTTGTATTCAAATATTGTAAATAGGGCTCAGTTATTGGAGCACGATAGTGAGTCAACGCAACCAAGAGAAAGCAGCCGGCAGAATAAAAATACCAGTGGTAACAGTCATCGAAGCGGTGACAACAAACGTAGAGGGAATCAACATACCAGAAATGATAATCACTTTGGTGGTAATCATGGCCAAGGCAATAAAAGTGGACATTTCAAGAAGAGGAGATTCAACAATGATGGAAAGACGTCAGCACCAACACCCGTTGTTAAGGAAGGAGAACGACCACCTATCATATGCTTCAAATGCGGAGGGGAGGGACATATCAGTCCAAACTGCGCGATGTCATCCAAAGCGTGTTATAATTGTGAAAGAGAAGGTCACCTAGCCCGATTTTATCGTGCACAAAAGACAAGTCCAGTTGGAACGGTGACACAAAATATCGTCCCAGACAAGTCAAAACCAGTAATTCAAGGGAGAGCGTTTGTTGTGACCTCCCAGAAAGTAAGGAACCCGAACGAGGTCATCACGGGTAAGCTTATCATAAACTCTAACAAAGTCTATACCTTATTTGATACCGGTTCTACCTATTCTTTTATTTCTCCTACTTGCGCTCAACCATTAAATTTGACTCCGGAGAAATTAGATTTTGACTTATCTGTGGAAACTCCGTTGGGAGAAACTTTCATTACATCCACTGTTTATAAGTCTTGTTTGGTTCAAATCGGTACCCTCACATTACCTATCGATCTTATTTCATTGAAAATACTTGCATTTGATCTGATTCTAGGGATTGATTAGTTAACTACTCATCATGCTAAAATTGATTATTTTCATAAGGTTGTTAGCTTTCATATTCCTAATCAACCTATTATGCGAATTCAAGCAACCAAACCATTAAAATCTATCACGGTCATCTCAAGCCATAAAGCTATTCGTTTATTGAAAAACGGATGTCAAGCTTTCTTAGATCATGTCATAGATCTAATCAAAAATACGTCAGTTTTGAATGATATTTCTATTGTTAATAAATTTTCTGACGTATTCCCTGAAGAACTTCCTGGCCTTCCCCCAGAGCGTGAAATTAAATTTTGTATCGACCTTGAACCCGGTACAAAATCCATTTCCAAAGCCCTATATCGGATGGCTCCTATTGAACTTCAGGAGTTAAAGACCCAATTGCAGAAATTGTTAGACATCGGTTTCATTCGACCTAGTACTTCTCCTTGGGGTGCTCCTGTTCTATTTGTGAAGAATAAAGATGGAAGTATGCGACTTTGTATTGATTATCGGGAGTTAAATCATGTCACCATCAAAAATAAGTACCTGTTGCCTCGCATTGATGACCTGTTTGACCAGTTGCAAGTAGCACAATTCTTTTCAAAGATCGATCTTCGTTCTGGATATCATCAGCTGAAGGTTAGAACAGAGGATATTCCAAAGACTGCCTTCAGAACTCGGTACGGGCATTATGAATTCTTAGTCATGTCTTTTGGATTGACTAATGCTCCTACTGCCTTCATGGATATGATGAACCGAGTATTCAAGGAATATTTGGATCACTTTGTGGTCGTCTTTATTGATGACATCCTCATATATTCTAAAAGCCGTGAAGATCATGAGCAACACTTGAGGCTGATACTCCAAAAGCTTCGTGAAAACAAGCTTTATGCCAAGTTGAAGAAATGTGAGTTCTGGCTTGAGGAAGTAGCATTCCTTGGGCACGTAGTATCAAGTCATGGAATATCTGTTGACCCGGCAAAGATTGAAGCTATTCAAAGCTGGGAGTAACCAAAATCAGTGACCAAAGTACGTAGCTTTCTCGGATTAGCTGGTTATTATCGGAGATTCGTGGAAGGATTTTCTCGAATCGCTACTCCATTAACTCAGCTGACTCGAAAAGATACAAAATTCGATTAGAGTGAGGAATGTGAGAAGAGTTTTTAAGAACTCAAGAGAAGACTCATTTCAGCACCAGTTCTGACCATACCATCTAGCTCGGAGGGATTTGTTATCTCAGTGATGCTTCAGGCAAAGGGTTAGGATTTGTTCTTATGCAACATAGGAAAGTCATAGCCTATACCTCTTGACAGCTTAAAGAATCTGAGAGGAATTATCCTACTCATGATCTAGAGTTGGCAGATGTTGTCTTTGCACTTAAAATTTGGAGGCATTACATGTATGGGGAGAAAGTGGAGATCTTTACGGATCATAAAAGCCTCAAATATTTCTTCACCCAAAAGGAACTTAATATGCGGCAACGACGTTGGCTTGAACTGTTGAAAGATTATGATCATACCCTCCAATACCATCCTGGAAAAGTGAACGTGGTAGCTAACGCATTGAGTAGAAGATCATATGCGGGTACGAGTGCGATATTGTCAACGCAAAGGCCCATTTTGTGTGACATGCAAAGGATGGAGATAGAGTTAAAGACTCCGAGGGCCCATGTGATGATGGCTAATATACGAGTAGAACCGACTTTAATTGATAAAGTTAAAGCTGCTCAATTTACAGACCTGAAACTGATGCATATGAGGAAGAAAGTGCAAGAAGGTGCTATGTTGGAAGCAAGAATCAATGAGGAAGGAATACTTTGAGTCAACTCCAGACTTTGTGTTCCTAACGACCTTGATTTAAAGTATAAAATCATGATGGAGGCGCACAACACACCGTTTGCAATCCATCCTGGGAGTACCAAAATGTATCATGATCTTCGACATACATTTTGGTGGAGCAATATGAAGAGAGAGATCGCGGGGTTTATCTCAAGGTGTATAACTTGTCAACGAGTAAAGGCGGAGCATCAAGTACCAAAAGGTCCATTGCAACCACTTGAAATTCCAGAATGGAAGTAGGAGCACATTACCATGGATTTCGTTACCGGTCCTCCCAAGGTTTCTCAAGGTATAGATGCGATTTGGGTCATTGTTGATAGATTGACCAAGTCAGCTCATTTCTTACCTATACGAGAAACTTATACACTTGAATGTCTTGCTCGTATATACATAAATGAGATTGTAAGACTGCACGGTATGCCAGTATCCATAGTTTCTGATCGAGACCCAAGATTCACTTCACGATTTTGGATTAGTTTGCAAAAAGCTATGGGCATGAATTTATGATTTAGCTCTGCATATCATCCTCAGACGGACGGGCAGTCAGAGAGGACTATTCAAACTCTTAAAGATTTATTAAGACTCTGTGTCCTTGACTTCAAGAGAAGTTGGGATAAGTTCTTACCATTGGTGGAGTTTTCCTACAATAACAGTTATCAAGCAAGTATTGGCATGGCTCCATTTGAAGTGTTGTATGGAAGAAAGTGTCATTCTCCAATATGCTGGGATGAGGTGGGTGAAGCAACGTTGTTGAGACCGAAGTTGGTACATATGACTACGAAAAAGATTCAAATGATCCGACAACGTATAAAAACCTCACAAGATCGACAAAAGAGTTATGATGATCTTCATCGAATGGACGTGAAATTCGATATTGGAGATCATGTGTTGTTACGGGTTGCTCCATGGAAAGGAGTTACGAGATTTAGAAAGAGAGGAAAGCTAAATCCTCGATTCATTGGCCCATTTTTAATCCTCGATCGAGTAAGAACTATGGTCTATAGACTCGCTTTACCGCCAAGTATGTCTCGTATTCATAATATTTTTCACATATCTATGTTACGTAAATATGTGAAATACCCGTACCACATTATTGAGTTAGAATCGGACGAAATAGCGGAAGATTTAACGTATGAAGAGGTTCCTGTTAAAATCTTGGATAAGAAGAATCATGTTCTACGCTCCAAGGTTATACCTCAAGTCAAAGTTTTGTGGAGGAACCACGATGTTGAGGAAATGACCTGGGAGTTAGAATATGAAATGAAATCAAGGTATCCTTACCTTTTTGACATATTAGGTACATACCCTAATTTCGAGGGCAAAATTTCATAAGAAGGGGAGGTTGTAAGACCCCAACTTTTATGAATAAAGATGAATTTTCTATCAATATCATTTTTGAATATTATGGAATGAATTTGATATAATGTTATAGTTGTGGGTAATATTTATAAATTTTGCAAAGTACGCAAGTTGTTATATAATATTAGATTGGTCGGAAAATATTTGTGTTAACAGGAATATTCGTACAACGGCACAATCATTGGTGGACCATACAACGGAATTATTGTCGGATTGAGAAAACGACAAAAAAATACTTTATGAAAATAACGACGAAAGTTTTACCATTAACTGTTGAAACACCCTGTGTTAAAAGTACAGTAATACGCGTGGTTGCGTAGTAGCATACGGTATTGATTATTGATGCTTACGTGAGAAGTCACTCAGTTTTGTTTATTTATTGCTACAGTAATTGCAGCATAATATCTCACGCTATTTGATTCAATTATTGTCAATATTTTATATATTATTAAATCAATAATTGAGATGATAAAGTTATTAATATTATTATTTGCAATATTAGCGATGTCTAAAAGTTCTGTCAAGGAGAGGTTTGGTCACCTAATTGCGCGCCAATAGGGAGAAATCCTTATTGAAAAACTCCCTCTTTCCTGGGAACGACCTGATCGATTAATATGGTGAATTATAATAATGGTGATAAATTTTGTTTTATTAGTATTATTAATATAATAAAACAGAAAACTTTTTTATATAAAACAGAATACTTTTATAAAGTTATTTATTTTATTAGACTATAAATAGAATATATTATATTTTATTATGCATAGTGTTGGATAGTGCCTGCATAGTATTTGTATAGTGACTGCATAGTATTTGCATAGTAAAAATTTTTTATATAAAACGGAATACTTTTATAAAGTTATTCGTTTTATTAGATTATAAATAGAATATATTATATTTTATTAATACTGCATAGTAAATCAATATGGACCGTCCGTTTAAAAGTAAATCAATTTGGACCGTTTATGAATTAGTTACTATTCAGTCCATTCTCCTATAAATAGAAGCTCATTCCTTTATTATTTCTTACGAATTCACTTAAACTCTAGAGAGAGAAACTATAGAGAGAAAGAAGAAAAGTATTATTTCTTATGTATTCATGAAAAGAACTTCTGTTATTCTATTCTTTATTATTCTGTCGCGGACTACCCTATACTTGGTGAAATTCTTCTGTTATTTCATTCTTTATTATTATGTTGAAATAACATGTCTATGCGAAGTACTGCATACATGGTGAAATTCTTCTATTATTCCATTCTTTATCATTCTGTTGGAACATCTTGTCTGTGTTTTACGCATGACCTGGTTCCATTATTTATTATTCTGTTGGAACATCCTGTCTGTGATTTACGCACGACCTGGTTCCATTATTTATTATTCTGTTAGAATATTTTGTCTGTGCGTTTATGCATGACCTGGTTCCGTTATTTATTATTCTGTTGGAATAACATGTCTGTGTGGTCTATCGCATGCCTGGTGATTTCTTTTGTTATTCCATTCTTTATTGTACTTAGTTGGTTAAAGTTTTGGCTTTTATACTCCATGAAATTAGTGGAATATCCTTGATATTTGCGCTTCATCTAGTATCTTTTCATGGAAATATTTTTTCGAGCATTTTTAAATTTTACCCCACAAAGCCGTATCATGTTGACAATTTGGACGATATTGGTTCCTGGATAAATTAATTCTTGAACTTGTTTTATTGAATTCTTATATCATTGTCATCATTCTCATGTTTATATTATGTTAAAAGTCATCTGTAGCCTGTAATGCATAGATGGACATGGTATGATTATGACCAGGGATTATTCAGTATAATCATGACCGTAATGTTACAAATGATGTGGTAAAAGTCCTTATTGGCCCGTAGTGCATTAATGGACAGTTGTTGGCATGATCATGACCATTGATGAATACACAAATATCCTTGGCCTGTAGTGCATGGATAATTTATAGTTGTGATACTAATGAATATCCTTGGTCGTAGTGCAGGGATGATGTGGATTATTTATTAAGCTGAGTCACAGCGATAAAAGTGATGAAAAACCTTTTAAATCATAAAAGATAGTAAATTTTATTGTGACGCCCCCAAAATAGATATACATCACCTATTCTGAGTCGTTAAATACATGGTACAAAATACAAATAAAAACTTAATTATACAACTGTCGTGTAAAATACGACAAAACATAAACTGTGAGTTTTAATACAACATTGTCTTCTAAACAGTATTCAAACTCAAAATTAGTCCTCAATACATTTATTTTCCCACTATTTTATAAAATAGTGAGGACTACTAATGCTATCATTTGAACCGTCACTCCATTCCCCGACTAGTCCCAGCTACGTTCTCATTTCTTGAAGAGAACAATGAAAGCAAAAGGGTGAGCTCAACTAGCCCAGTAAGAAATATTATGACCAAGATAATGCAGAAGAAATTATCATTAGCCTTCAACAATGTTAAACTGATAAAATATAACAAACATCAAGTTTAACTGCAACGGAATAAGCAATCCATCAAAAGAGTCAAGTAGAGAATAAAATATACGATCTTTTATGATTTAAAAAGGTTTTTCATCACTTTTATCGCTGAGACTCAGCTTAATAAATAATCCACATCATCCCTGCACTACGGCCAAGGATATTCATTACTATCACGACCACAAATTATCCATGCACTACGGCCAAGAATATTCGTGTATTCATCAATAGTCATGATCATGCCAACAACTATCCATCAATGCACTATGGGACAATGAGGGCCTTTAACACCTTATTTATAACATTACGGCCATGATTACATCGAATAATCCCTGGTCATAATCATACCAAGTTCATCTATGCACTACAGGCCACAGATGACTTTTAATAAACATAAGGATGATGACAATGATATAAGAATTCAATAAAATAAGTTCAAGAATTAATTTATCCAGGAACCAACAACGTCCAAATTGTCAACATGATACTGCTTTGTAGAGTAAAATTCAAGAATTCTGAGAAGAATATTTTCATGAAAAGATACTAGATGAAGCGCAAATATCAAAGATATTCCACTAATTTCATGGAGTATAAAAGCCAAAACTTTAATCAACTGAGTATAATAAAGAATGGAATAACAAAAGAATTCACCAAGCATGCGATAGACCGCACAGACAAGTTATTCTAGCAGAAACATAAATAATGGAACCAGGTCATGCGTAAACGCACCGACAGGATATTCCGACAGAATAATAATTAATTGAACCAGGTCCGGCATAAGCGCACAGACAGGATATTCCGACAGAATAATAAATAATGGAACCAGGTCTGGCGTAAAAGCACAGACAGGATATTTCGACAGAATAATAAATAATGGAACCAGGTCTGGCGTAAACGCACAGACAGGATATTCCGACAGAATAATAAAGAACGGAATATTAGAAGAATGTCACCATGTATGTGGTACTTCGCATAAACAGTTTATTCTAACAGAATAATAAGGAATAGAATAATAGAAGTTCTCTTCATGAATACGAAAGAAATAATACCCCTTACCTTAGAATAAACTGGATATAGGATTAGTGAAGTAGTAGAATAATTTTCTTCTTTCTCTCTATAGTTTCTCTCTCTAGAGTTTTAGTGAATTCGTAAAAAATAATGAAGGAATGAGCTTCTATTTATAGGAGAATGGACTGAATAGTAGCTAATTCATGAAAGGACCAGATTGATTTACTTTTAAACAGACGGTCCATATTGATTTACTATGCAGTATTAATAAAATATAATATATTCTATTTATAATCTAATAAAACGAATAACTTTATAAAAGTATTCTTTTTTATATAAAAAGATTTTACTATGCAAATACTATCCAGACACTATGCAATACTATGCATAATAAAATATAATATATTCTATTTATAGTCTAATAAAACAAATAACTTTATAAAAGTATTCTATTTTATATAAAAAGATTTTACTATGCAAAACTCTATGCATAATAGAATATAATATATTCTATTTATAGTCTAATAAAACAGATAACTTTATAAAAGTATTCTGTTTTATATAAAAAGCTTTTCTGTTTTATTACATTAATAATACTAATAAAATAAAATTTATCACCAATATTATAATTCACCATATTAATAGATCAGGTCGTTCCCATGAAAGAGGGGACTTTCCAATAAAGATTTCTCCCTATTGGCGCGCAATTAGGCGACCAAACCTCTCCTTGACAGAACTTCTAGACCTCGGTAATATTGTAAATAATAATATTAATAACTTTATCATCTCAATTATTGATTTAATAATATATAAAATATTGACAATAATTGAATCAAATAACGTGAGACACTATGCAGCAATTACTGTAGCAATAACTGAACAAAACTGAGTGACTTCTCACGTAAGCATCAATAATTAATATTGTGTGCTACTATGCAACCATACGTATTACTGTACTTTTAACACCGGGTGTTTCAACAGTTAACGGTAAAACTTCCGCCGTTATTTTCATAAAATATTTTTGTCATTTTCTCAATCCGACAATAATTTCGTTGTGGGGTCCACCATGATTGTGCCGTCGTACGAATATTCCCTGTTAAAACGAATATTTCCCGACCAATCGAATATTATATAACAACTTGCGTACTTTAGAAAATTTATAAATATTACCCACAACTATAATATTATATCAAATTCATTTCATAATATTTAAAAATGATATTTATAAAAAAATCATCTTTATTAAAAAAAAATTGGGGTCTTACAACCTCCCCTTCTTATGAAATTTTGCCCTCAAAATTAGGGTACGTACCTGATATGTCGAAGAGGTAAGGATACCTTGATTTCATTTCAGATTCTAACTCCCAGATCATTTCCTCAACATCGTGGTTTCTCCAAAAAACTTTGACCTGAGGTATAACCTTGGAGCGTAAAATATGTTCCTTCTTATCCAAAATTTGAACAGGAACCTCTGCATACGTCAAATCTTCCGCTATTTCGTCCGGTTCTAATTCAATAATGTGGTTCGGGTCTTTTACATATTTACGTAACATAGATATGTGAAAAACGTTATGAACACGAGACATACTTGGCGGTAAAGCGAGTCTATAGGCCACAGTTCCTACTCGATCGAGGATTAAGCTTTCCTCTCTTTCCAAATCTCGTAACTCCTTTCAATGGAACAACACGTAACCACACATGATCTCCAATATCGAATTCCACATCTTTTCGATGAAGATCAGCATAACTCTTTTGTCGATCTTGTGAGATTTTTATAGGTTGCTGTATCGTTTGAATCTTTTTCGTAGTCATACGTACCAACTCTGGTCCCAACAACGTTGCTTCACCCACCTCATCCCAGCATACTGGAGAATGACACTTTCTTCCATACAACGCTTCGAATGGAGCCATGCCAATACTTGCTTGATAGTTGTTGTTGTAGAAAAACTCCACCAATGGTAAGAACTTATCCCAACTTCCCTTGAAGTCAAGGACACAGAGTCTTAATAAATCTTCAAGAATTTGAATAGTCCTCTCTGATTGTCCGTCCGTCTGAGGATGATATGTCGAACTAAATCGTAAATTCGTGCCCATAGCTTTTTGTAAACTAACCCAAAATCGTGAAGTGAATCTTGGGTCTCGATCAGAATCAATGGATACTGGCATACCATGCAATCTTACAACCTCGTTTATATACATTCGAGCAAGACGTTCAAGTGTATAAGTTTCTCATATAGGTAATAAATGAGCATACTTGGTTAATCTATCAATAATGACCCAAATTGCATCTATGCCTTGAGAAACCTTGGGAAGACCAGTAACGAAATCCATGGTAATGTGCTCCCACTTCCATTCTGGAATTTTAAGTGGTTGCAATGGACCTTTTGGTACTTAATGCTCCGCCTTGACTCATTGAAACGTTAGACACCTTGAGATAAACAGCGCTATCTCTCTCTTCATATTGCCCCACCAAAATGTATGTCGAAGATCATGATACATTTTGGTACTCCTAGGATGGATTGCAAACGGTGTGTTATGCGCCTCCATCATGATTTTATACTTTAAATCAGGGTCGTTAGGAATACAAAGTCTGGAGTTGACTCGAAGTATTCCTTCTTCATCGATTCTTGCTTCCGGCATAGCACTTTCTTCCTCATACGCATCAGCTCCAGGTCTATAGCTTGAGCAGCTTTAACTTTATCGATTAAAGTCGGTTCTACTCGGATATTCGCCATCATCACATGGGCCCTTGGAGCCTTTAACTCTATCTTCATCCTTTGCAAGTCACACAAAATGGGGCTTTGCGTTGACAATATCGCACTCGTACCCGCATATGAGCTTCTACTCAATGCGTCAGCTACCACGTTCGGTTTTCCAGGATGGTATTGAAGGGTATGATCATAATCTTTTAACAATTCAAGCCAACTTCGTTGCCGCATGTTAAGTTCCTTTTGGGTGAAGAAATATTTGAGGCTTTTATGATCCGTAAAGATCTCCACTTTCTCCCCATACAGGTAATGCCTCCAAATTTTAAGTGCAAAGATAACAGCTGCCAACTCTAGATCGTGAGTAGGATAATTCCTCTCATATTCTTTGAGCTGTCAAGAGGCATAGGCTATAACTTTTCCATCTTGCATGAGAACACATCCTAACCCTTTGCCTGAAGCATCACTGTAGATGACAAATCCCTCCGAGCCAAATGGTATGGTCAGAACAGGTGTTGAAATGAGACTTCTCTTGAGTTCTTGAAAACTCTTCTCACATTCCTCGCTCTAACCAAATTTTGTATCTTTTCGAGTTAGCTGAGTTAATGGAGTAGCAATTTGAGAAAATCCTTTCACGAATCTCCGATAATAACCAGCTAATCCGAAAAAGCTACGTACTTCGGTCACTGATTTAGGTTGCTCCCAGCATTGAATAGCTTCAATCTTTGCTGGGTCAACAGATATTCCATGACTTAACACCACGTGCCCAAGGAATGCTACTTCTTCAAGCCAGAACTCGCATTTCTTCAACTTGGCATAAAGCTTATTTTCACGAAGCTTTTGGAGTATCAGCCTCAAGTGTTTCTAGTGATCTTCACGGCTTTTGGAATATATGAGGATGTCATCAATAAAGACGACCATAAAGTGATCCAAATATTCCTTGAATACTCATGAAGGTAGCAGGAGCATTAGTCAATCCAAAAGACATGACTAAGAATTCATAATGCCTGTACCGAGTTCTGAAGGCAGTCTTTGGAATATCCTCAGTTCTAACCCTCAGTTGATGATATCCAGAACGAAGATCGATCTTTGAAAAGAATTGTGCTCCTTGCAACTGGTCAAACAGGTCATCAATGCGAGGCAACGGGTACTTATTTTTGATGGTGACATGATTCAACTCCCGATAATCAATACAAAGTCGCATACTTCCATCTTTCTTCTTCACGAATAGAACAGGAGCACCCCAAGAAAAAGTACTAGGTCGAATGAAACCGCTGTCTAACAATTCCTGCAATTGGGTCTTTAACTCCTGAAGTTCAATAGGAGCCATCCGATATGGGGCTTTGGAAATGGGTTTTGTACCAGGTACAAGGTCGATACAAAATTCAATTTCACGCTCTGGGGCAGGCCAGGGAGTTCTTCAGGGAATATGTCAGGAAATTTATTAATAATAGAAATATCATTCAAAACTGACGTATTTTTGTTTAGATCTGTGACATGAGCTAAGAAAGCTTGACATCCGTTTTTTAATAAACGAATAGCTTTATGGCCTGAGATGACCGTGATTGATTTTAATGGTTTGGTCGCTTGAATTCGCATAATAGGTTGATTAGGAATATGAAAGCTAACAACCTTACGAAAATAATCAATTTTAGCATGATGAGTAATTAACCAATTAATCCCTAGAATCACATCAAATGCAAATATTTTCAATGAAATAAGATCGACAGGTAATGTGAAGGTACCGATTTGAACCAAACAAGACTTATAAACAGTGGATGTAATGAAAGTTTCTCCCAACGGAGTTTTCACAGATAAGTCAAAGTCTAATTTCTCCGGAGTCAAATTTAATCGTTAAGCGCAAGTAGGAAAAATAAAATAATAGATAGAACCGGTATCAAATAAGGTATAAACTTCGCTAAAGTTTATGATAAGCTTACCCGTAATGACCTCATTCGGGTTCCTTGCTTTTTGGGAGGTCACAACAAACGTTCTCCCTTGAACTACTGGTTTTGACTTGTCTAGGACGGTATTTTGTGTCACCGTTCCAACTGGACTTGTCTTCGGTGCACGATAAAATTGGGCTAGGTAACCTTCTTTTCCACAATTATAACACGCTTTGGATGGCATCGCGTAGTTTGGACTGATATGTCTCTCCCCTCCGCATTTGAAGCATATTATGGTGGTCGTTCTCCTTCCTTAACAACGGGTGTTGATGCTGACGTCTTTCCATCATTGTTGAATCTCCTCTTCTTGAAATGTCAACTTTTATTACCTTGGCCATGATTATCACCAAAGTGGTTACCATTTCTGGCATGTTGATTTCCTCCACGTTTGTTGTCACCGCTGCGATGACTGTTACCACTAGTATTTTCATTCTGTCGGCTGCTTTCTCTTGGATGTGTTGACTCTTTATCGCGCTCCAATAACTGAGTCATATTTACAACATCTGAATATAAATATAGTTTATGAGAAATAAGATATTGACGTATCTCCAGTTTTAAACCTCTTAAAAACATCCGCGTCATTCTCTCCTCATTATCAACCAAGTGGGACGTAAACCGGGACAACTCGGCAAACTTAGCTTCGTACTGCGACACGGTCATATTATTCTACTCCAACTTGATGAACTCTACCTCCTTCATGTGACGAATACTTTCGGGAAAGTACTTGTCATTGAACAGTTCTTGAAACTTCTCCCAAGACATCTTCAATGCGGCAGGTTGAGTACGCTTTACCAATTCCCATCAGTAATCTGCCTCTCCTCGCAACATAAAGGTGGCAAAGGGAACCTTTTGCTCCTCGGCGCATCCCAAGACATCAAATATCTTGGTGATCTGCTTGATCCACGTTTTCGCCTTAAGTAGTTTTGGCTCTCCAATAAACTCCAGTGGTCCCAGCTCCTTGAACTGCTTAGCGGTGACCGTTCGAGAGTTTCCAGTGTTTTCACCTACATTTTGGACAGGAGCCACTCTCGCCTGATGTTGCATGAATTGCATAAAGCCTCTGAACATTTCATCATTCATCATTTGGTCAGTGTTGTTGTTTGCATGAGGATTGTCGCCTTCCTGATGCACATTATCCTGATTATTGATATGTGGAACCTCAACGGTCTCATGTGCTCCATTGCTATTCTCAACATTCTCGGATGTCATTTTTAGATACTGCCACAAAACAAAGGTAAATTGACATGTAACATAATATCCCAATACTATGACCGACCAATTAAATACCAAATAAACTTAGGTAGGTCATACTAGCGAAAGAATTCCCCGTCTCTCCCCTCCTAGTTCTAGTCTTACATCTTAGCCAGGGATCATATCCCTAAGCTCTGATACCAACTGTGACGCCCCTAAAATAGATATACATCACCTATTCTGAGTCGTCAAATACATGGTACAAAATATAAATAAAAACTTAATTATACAACTGTCGTGTAAAATACGACAAAACATAAGCTGTGAGTTTTAATACAACATTGTCTTCTAAACAGTATTCAAACTCAAAATAAGTCCTCAATATATTTATTTTTACACTATTTCATAGAATAGTGAGGACTACTAATGCTATCATCTGAATCGTCACTCCGTTCCCCGACTAGTCCCCGCTACGTTCTCATTTCCTGAAGAGAACAATGAAAGCAAAAGGGTGAGCTCAACTAGCCTAGTAAGAAATATTATGACCAAGATAATGCAGAAGAAATTATCATTAGCCTTCAACAGTGTTAAACTGATAAAATATAACAAACATCAAGTTTAATTGCAGCGGAATAAGCAATCCATTAAAAGTGTCAAGTAGAGAATAAAATCTACGATCTTTTATGATTTAAAAAGGTTTTTCATCACTTTTATCGCTGAGACTCAGCTTAATAAATAATCCACATCATCCCTGCATTACGGCCAAGAATATTCATTACTATCACGACCACAAATTATCCATGCACTACGGCCAAGGATATTCGTGTATTCATCAATGGTCATGATCATGCCAACAACTATCCGTCAATGCACTATGGGGCAATGAGGACCATTACCACCTTATTTGTAACATTACGGCCATGATTACACCGAATAATCCCTGGTCATAATCATACCAAGTTCATCAATGCACTACAGGCCACATATGACTTTCAATAAACATAAGGATGATAACAATGATATAAGAATTCAATAAAATAAGTTCAAGAATTAATTTATCCAGGAACCAACAACGTCCAAATTGTCAACATGATACTGCTTTGTAGAGTAAAATTCAAGAATGCTGAGAAGAATATTTTCATGAAAAGATACTAGATGAAGCGCAAATATCGAAGATATTCCACTAATTTCAGGGAGTATAAAAGCCAAAACTTTAATCAACTAAGTATAATAAAGAATGGAATAACAAAAGAATTCACCAAGCATACGATAGACCGCACAGACAGGTTATTCCAATAGAAACATAAATAATGGAACCAGGTCATGCATAAACGCACCGACAGGATATTCTGACAGAATAATAAATAATGGAACCAGGTCCGGCATAAACGCACAGACAGGATATTCCGACAGAATAATAAATAATGGAACCAGGTCCGGCGTAAACGCACAGACAGGATATTCTGACAGAATAATAAAGAACGGAATATTAGAAGAATGTCACCATATATGCGGTACTTCGCATAAACAGGTTATTCTAACAGAATAATAAGGAATGGAATAACAGAAGTTCTCTTCATGAATACGAAAGAAATAATACACCTTACCTTAGAATAAACAGGATATAGGATTAGTGAAGTAGTATAATATTTTTCTTCTTTCTCTCTATAGTTTTTTTCTCTAGAGTTTCAGTGAATTCGTAAGAAATAATGAAGGGATGAGCTTCTATTTATAGGGGAATGGACTGAATAGCAACTAATTCATGAACGGTCCAGATTGATTTACTTTTAAAAGGACGGTCCATATTAATTTACTATGCAGTATTAATAAAATATAATATATTCTATTTATAATCTAGTAAAACGAATAACTTTATAAAAGTATTCTGTTTTATATAAAAAAAATTTACTATGCAAACACTATGCAGGCACTATGCAACGCTATGCATAATAAAATATAATATATTCTATTTATAGTCTAATAAAACAAATAACTTTATAAAAGTATTTTGTTTTATATAAAAAGATTTTACTACTATGCAAAATATTATGCATAATAGAATATAATATATTCTATTTATAATCTAATAAAACAGATAACTTTATAAAAGTATTATATTTTATATAAAAAGCTTTTCTGTTTTATTACATTAATAATACTAATAAAATAAAATTTATCACCATTATTATAATTCACCATATTAATCGACCAGGTCGTTCACAGGAAAGAGGGAGCTTTCCAATAAGGATTTTTTCCTATTGGCGCGCAATTAGGTGACCAAACCTCTCCTTGACAGAACTTTTAGATATCGTTAATATTGTAAATAATAATATTAATAACTTTATCATCTCAATTATTGATTTAATAATATACAAAATATTAACAATAATTGAATCAAATAACGTGAGACACTATGCAACAATTACTATAGTAATAATTGAACAAAATTGAGTGACTTCTCACGTAAGTATCAATAATCAATATCGTGTGCTACTATGCAACCACGCGTATTACTGTACTTTTAACACCGGGTGTTTCAACAGTTAACGGTAAAACTTCCGTCGTTATTTTTATAAAATATTTTTTGTCGTTTTCTCAATCCGACAATAATTCCATTGTGGGGTCCACCATGATTGTGCCATCGTACGAATATTCCATGTTAAAACGAATATTCCCCGACCAATCGAATATAATATAACAACTTGCGTACTTTGCAAAATTTATAAATATTACCCACAACTATAACATTATATCAAATTCATTCCATAATATTTAAAAATAATTTTTATAAAAAAAATCATCTTTATTAAAAAAAAAATAGGGTCTTACATTTATTATCTACTTGACTCTTTTAATGGATTGCTTGTTCCGCTGCAGTTAAAACTTGATGTTTGTTATATCTTATTAGTTTAACACTGTTGAAGGCTAACGATAAATTATTCTGCATTATCTTAGTCATAATATTTCTTACTGGGCTAGTTGAGCTCACCCTTTCTTTCACTGCTCTCTTCATGAAATGAGAACGTAGCCGGGACTAGTCGGAGAACGGAGTGACGGTCCAGATGATAGTATTAGTAGTCCTCACTATTCTGTTAAATAGTGTGACAATAAATATAATGAGGACTCCATTGAGTGTGAATATTGTCTAGATGACAATATTCTTATTAAAACTCTCAGTTATGTCTTGTCATATTCTACATAACAGTTGCATTATTAAGTTGTATTTGAATTTTGTGCCATGTAGTTGGCGACTCAAGATGGGCGACGTATACCTATTTTGGGGGTGTCACACAAACCCTAAGGGTTAAAACCTAAGGGTTGTGACAAGTTACCTTTATGCCATTAACTTTACAAGCCAAATGTCCAAACTACCCTTTT
Organism: Panax notoginseng; assembly: GCA_016801055.1. Taxonomy (NCBI): domain Eukaryota; kingdom Viridiplantae; phylum Streptophyta; class Magnoliopsida; order Apiales; family Araliaceae; genus Panax; species Panax notoginseng. The sequence continues at coordinate 148,680,525 of CM029015.1, read as the reverse complement.
GAATACTTTAATGAGGTGGAGTGTAGATCTTGCCCTAGTAAGTGGTTGGTGACCAACCCTAGCTAGCCATGTGCCTATATCTCACAAATATCAGCCAACTTACTAGATTAAATACATTGCATCATGGAATTAAGGCATACAAGTCTAGAAAAGTTACACACTTTATTTTTCAACCTAGCCAAGTCTTCTCTCTCTCTCCCATCCGAAATTTTAGAGTAATAGTGAGTGATAAGTTAAGCCAAGATCATGTGTTAGCTTGCCAAGATCAAACATCAAGGATCAGATTCAAAAATTGGGCATTCATAAGGTATAAACCCTAAATTTCAAAATCTTTATAGATTTGTGTTAATGTTATGATTTGTTATTTAAAGTTGTGTTAGAGGGTGTCATTTAGTGATCTGGGTTGCTATAACATAGATCCATAACATCTAGAGACACGAAAATCAAGTTTTTATAAACTAACTTTGAACCCTAAAATGTTGTCTGACAGCCATATGTCAGGGCTCGTAGATCCATGTGTATTATGTGTTATGTGTGTTTTATGTTATGGATCTGTAGTATAACATGTGGTCTTTGTTCTGCATTTGGAATCAGGATTGTATCGTATCTAAATTTCATGTTATGATTAGTCAAACAGCGTTGACCGATCACGTGAGTGAGCTTCTGGGCAACCCAGAACCCAGCTTGATGTCTGACAGTCGTTTTGCAGGGCCTAGATCTTGCTACTATTAATGTTAATGACCATGTTAGTGTTTGACTTGGGTACCCTAACATGAATACTACACATCTAAGCCATTAGACCCACCAGATAGTTCACAGGATCAAAGATACGACTGGTCAAACTTGGGTTGACCATCTGCCGAAGAACATTTCTGGAAAACCCAGAAATGTTCAACGACAGTTTTTCTGGGCTACTTTGACCGGCCCAGATCTTACTTAGGTGATGTTGTTAGGTTGAAGTGATGTTATATATTTGTAGCCTGTCATGTTTTCTACAACATTGAACCATTAAATCGCACAAAGCAAACCTGGAATGAAAGTTATTGAGATCTAAAATAGGCACGAGGAGCTGTTCTTCATTTCTGGAAAACTCAGAAATGAAGAACAGTGTCTGACAACTTGTTTGATGCTTTATAACTTATTGATATGATGCATTCTAGCCATGAAACTTGTTTGGGGTTATGGTATTACATAAATACTATCACATGAACTTCATTTCAAACCCAAAAACGTAAGAATCACAGAGTTGTAACCGGTCAAACTTACCCACTAGTAAACTGCTATGAGTTTCTGGGTTGGGACTCAAGAACACCAAGAACACCTATAGCGACAGTTATGTCGCTATAGGCAGCCTTTAGCGACAGTTTCAATATAAATTTATTATTTTAATTAATAAAATAGATAAAAAGGGTTTTTAATTATTAAAACTACAAAATAAATTCTTAAAAATTATTTTAAAATCTGAAAATTAGTTTTTAACTATTTTGAATATATTTCATAAATATTTAATATTTTTAGAATATAAATGGTATTTAATTTATTTAATTATAATATTAAATGAATTATATAAAAATGATTTTAATACATGAAAAATCATGAAAAATTATATTATGGTATAAGAAAATATTTTAAGTTATTTTTAATAACTTTTGATATTTTGTGATGAAATTAATTAATAAATTAATATTAATGGTAATTAGTTTATTTAATAAATATATTAAATAAATTATGAAAAAATAGAATTAATGATTTAAAAATCATATAAAAATGATTTAAGTGTTATAAAGATATTTTAAATTATAAAATATAACTTTTGATATTTTGTTATGAAAATATTAATATTTTAATATTAAAAGCAATTATCGAATAATGGATTTAAGTGTTTAAAAATTATATAAATATGATTTTAAGGTATTAAAAATACTTTGAGATATTATAAATATATTATAATATTATGACATGGATTTCATTAATATTTGATAATAAATAAATATTAATGATAATAGAATATTATGGTATTTAATTCATTTAAATATGAGTTTAATGATTTAAAATTCATGATAAATGATAATAATTATCTGAAAATTATTACGAGCTTATGAAAAATATTTTGACTATTAATGAATTACCTTAAATAATTGTTAAGTGTTTAGGCAGAGTTTAATTGAACTTAGACTCAAAATTTTGTCCGACTAGACCGTCGGGATGTTAGAATTGTACCGAACTTGACTCAGACAGTAAAATTTTGACTTGAGGATAGGTCGTATGTGTGTTTTAGATGGATAGGATTATGTGATAATGTGTTTAAGTTATTTTAAATACTGTGATGATATTATTCTAATTTGCATATCGATATTATTTATATATTAGGTTCAGACAAAGTTTATTAAATTGCATAACGGTAATCAACGGTTCAGGCAAATTTTTCTTAAACTCTACTAAGAGTTATTTCATTCAGATATACTTATGGTTAATCATTGTTGATTATCATTGTAGAATTATACTATGTACATATTGCATGTATAAGTCAGGTATGAAAGGCTGATCACCTTCATTACCGTTCGGTTCAGATATACTCGTTCATGTTTAATACTTGTTCAGTCAAAAGTTTATTCGTGCTAATTCACAACTACATTGTTGAATTATAGCCAGCTTATTATTCAGACTCTTTCAATCATGATCTATCCTCAAATAAATTATTCTTGTTGGGCAAACTTATGCTCACCCTTGCTATATCATGATAAACATTACAGATTAAGGCGAATGTATCGGATACAAGAAAAAGTTAAAGACAGTTCCAGCTTTAGTTTACATATACAGATAGATTGGTAACAATAATGTATGGAAAAATCTTTGTATGTCAGATAGGATAATGAATTGTGTATAAGTTATGGTTACTCGACCTTGGGATTAGTATATAATGTTTAATGTATAAACAATTTATGTTTATATCATCCGCAATAGTTAGATCTAGTGTACCAGATCCGTGGTGATTTAGGACCCGAATTTGGGGGCGCAACAGTAATATTCATGAACGCAATCAAATTTCAAAAAATAAGCAAAAACGTAAAAAATTAGAGTTTTAAAATTTTATAAACCATATACCCGGATCATCCTTTATGCACAATTATTAATTAAACAAAAAATATGAAGAACAAGAATCATACCCTTGAAGATTCGAGCTTCCTCAGGTACAAGTTCACCTTCAATCTTTTTCGCGTTCAACTTGAATCCATCAAGTTTGGTTCCTTCCTTTGATCAATGTTAGCCACCCAAATGTTTGGCCTCTAGAGGTGATCCACCAAGGAAGAAGAAAGATTCAAGAAGATGAGTATTTGGCAAAATTCTAGTTTTTTTATGTCTCATAGAAAAAGCGTACTCTCCAACAATTAGAATCACGTATATTGATATCTGATATAAGACTCATCTTATAAAGATATCAGTTAACATTTCTAATCTAATTAGAAAATAGGATATTATTTAATTAATTAAATTTCTTTAATTAATTAAGCTCCCTAATCTTATTAGGGATAATTATTAAACTCTTTTAATTAATTTAACCTCCTAATCTTATTAAGAATATATAAGTGTACTTTTATTAATTAATTCCCAAACTCCTTTTGGAATTAAATATTAATAATAGTAATAATAATAATAATAATAAGACTCCTCTTAATAATTTATATTTAATATTTCTAAAATATTAAATAATAAATATTAAGATATTTAATTTATTCTATCACCATAGATTAAATTAAATATACTTAACTTATTATTTCGATTATGCCATTAACTTCTTAAATAATTATTCTTCCTTTTATGGTGTAGCCCTTTAAGTTCTCCATATTAAACCGGTTGTGAATAAATCAATTAAAATAATTCTAATCTTATTTAAATAAATAAATTAAACTATTAATTTATTTAAATAAATAATATTTATTCTATAATAGGGATAAGTCTCCCTAGCGATCAACGACTTTCCAGATAATATAGATTTCAATATTAATGATAAAAGAACCTTTGAGTAAATAGTTACCGTATAATTCAATCCTTCCACCATACAATATCCCAATTAAATATAAGACATGGAATTACTGTCAAGTCTTATTTTATTTAATTATATATATTTCGACTCTTAAATGCACAACTCTAAATAATGCAAATTAGAAACTTTTTTTTAATTTCATTCTTCCTTGGCCAAGGACTACTAGGTTGTCATGTATCGAATCACATTGGACATTTCTCTTCTTTTACTAGAAGTGGTAGATTCTTTATTGATCATACATTATCTCCATGTATAATTTATTATACCCAAGCATACCCTTTGATATACCCTAAGGGTCTTAAGGAATAAGTCAAAGTATAACTCATCATACACAAAATACTATGATGATCGCAAGTCCAAGGATCACTTGTACTACTATCACTACAGAAATTCCTATTGACAAGCAAGTAAAACTCCATTAGGTATTCCTTAGCGAGCCACGTTCAGTGAACTTATTCTCTAATAAGCACCTACATACTTTCTTTAGTGTCTCCACACAAATGATCATGAGATCAATCATCCTCATCTAATGAGCAAACAACGTATGTATCAATCTATCCGGATTCACTAATTCCCAATTTAGTAATTCAATGATTGGGAACTATTTTAGTTTTAAGCTTTCTAAGACTTTAGATCTCATTAGAATGATCATCATCATTATTCTAAAAGTATTGCTTAAAACTATGAGTTTATCACATATTATAAAATAACATCATGTAGATAATTAAAAGCCTTTAATAAATTAAAACATTTTATTAATAAATGAATAAGATTGTTACAAAGTATATGTTTTATCATCAAACATGATTGGCTTGTGTGCATACTACTTTCAATCTCCACTTACACTAAAGTCAATCGTCATGGTATCTCATACCCTTCTTCTCTAAATAACGATTATCATGCTGTTAGATAAGCTTTAGTTAATGGATATGTAATGTTTTTCTTGAGAGTTTACTATCTCTATAGTGATTTTCTATCTTTCAATGATTCCTATAATCAAGTGAAAGTGCCACAACACATGTTTAGATCCAAGATGAGACTTAGAAACTATTCCTAGTTCTGTAATGAACTTTTCATCCAAACAATCAACTTGCAGCTTCATTTATAGCTATATACTTTGTCTTTATCACTAAACCAGCAACTTTTTACTGTTTGAAACCTTTCCAATTTCACTGCACCACCGTTCAAGGTAACGCTTTACCTTAAAGTGGATTTTCTGTCATCTTGGTCTGTCTGAAAAAACTTGAGTCTGTTAAGCCCTCTAGTTTTAATTCAGACCCACCATAAATATGATCACATCCTTAGTGCCGGTAAAGTACTTTAAGATGTTTTTCATTATCTTACAGTGATCTTCTCTAGAATATGACAGATCATCATCAGGTCTCGTATATTTCATTGGATAGATGATTGTCACTCATGCGATCTCTCTTTTGAGGAGTCTATGGGGACTATTAAGTGATATACACTCCATGGCTCATCAACATGAGACATCTTTTAGAGTTTGTCATGATAAACGACTTTAGCATCAAATAAATATACATTCCTTGGGTTAAGTCGAGCATCCTCTTGAATCTATCTATATAGATTTTATCCCCAATTAAGATACTCTTCCCAAATCATTCATGGAAGAATATTTAGACAACTTTATCTTTACTGATTGTAGCATTAGTATGTCATTTCTTATCCATAGTATATCAACATATAATATTAAGAATGTCACGGCGCTCCCACTGACTATTTTGTACACACTAGGTTTATTCTTATTTGTGATAAAATCAAACTCTTTTAATTTGTTTCATCAAAACGAATGTTCCATTTTTGAGAAGCTTGCTTCAATCTATTTCTCTGAGTTTCTATAACTCTTACCTCACTGTATGTAACTGAATTATCATCTTCTGTGATACGTACCTCATCATCATCATCCATGATGAATCCATACCTCCTAGGTATCTTCGGTACTATTCAGATTTACGATTCGGTTGTGGTACAATAGTTCTATCTACAGGTTCCTCTTATTTGACTTATAGTGTTTTGTGGTTCTTGAACTCTTCAAGATCTATTATCCTCCCACTAGCCCCTTCAATGATAAACATCTTTATCTTAGAAGGCAGCATGTTTTGCAACAAATACCTTTTTGCTAAGTAGGATTATAGAACATATATCCTAAACTTACTTTAGGATGTCCCACAAATTTGCACTTGTCAAATCTTGTCCCAAACTTATTCCTTTGAAACCTTTTCACATAAGTTGGACAACCCCTAATCTTAATAAACTTAATATTAGGAATCCTCCCTATCCATAACTTTTATGGAGTCTTGGGATCGGATTTTGAGGTTACCTTTTTCGTAGATATGCAGCCATTTTTAGAACATGACCCCAGAAAGATACTGGAATGTCGGTAAAATCATTATAGACCGTACCATGTCCAACAAGGTACGATTTTTCCTTTCAGATACATAAAATCAGTTATTGCCTATCATGAGGCGTCCATTATGAGAAAACCATTTGAGATAATCTAGAAACTTATTGCACAAGTATTTATTCCTTGATCTAATCAAAGAATCTTAATACTTTGCCAATTTGTTTCACTTCTCAATTCTTTGAACCTTTTAAATAATTCACACTTATATTTCAATAAATACACACATTCAACTCTTTGAATGATCATCTCTTTTTTTTATACTAATTTATTCAATATGTAAAATTATTTTCACGTAAGTCAAGTATACAAAATCCATTAAGTAATATTTCAGTTCTATACAACAAGTTATTATTATAAATAGAACAACAATTGTTCTTAAATATAATATCAAAGATTTCATTGTCCAACAATAAAATAGAAATAATATTTCCAATGAGAACTAGAATACAATAACAACTTATTGACTTAATAGATTTGCCCGTAGGCAATGCTAAACTATAAGTTTCTATGGTTAATGCAGCAACCTTTGCTTCATTTCCCAAACATAGGATTACTTATCTTTGTTTAACTTTCTACTTCTGCTTGGTCCCTTCATAAATCTATATTTATTGTAACCAAAGTCGGTATCCAATACCCAAGTAGAACCTTGACTTAAAAAAAATTTATTTTAAATCATGAACAAAATAATATTTGTAACTGAAACGTCATTAAGCTTCTTCTGGTTAGTCTCTGCAAGATGCTTCTTATAGTTTCTTTTCAGTGTCTAGGCTTATTACAATGGAAGCAAACTCCTTTGTTATCCATATCAGTTTTGTTCTTATTATCCTTTGTTTTTACCTTTCTATTTACCTTCTTTGAATCGTTCTTCTTTGAATCGTTCTTTTTTTCAGAAGATCCTTTAGCCCCTACCAGTAAGACATGGTCTTTCTTGGTTGAAAAGTGACTCTCATCATTTTTCAACATGTTAAGCAAATCAACGAGGCTGATATCTAGCTTGTTCATATGAAAAATTCACAACAATTGTGAAAGGAGTTCGGGAGTGAGTGCAAGATCAAATTTTGGCTTAATTCTCCATCCATGACAAAATTTGTTGTCCTAATTGATCAATCAAATTGATAATGTTAAGGACTTTTAAATGTACTGTAGTGTCATCGGTCATTCTAGATCGAAAGAGCTCCTTAAATATCTGATATCTATCAGTTCTACTTTCCTCACCATCAACTACTTGATGTGCAAGAATATAGTAGGCGCATCCATAGTTTCATACTGACGCTGAAGCACATTACTCATAGATGCGAGAATGATGCATTAAGCCAACTGTGCATCATCTTGTCACTTTCTAAAAGTAGCAATCTCTTCCTCAGAAGCATTGTCTGCAACCATTGCAGGGATAGGCGTATTAAGGACATAAGATAGCTTTTCAGCCATGAGAACTATTCTCAAATTCCTTAACCAATCTATTTAATTCGGTCCGGTTAACTAGCATCTAATATGCTTCACAGTGATAGTAATTTAGACATTATAAAATTCTGTAAATGAATTTGTAATTAACAATATTTTAGCATACATTCTTTTATTAATTACCAAAATAAATTAGGTCTTGTTTTAAATTGGTATCTCCCACTATTTTCATCAAACTATATTACCCTCACTTATATAGTTCGGTAAAATCTAATTAAAAATTTGCTAGTGAGAATAAGGATCCCATTTCAAATGTATATAGCCTTGTGGTGACACAACAAACTATATATAAATAAATAGGTAGACAACTCTTGTCAATTACATCAACTATGCAACTCCTTGTACTTTGCCTCTTAGATTATTTTGATCAAGTGGTGGCACATCCGAATCAAAATTATCCAAGTTAAGTCCAACCTAGCACTCCATATATTCAAAAAAAAATATTGTCCTTGTGGTGACACAACAAAACAACATTGTTCAATTTTCTTTATAAGCATTAAATGTGATAAAATTAACATATCAAAGAATTAAGATAAGCCTTATGGTGACACAACAAACTTATAATAATTAATTGATACTCTATTATTTTTATCATGCTAGAAGGCGACGTTCGATATTTCAAATATCTTTGAACGCTTAGGACTTAATATAAAAAATTTGAGGGGTTTGTTATTAATTTGTCTCATCTTGTTTAGGGCGCATGCACATATATATATAAAATACGTGTCATATTAATTAACATGTGAAGCATGTTTGTATAATAATATATATATATATATATATATATATATATATATATATATATATATATATATATATATATATATATATAAGTATGCACATATAGAATACTATATTCTACCCGGATTGATTATGGACTTTTATCCTAGTTTGGTTCACTAGAGCCACCAAGTGAACTAAAAGGTCAAACTCTAGGGATGCAAGAATTAATATTTAAATATAACTATTACATTTAAACACATGCTCCATTACAAACGGGTCTTCAAGCACTCCTTGCTCCTTGATATCCAATTCTTCAAAATTAATTCTAACTATTCTTATTACAAAACTATTTAAAATAAATAGAAACCTTGATCAGCAGTCAAGGGGAAGTACATAGGAGGGAGTTAGAATTTATATTAAGAAAAATTTAGAGAATACGAGGTACGCAGACCCCATTTAATAAAACCCATTTATTCATGCATCCAACTAAAATAAAATTCAATCACATTGGTCAATAGTTCATAATCTATCCCATTTATTATCATACGCATCTACATATGCATCAATAAATAAATTCATCTCATGAATAATTAACATTCAATATATATATTGATATCATTTAATGGTCAAATTTAGTTAGCATAAAATCTAATTTTGAATCAAAATAAACTCCTTTATTTTAATCCAAATTTAAATCAAAATAAACCTCTTTTATTTTAATTTATTCAATTTTGAATAAAATAAACTATTTTATTTTAATCAAAATCTTTAATCAAAATAAACTCATTTATTTTAATTAATTGTGAAATCTAATTCCAAGTAAAAAAACTACTTTATTAAAGGAAACACGAATTCTTTTTCTATTCACAAATAAACTCCTTTATTTTGAATAATATGAAATCTTATTTCATATCTAAATAAACCCCTTTATTTAAGGAAACATAGATTCTCTTTCCTATTCACAAATAAACTCCTTTATTTTGAATAATATGAAATCTTATTTTATATCTAAATAAACACATTTATTTAAGGAAACATATAATCTTATTTCAACTCCAATTAGTTATCATGGAATCTAATTCCAACTTTAATTAGTTAGCATGAAATCAAATTTTAAAATTAAAATAAACTCTTTTATTTTAATATTAAAATAAACCTTTTATTTTAAGATTAAAATAAACTTTTTATTTTAATTATAAAATAATTAAGAAAATTATATATATATATATATATATATATATATAAGTTATCCCGGTAAGTATGGAATCCAATTATATATATATATATATATATATATATATATATATTATATATATATAATATATATATATATATATATATATATTATATATAATAATAATAACCATAACGTGAATCCTTAACAGGATAATATATTCTAAGCAGCGGAACCACGGAACAATGAAATCGATTTTCAATAAATAGTTTTCTTTTCTTTTTCTTTTTTATAAATTTTATGTAACAAATTATGCTCAATTAAATTGTTCTAAACACATATCAGCGTACATATCAAATCTGAACAATTAATAATTTGCTTAAAGGTTTGGCTTTGATATCACTGTTAGGTTTGTAATATTCATGAACACAATCAAATTGCACAAAATAAGCGAAGACATGGAAAATTAGAGTTTTAAAATTTTACAAACCATATACACGGATCATCCCTTATGCACAATTATTAATTAAACGAAAAATATGAAGAACAAGAATCATACCCTTAAAGATTCGAGCTTCCTCAGGTACAAGTTCACCCCCAATCTTTTTCGCATTCAACTTGAATCCACCAGGTTTGGTTCCTTCCTTTGATCAATGTTAGCCACCCAAGTGTTTGGCCTCTAGAGTTGATCCACCAAGGAAGAAGAAAGATTCAAGAAGATGAGTGTTTGTCAAAATCTTAGTTTTTCTATATCTCATAGAAAAAGCGTACTCTCCAACAATTGGAATCACATATATTGATATCTGATATAAGACTCCTCTTATAAAGATATCAGTTAACCCTTCTAATCTAATTAGAAAATAAGATATAATTTAATTAATTAAATTTTTTTTAATTAATTAAGCTCCATAATCTTAGTAGGGATAATTAATTAAACTCTTTTAATTAATTTAACCTCCTAATCTTATTAGGAATATATGAGAGTACTTTTATTAATTAATTCTCAAACTCCTTTAAGAATTAAATAATAATAATAGTAATAATAATAATAATAAGACTCCTCTTATTAATTTATATTTAATATTTCTAAAATATTAAATAATAAATATTAAGCTATCTAATTTATTCTATCACCATAGATTAAATTAAATATATTTAACTTATTATTACGATTATGACATTAACTTCTTAAATAATTATTCTTCTTTTTATGGTGTGACCCTTTAGGTTCTCCATATTAAACCGGTTGTGAATAAATCAATTAGAACAATTCTAATCTTATTTAAATGAATAAATTAAACTATTAATTTATTTAAATAAATAATATTTATTCTACAATAGGGATAAGTCTCCCTAGCGATCAACGACTTTTCAGATAATATAGATTTCAACATTAATCATAAAAGAACCTTTGAGTAAATAGTTATCGTACAATTCAATCTTTCTACCATACAATGTCCCAATTAAATATAAGACACAGAATTACTGTCAAGTATTATTTTATTTAATTATATGTATTTCGACTCTTAAATGCAACATGGGAAAATCATAGCTTATGCTTCTCGACAACTCAAAGAATATGAGAGGAATTATCATACTCATGATCTAGAGTTGGCGGGAGTCGTTTTTGCATTAAAGATTTAGAGACATTACTTATATGGGAAGAAAGTGGAGATCTTTACGGATCATAAAAGTCTCAAATATTTCTTCACTCAAAAGGAACTCAACATGCGACAGCGACGTTGGCTTGAACTGTTGAAAGATTATGATCATACCATCCAATACCATCCTGGAAAAGCGAACGTGGTAGTTGACGCATTGAGTAGAAGATCATATGCGTGTACGAGTGCGATATTGTCAACGCAAAGGCCCATTTTGTATGATTTGCAAAGGATGGAGATAAAGTTAAGGTGTCCAGGGACCCATGTGATGATGGCGAATATACGAGTAGAACCGACTTTAATCGATAAAGTTAAAGTTGCTCAAGCTACAGACTTGGAGCTGATGCGTATGAGGAAGAAAGTGCAAGAAGATGCTATGCCGGAAGCAAGGATTGATGAAGAAGGAATACTTCGAGTCAACTCCAGACTTTGTGTTCCTAACGACCCTGATTTAAAGTATAAAATCATAATGGAGGCACACAACACACTGTTTGTAATTCATCCTCGGAGTACCAAAATGTATCATGATCTTCGACATACATTTTGGTGGGGCAATATGAAGAGACAGATAGCGTTGTTTATCTCAAGGTGTCTAACGTGTCAACGAGTCAAGGCGGAGCATCAAGTACCAAAAGGTCCATTGCAACCACTTAAAATTCCAGAATGGAAGTGGGAGCACATTACCATGGATTTCGTTACTGGTCTTCCCAAGGTTTCTCAAGGCATAGATGCAATTTGGGTCATTATTGATAGATTGACCAAGTCTGCTCACTTCTTACCTATACGAGAAACTTATACACTTGAACGGCTAGCTCGTATGTACATAAATGAGATTGTAAGACTGCATGGTATGCCAGTATCCATAGTTTCTGATTGAGATCTAAGATTCACTTCACGATTTTGGGTTAGTTTGCAAAAAGCTATGGGCACGGATTTACGATTTAGTTCGGCATATCATCCTCAAACGGACGGACAATCAGAGAGGACTATTCAAACTCTGGAAGATTTATTAAAACTCTGTGTCCTTGACTTAAAGGGAAGTTGGGATAAGTTCTTACCATTGGTGGAGTTTTCCTATAACAACAGTTATCAAGCAAGTATTGGCGTGGCTCTATTCGAGGTATTGTATGGAAGAAAGTGTCGTTCTCTAGTATACTGGGATGAGGTGGGTGAAGTAACGTTGTTGGGACCGGAGTTGGTACGTATGACTACAGAAAAGATTCAAACGATTCGACAACGTATAAAAACCTCACAAGATCGACAAAAGAGTTATGTTGATCTTCATCGAAAGGACGTGGAATTCGATATAGGAGATCATGTGTTGTTACGTGCTGCTCCATGGAAAGGAGTTACGAGATTTGGAAAGAGAGGAAAGCTCAATCCTCGATTCATTGGCCCATTTTTAATCCTCGATCGAGTAGGAGCAGTGCCCTATAGACTCGCTTTACCGCCAAGTATGTCTCGTGCTCATAATGTTTTTCACATATCCATGTTACGTAAATATGTGGAAGACTCGAACCACATTATTGAATTAGAACCGGACGAAATAACGGAAGATTTGACGTATGAAGAGGTTCCTGTTCAAATCTTGGATAAAAAGGAACATATTCTACGCTCCAAGGTTATACCTCAAATGTAAGACCCCAAATTATTAATAAATGAAATTTAATTTCCTCTATTTATTATTCTGAAATAGTAAGGGTTAATTTGATTAATGTGGTTAGTTATGGGTAAAATGCGCAAATATTTTAAATAAGCAAGTGGTTATAAAATATTCATTGTTGTCGGGGAATATTCGCTTGGTCGTGGAATATTCTTACTGTCGGAGAATATTCGTACGACGGTGCAGTCTTTTGTCGGCCCCATAACGGAAAGCGATTGGAAGAAAAAAACGACAAAAATAAGTTGTTTATAAATAACGGCGTAGTTGTTACCGTTAATACTGTTGGAATACCCGGTGGTTAAAATACGGTAATACGCGTTGTTGCACAGTAGCACATGGTATTGCACCAATTATTGATTCTTACGTAAGAAGACACTACTCAATAATAGTTACAGTAATTACTGTTCAATATTTTATTTTATTGATTAAATAATTGCTACGTTGATATTTTATAATTGTCACTACGCAGTATTTTCTATTATCGGAGCAATAATTCATATTATCTGAATAATATTATTAGATAACATTATTGGCAATGTCTAGAAAGTTCTATCTAAGGAGTGGTTTGGTCATCTAATTGCGCGCCAGTAAGGAGAAATCCTTATTGGAAAGCCACCTCTTTCCTAGGAACGGCCTGGTTGCCAGTACTGTGATTCTGTAATATTATTTGTGTATAATTATTTATTGATTTATATGATGAGGAAAATATTAATTTTATGTGGATATAGATGGAGAAAATTTTTAATGTGGCAATTGTTGAAAATTAATATTTTATCTTTTTTTGATAAAATAATTCATTTAAATATATTATTTTAATAATATATTGATGGTGATATTTTTACAATGAATGTGGGATATATGAGTATATGAGGAGAAAGAGTATTTTTGTGGCATTAAATGATTAACACGTGTTTTGTGTGTTGGTGGACACAATTCTTGACCGAAAATTTATTATTGACTGTAAAATCGCCTGTTTGTGGATTTCGGTCAATTTCTGTTTAGAATTTGGAAAAACTTTCTTCTACAAAGTTGTAGAGAATTGAATTTCCTATAAAAAATCGAGAGATTCAAATTTTTTGATAAAAGGGCTATTTATTATGAATTATTGAAGTTCTGAAGTTCCGAAATAATTGATTTTTGGAAGTTTTAATTATTATTTTAAAGAAAAACGTTTTTTGCAAATTAGTGGGCTCAACATGTGATAAGAATGGGCTTAATTTAGATCTTCTAAGGTGGGCTTGACAATTTTATAAATATAATATTATTATATTCAATTTTCTGCTTTGGTGTTCTAAGCATTTTCCTATAAATAGGGTGCTTAGGTTAGAATTGAAAATCACACCAGAAACTGAGATCTTCTCTCTATTTCTCTCTCTATATCGAGCGTATTCTTGTGAGTATTTGATACTTTGAGTGTTGCTATACGGTACAAGTTTCCTTCAGCACTATATCTAGTATTTCAGTCAGAAGTACCGTCTTTCCGAGGTAAGGGATGTTATTTCTTCTTAAATGATATTATTTTCTTCAATATCATTATGCTGAAGTATTGATCTGAACTTTTTATCAAATTTAGAACTTTTCATGTCGGGGTTACTATTCATGAGTTACTATTCATGAGTTACTATTCACGAGTTACTATTTACCGAAAAATAAAATTTTCTTCTTTTCGTCCAAAATATCTATTCTGGATACTAGCTTTGATTGTATCCATATTTTGATCATTCTTGAATTTTACTCTACTATAATTGTTTATGAGGTATTTTTGGACATGGATAAACTGTAATATGAATCCCTAATATTTGTTCTTTTGCTTCACTGGATTCGTTTTCTTTAAAATATTTTTCATCATCCTCAGTCTTAAATGATGATATAACTGAATATCTTTGGCCTGTAGTGCAAAGATGAATGATTTCTGATGAATATCTTTGGCCCGTAGTGCAAAGATGAACAGGTGTTGAGGTGAACATGACCAACTGATGAATATCTTTGGCCTGTAGTGCAAAGATGACTAATTAATTCAAGATATTTATTGATTGATGTTACAGGGATAAAATGTTGATGATGGGCTTTTAAATTCATAGATAATCTTAGATTTCATTCTCTATGTAACTCTTCTATGAATTATTATTTTCCGCTGCGAATATTGATTTAAAACTTGTTGTCTATTGTATTCTATTAAATTTTTCACTGTTGAAGACTAACGATAATTTGTTGTATATTATCTTAGTCATAATATTCTTTACTGAGCTAGTTGAGCTCACCCTTTTTCTTATTCCATTTTTCTTCTCAGGAGGCGAGGATTTAGCGAGTACTAGTCGGGGTATGGAATGATGGTTCAAGACAGTTATTTTAGTAGTCCTCACTATTTTGTAAAATAGTGTATCAATAAGTATAATGAGGACTTATTTGAGTATGAATACTGTCTAGATGACAATATTTGTATTTAAACTCACAGTATATGTGTTGTCGTATTTTGCATGACAATTGTGATAATAAAGTTATAGTTATTTTCTGTACCATGTATTTGGCGACTCAGAATGGGTTGGATGGATTGGACCTATTTTGGGGGCGTCACATCAAATCAAAATTTTGTGGAGAAACCACGATGTTGAGGAAATGACCTGGAAGTTAGAATCTGAAATGAAATTAAAGTATCCTTACCTCTTCGACATACCAGGTACGTACCCTAATTTCGAGGGCAAAATTTCATAAGAAGGGGAGGTTGTAAGACCCCAACTTTTTAAATAAAGATAAATTTTCTATAAATATCATTTTGAATATTATGGAGTGAAATTGATATAATGTTATAGTTGTGGGTAATATTTATAAATTTTACAAAGTACGCAAGTTGTTATATAATATTCGATTGGTCAGAAAATATTCGTTTTAACAGGTAATATTCGTACGACGGTACAATCATTAGTGGACCCCACAACGGAATTATTATCGGATTGAGAAAACGACAAAAATATTTTATGAAAATAACGGCGAATGTTTTACCGTTAACTGTTGAAACACCTGGTGTTAAAAGTACAGTAATATGCGTGGTTGCATAGTAGCACACGGTATTGATTATTGATGCTTACGTGAGAAGTCACTCAGTTTTGTTCAATTATTGTTACAATAATTGCTGCATAGTATCTAACGTTATTTGATTTAATTATTGTCAATATTGTATATATTATTAAATCAATAATTGAGACGACAAAGTTATTAATATTATTATTTGCAATATTAACAATGTCTAGAAGTTCTGTCAAGGAGAGGTTTGGTCACCTAATTGCGCGCCAATAGGGAGAAATCCTTGTTGGAAAGCCCCCTCTTTCCTGGGAACGACCTGGTCGCTTAATATTATGAATTATAATAATGATGATAAATATTGTTAAAATATTGGGGAGATTTTTTATATATGACTTTTTCGCTTATTATATGAACCCCCATTCTTCAAAATAGTCGGTAAAAAGTTATCTCAGTTTTGTTATATATATATATATATATATATATATATATATATATGTATATAATAATGAAAAGTGGGGGGGATAATGGATTCACGTAGGAATATATATATACCATATTTTAGGTATAATGCAAATAGTTCAGTGATGGGCCATGTTTCTTTTACTTTTTTTTCCTTACTTATTACTTATTTTGTAGTCAATTTATATTATGAGAGTAAGTCTACTCCACCCATCATTTGTTGAGTGTTAGATACGGCAACTTTTGTGGAAATGGTGTCACGGGTGGGTGGATGAATTTTCAAATAAGTATGTGTTTTATTTTGTTGGTTTGTTTTATTAGAGAAATTCAATCGCCGAATATGAGTATGAAGTCCGTTACTTTGTATGTTGAATCCGTGAATTTTCTTGACACAATACCCTTTCCATTCTCCTTTAAATAGGATGCTTAGTTAGAATAGAAATCACACCAGAAATTCAGAGAATTCTCTTCTATAATCTTGAGTGTGACGCCCCCAAAATTTGGTATACATCACCCATCTTGAGTTGCCAGATACATGGTACAGAATTCAAATACAACTTAATAATACAACTGTCGTGTACAATACGACAGAACATAAACTGTGAGTTTGAATACAAATATTGTCTTCTAGAGAGTATCCATACTCAAAAGGTGTCCTCATTACAATTATTATCACATTATTACATAGAATAGTGAGGACTACTAATGCTATCATCTAGGACCATCACTCTGCTCCCCGACTAGTCCCAGCTACGTTCTCATTTCCTGAAGAGAGCAGTGAAATAAAGGGTGAGCTCAACTAGCCCAGTAAGAAATATTATGACTAAGATAATGTAGAATAAATTATCATTAGTCTTCAACAATGTTAAACTGATAAAATATAATAGACATCAAGTTTAACTGCAGCGGAACCAACAATCCATTAAAAGAGTCAAGTAGATAATAAAATCTACTATCTTTTATGATTTAAATGGTTTTTCATGACTTTTATCGCTGGGACTCAGCTTAATGAATAATCCACATCATCGAATCACCCCTGCACTACGGCCAAGGATATTCTTTAGTATCACGACCACGAATTATCCATGCACTACGGCTAAAGATAATCATGTTTTCATCAACGGTCCTGATCATGCCATAAAATAATTCATCTCTGCACTACGGCCAAAGAGAATCCATAGCCATAATCATACCAAAAACAGTCCATCAATGCACTACGGGCCAATGAGGACTTTTTCCACATCATTTGTAATATTACGGTCATGATTACACCGATTAATCCCTGGTCATAATCATACCAAGTCCATCTATGCACTACAGGCCATAGATGACTTTCAAAAAAATATAAACATAAGGATGATGACAATGATATAAGAATTCAATAAAACAAGTTCAAGAATTAATTTATCCAGGAATTAACAACGTCCAAATTGTTAATATGATACTGCTTTGTGGAGTAAAATTCACGAATTTTTAAAAGAATATTTCCATGAAAAGATACTAGATGAAGCGCAAATATCAAAAATATTCCACTAATTTCATGGAGTATAGAAGTCAAAGTTTTAACCAACTGAGTATAATAAAGAATGGAATAACAAAAGAAATCACCATGCATGCGATAGACCGCACAGAAAGGTTATTCCAACAGAATAATAAATAATTGAACCAGGTCCGACGTAAAACGCACAGACAGGATATTCCAACAGAATAATAATAAAGACGGAACCAGGTCCGGTGTAAAACACACAGACAGGATGTTCCAACAGAATAATAATAAAGACGGAACCAGGTCCGGTGTAAACACACAGACAGGATGTTCCAACAGAATAATAGAAGAATGTCACCAAGTATAGGGTAGACCACGTAAACAGGTTATTCCAACAGAATAATAAATAATGGAATAACAGAAATTCTCTTCATAAATAAGAAAGAAAGAATACCCTTTACGAGTACAACAAATAATATCCCTTACCGTTTTAAAGAAGAACTGAAATAAAGAAGTAGTTAAGTAGCAGAATACTTTTCTTCTTTCTCTCTATAGTTTCTCTCAATAGTTTCTCTCTCTAGAGTTCAGTGAATTCGTAAGAAAATAATGAAGGAATGAGCTTCTATTTATAGGAAAATGGAATGCATAGTAACTAATCCATGAACGGTCCAGATTGATTTACTTTAATCTAACGGTCCATATTTAAAGAAAAATCTTTTAAATAAAATATAATATATTCTATTTATAGAATAACTTTAATAAAGTATTCAATTTTATATAAAAAGATGTTTCTGTTTTATTACGTTAATAATACGAATAAAACAAAACTTCATTATCGCTAAATAATTCATATTATTAATTGACAATAATTGAATCAAACTGAGTGACTAGTCACGTAAGCCTCAATAATCAATACCGTATGCTACTATACAACCACACGTATTACTGTACTTTTACTACCGAGTAGTTCAACAGTATTAACGGTAAAACTTTCGCCGTTATTTTCATAAAATATTTTTATCGTTTTCTCAATCCGACAATAATTCCGTTGTGGGGTCCACCAATAATTGTGCCGTCGTACGAATATTTTCTGACAAAAATAATATTCCCCGACCAATCGAATATAATACAACAACTTGCATACTTTGCAAAATTTATAAATACTATCCACAATTATAACATTATGTCAAATTCACACCATAATATTTAAAAAAAATATTTCAAAAAATTAAATCTTTATTCATAAAATATGGGATTTTACAATCTCCCCTCCTTATGAAATTTCACCCTCGAAATTTACGTGCGTACCTGGTATGCCGAACAGATGAGGATACCTTGACTTCACTTCAAATTCTAACTCTTGATGTATAACCTTTGAGTGTCGAATATGATCCTTCTTATCCAAGATGTTAACACGTATCTTCTCATACGTTAAATCTTCTGCAATCTCGTCTAGTTTTATTCAATAATGTGGTTCAGGTCGTCCACATATTTACGTAACAACGATACGTGAAAAACGTTATGAACACGCGACATACTTGGCGATAAAACGAGTCTATAGGCCACAGTTCCTACTCGATCAAGGATTTCAAATGGGCCAATTAAATTGAGGGGTTGACATTTCCTCTCTTCGTCGATTCTTGCTTCTAGAATAACGCCCTCTTGAACCTTCTTCTTCACATTCATCAGCTCTGAGTATGTAGCTTAAGCGGCTTTAACTTCATCGATTAAAGTCGATTCTACTCGTATATTCGTTATCTTCACGTGGGTTCGTATATTCGTACTTGTAAACGCATACGATCTTCTACTCAACGCGTCAGCTACCACGTTCGCTTTTCTATGATGATATTAAATGGTACGATCGTAATCTTTAACAGCTCGAGCTAACGTCTTTGGCGCATGATGCGTTCGTTTTAAGTAAAGAAATATTTGAGGGTTTAAGAAATGGGTTTTATACTGGGGTCAATACAAAATTCGATTTCACGTTCTAGGGGTAGGCTAGGAAGTCTTCAAGAATACGTCAGGAAATTTATTAACAATAGAAATATCATTCAAAACTGTGACTCTCATCCCAGACTTGGATAACACGTCACATTGATACCTATCAACTTGCCATCGTCATTTACAACGTCTCCTACGGAAAGTCTGGCTTCGGTGCATTCCACACCAGGAAGTCAACAACGAAAGGAACGGGGATCTTTACTTATGGCTTGATATGACAATGATTGACTTTAGTGGTTTGGTTGCTTGAATTCGCATAATAGGTTGGTTAGGAATATGAAAGCTAACAACCTTACGAAAAGCATGATGAGCAGTTAACTAATCATTTCCAAAAATCACATCAATGCAAGTATTTTCAAAGAGATAAGATCGACAGGTAACGTGAAAGTGTTGATTTGAACAAGATTTATAAATAGTAGAGGTAACGAAGGTTTCTCCTAACTGAGTTTAAACAGATATATCAAAGTCTAACTTCTCCGAAGTTAAGTTCAAACATTGAACACAACTAGGTGAAATAAAAGAGTGAGTAGAACCGGTATCTAACACGGTATAGACTTCGCAAGAGTTTATGACTAACATACCCGTGATAATTTTATTCAGGTTCCTCATCACGAAAAAAAATGCTCTCTCTTAAACTACCAGCTTTGGCTTGTCTGGGACATCCTTTGGCATCACTATCCCAGCTGGACTTGACTTCACCATATAACAAAATCGAGCTAGGTGACCTTCTCTTTCATAATTAAAACACGCTTTGGATTGCTGCGTACAGTTTGGATGGATGTGTCCCTCCTGTCCGTATTTGAAACATACGACCGGTGGTCGTTCTTCTTCCTTTGAAACGGGTGCTGGTACCGACGTCTTCACGTCATTATTGAACATTCTCTTCTTGAAATGTTCATTCTTATTGTTTTGGCCATGATTACCACCGAAGTGGTTACTATTTCTGGCATGTTGATTCCCTCCATGCTTATTGTCACCGCTTTGATGACTGTTATCACCGGTATTATCATTTTGCCGGCAACTCTCTTTTCGTTGCGTTGACTCGTTATCGCGCTCTACTAACTGAGCCCTATTTACAACATCTGAATACAAACACAATTTATGAGAAATAAGATATTGACGTATCTCCGGCTTCAAACCTCTTAAAAATATCCGCGTCATTCTTTCTTCATTATCAACCAAGTGGGACGCAAATCGAAACAACTCGGTAAACTTGGCTTCGTACTGCGACACGGTCATGTTGTTTTGCTCCAACTTTATAAAT
This sequence comes from Panax notoginseng, assembly GCA_016801055.1. Taxonomy (NCBI): domain Eukaryota; kingdom Viridiplantae; phylum Streptophyta; class Magnoliopsida; order Apiales; family Araliaceae; genus Panax; species Panax notoginseng. The sequence continues at coordinate 148,659,145 of CM029015.1, read as the reverse complement.
TCCACCTCCTTCATGTGACGAATGCTTTCGAGAAAGTACTTGTCGTTGAACAGCTCCTGAAATTTCTCCCAAGACATCTTGAGTGCGTCAGGCTGGGTACGTTTTATAGATTCCCACCAGTAATCTGCCTCTTCACGCAACATAAAGGTGGTAAAGGGAACCTTTTGCTCCTCTGAGCATCCCAAGACATCAAATATCTTGGTGATCTGCTTTAACCACGTCTCCGCCTTAAGTGGTTCTGGCTTTCCCAAAAACTCCGGTGGTCCCAGCTACTTGAATTGCTTAGCGGTGACCAACCGTGGGTTGCCATTGTTTCCTCCTGCATTATGAACAGGAGCCGCATTCGCCTAATGTTGCATGAATTCTAAAAACCTCTTAAACGTACCGTCGTTCGTCAATTGATCAGTGTTGTTATTTACAGGAGGATTATCGCCATCTTGTTGCACATTGTCCTGATTATTGATCTGTGGAGACTCAACGGTCTCTTGTGCTCCATTGCTCATCTCAACATTTTCAGATGCCATTATCAAATATAGCAACAAAATAAGGGTTAATTAACATATCACATATCATCCCTATACTCTGACCGACCAATTAAATAACAAGTAAACTTAGGTAGGTCATACTAGCGAAGGAATTCCCCGTCTCTCCCCTCCTAGTTCTAGTCTCACATCTTAGCCAGGGATCATATCCCTAAGCTCTGATACCAACTGTGACACCCCCAAAATTTGGTATACATCACCCATCTTGAGTCGCCAGATACATGGTACAGAATTTAAATACAACTTAATAATACAACTTCGTGTACAATACGACGGAACATAAACTTTGAGTTTGAATACAAATATTGTCTTCTAGAGAGTATCCATACTCAAAAGGAGTCCTCATTACAATTATTATCACACTATTACATAGAATAGTGAGGACTACTAATGCTATCATCTAGGACCATCACTCTGCTCCCCAACTAGTCCCAGCTACGTTCTCATTTCCTAAAAAGAACAGTGAAAGAAAGGGTGAGCTCAATTAGTCCAGTAAAAAATATTATGACTAAGATAATGCAGAATAAATTATCATTAGTCTTCAACAATGTTAAACTGATAAAATACAATAGACATCAAGTTTAACTGCAGCGGAACCAACAATCTATTAAAAGAGTCAAGTAGAGAATAAAATCTACTATCTTTTATGATTTAAAAGGTTTTTCATGACTTTTATCGCTGGGACTCAGCTTAATAAATAATCCACATCATCGAATCACCCCTGCACTACGGTCAAGGATATTCTTTAGTATCACGACCACGAATTATCTATGCACTACGGCTAAAGATAATCATGTTTTCATCAAAGGTCCTGATCAGGCCATAAAATAATTCATCTCTGCACTACGGCCAAAGAGAATCCATAGCCATATTCATACCAAAAATTGTCCATCAATGCACTATGGGCCAATAAGGACTTTTTCACATCATTTGTAATATTACGGTCATGATTACACCGATTAATCCCTGGTCATAATCATACCAAGTCCATCTATGCACTACAGGTCATAGATGACTTTCAAAAAAATATAAACATAAGGATGATGACAATGATATAAGAATTCAATAAAACAAGTTTAAGAATTAATTTATCTAGGAATTAACAACGTCCAAATTGTCAATATGATACTGCTTTATGGAGTAAAATTCAAGAATTCTTAAAAGAATATTTTCATAAAAAGATACTAGATAAAGCGCAAATATCAAAGATATTCCACTAATTTCATGGAGTATAGAAGTCAAAGTTTTAACCAACTGAGTATAATAAAGAATGGAATAACAAAAGAAATTACCATGCATGCGATAGACCGCACAGAAAGGTTATTCCAACATAATAATAAATAATAGAACCAGGTCCGACGTAAAACGCACAGACAGGATATTCCAACAGAATAATAATAAAGACGGAACCAGGTCCGGTGTAAAACACACAGACAGGATGTTCCAACAGAATAATAATAAAGACGGAACCAGGTCCGGTGTAAAACACACAGACATGATGTTCCAACAGAATAATAATAAAGACGGAACCAGGTCCGGTGTAAAACACACAGACAGGATGTTCCAACAGAATAATAGAAGAATGTCACCATGTATAGGGTAGACCGCGTATACAGGTTATTCCAACAGAATAATAAATAATGGAATAACAGAAATTCTCTTCATAAATAAGAAAGAAAGAATACCCTTTACGAGTACAACAAATAATATCCCTTACCGTTTTAAAGAAGAACTGAAATAAAGAAGTAGTTAAGTAGCAGAATACTTTTCTTCTTTCTCTCTATAGTTTCTCTCTATAGTTTCTCTCTCTAGAGTTCAGTGAATTCGTAAGAAAATAATGAAGGAATGAGCTTCTATTTATAGGAAAATGGAATGCATAGTAACTAATCCATGAACGGTCCAGATTGATTTAATTTAATCTAACGGTCCATATTTAAAGAAAAATCTTTTAAATAAAATATAATATATTCTATTTATAGAATAACTTTAATAAAGTATTCTGTTTTATATAAAAAGATGTTTCTGTTTTATTACGTTAATAATACGAATAAAACAAAACTTCATTATCGCTAAATAATTCATATTATTAATTGACAATAATTGAATCAAACTGAGTGACTAGTCACGTAAGCCTCAATAATCAATACCGTATGCTACTATGCAACCACACGTATTACTGTACTTTTTACTACCGAGTAGTTCAACAGTATTAACGGTAAAACTTCCGCCGTTATTTTTATAAAATATTTTTGTCGTTTTCTCAATCCCAACAATAATTCTGTTGTGGGGTCCACCAATAATTGTGTCGTCGTACGAATATTCTCTGACAAAAATAATATTCCCCGACCAATCGAATATAATACAACAACTTGCATACTTTGTAAAATTTATAAATACTACCCACAACTATAACATTATCTCAAATTCACACCATAATATTTTAAAAAAATATTTTGAAAAATTAAATCTTTATTCATAAAATCTGGGGTTTTACATTGAGCGTATTTCTTTAGAGTTTTAAGAAGCTTTGAGCGTAGAAAGTAGTATAAGTTTTCTTCAAGAAAATCCTCGCCCTACCAGTCGGAGTACTCTTCTTTTTAAGGTAAGGGGTATTATTTCTTTTGTATTCATGAAGAGAACTTCTGTTATTCCAGTCTTTATTATTCTATTAGAATATCCTGTCTGTGCGTTTTGCGTCGGACCTAGTTCCGTCTTTATTATTCTGTTGGAATATCCTGTCTGTGCGTTTTACGCCGGACCTAGTTCAATTATTTATTATTCTGTTAGAATAACCTGTCTGTACGGTCTATCGCATACCTGGTGATTTCTTATGTTGTTCTATTCTTTATTGTACTCAGTTGGTTAAAGTTTTGGCTTTTATACTCCATGAAATTAGTGGAATATCCTTGATATTTGCGCTTCATCCAGTATCCTTTCGTGAAAATATTCTTCTGAGCATTCTTGAATTTTACTCCACAAAGCAGTATCATGTTGACAATTTGGACGTTATTGGTTCCTGGATAAATTAATTCTTGAACTTGTTTTATTGAATTCTTATATCATTGTCATCATCCTCATGTTTATATTATGTTAAAAGTCATCTGTGGCCTGTAGTGCATAGATAGACTTGGTATGATTATGACCAGGGATTATTCGGTATAATCATGACCGTAATGTTACAAATGATGTGGTAAAAGTCCTCATTGGCCGTAGTGCATTGATGGACAGTTGTTGGCATGATCATGACCATTGATGAATACACGAATATCCTTGGCCTGTAGTGCATGGATAATTTGTGGTTGTGATACTAATGAATATCCTTGGCCGTAGTGCAGGGATGATGTGGATTATTTATTAAGCTGAGTCCCAGCGATAAAAGTGATGAAAAACCTTTTAAATCATAAAAGATAGTAGATTTTATTCTTTACTTGACTCTTTTAATGGATTACTTATTCCGCTGCAGTTAAACTTGATGTCTATTGTATTTTATCAGTTTAACATTATTGAAGACTAATGATAATTTATTCTGCATTATCTTAGTCATAATATTTCTTACTGGGCTAGTTGAGCTCACCCTTTTGTTTTCAATGTTCTCTTAACAAAATGAGAACGTAGCGGGGGACTAGTCGGGGAACGGAGTGACGGTTCAGAGGATAGCATTAGTAGTCCTCACTATTCTATGAAATAGTATGAAAATAAATGTATTGAGGACTTATTTTGAGTTTGAATACTGTTTGGAAGACAATGTTGTATTAAAACTTACAGCTTATGTTTTGTCGTATTTTACACGACAGTTGTATAATTAAGTTTTTATTTGTATTTTGTACCATATATTTGACGACTCAGAATAGGTGATGTATACCTATTTTGGGGGCGTCATAATTGCACACATGAAATGAAATTTATTATGAATCAGGAGATTAAAAAAGTGGAAAGTAAGGGGCGATTTGGGACTTACATCCGTGTTGGTAGAGCCAAGTCGAGTAGGACAACACTTTTATGGCCCCAATCGATGCCCTTCATTTTATTGTAGAAGGAACGTAATTCGTTTATCTGACTCTTAGGAAATCGGGTGACTTTGACGATGGAATCTTCAGGAGTAGCCCAGTTCGGTAGGAGTTGAAGATCAGTACACTTGACAAAAATCTATTGGGAGTGACACCCCTTATTACTGAATGAGGTCTTCATACAGGTGGATTTGCCAAGTTGTTTGTTCAGTTGGCGGAGACCCGACTCCTTGGATTGGCCCACACTGAATAGTGCAAAGAAGAAGTTCAATCCAAGGGTTCTTGTATTCTTGACAAAACAAAATGAAGCATATTAAGTGAATGTACGAGTTCGACACTAGCTGTGCGAACCCGATTCTGATAAAACTGAGAAAAAAGGATATGTACTTGTGTAATGGGAATCGGACCCCATATTTTAGGGCCCAGATGGGGATAACAGTCCATTCCCCCTTCGGTCGCCAGTATATCCTTTTGGGATAAGTTTGGGGCCCGAAGCTTATATGCGTTCGAAATTTTGAATTGTTTGCGGATGTTGGATAACTGGTGGGTCTGGACAGTAGATCTGGTGTTTATGTGAGTAAAGGCCTTTTTTGATGAATATTGATTTTAGATCCTCATTTCCATGAGTTCGGTGTGTTAGGTTTTGTGAAAAATCAAAGAAGCAATCAAATTACAAAAATTAGCGGAAGCAAAATAAAATCAGATTTTAATATTTTTCACAAACCAATTACCCGGATCATCCTTTATGCATATTATTAATTAAACGAAGAATAAGAAATTATGAAATCATACCCTTATAGAAACGAGCTTCCTCAGGTACGAGTTCACCTCCTACTTCTCCGCGATCTCCTTGAATCTCCGGGTAGATTCTTTCCTTTGATCAATGTAAGCCACTGAAGTGTATTGGCTCAAACCCTAGTTTTTCCTATCTCTATAGAAAAAGGGGGCGTACTCTCCAACTATTAGAATTACGTATATCTGATATCTGATATAAGACTCCTTTTATAAAGATATCAGATAACCCTATTAAAATAAGGTATTATTTATTTAATTAAACTCTTTTAATTAAATGGGCTTCCTAATCCTATTAGGGATAATTAATTAAACTCCTTTAACTAATTTTTTCTCCTAATCCTATTAGGAATAAATGAGAGTACTTATATTAAATTAATTTCTAAACTCTTTTAGAAATTAAAATAATAATAATAATAATAATAATACTAATAATAATAATAATAATAATCCTCTTATTAATTTATATTTAATATTTCTAAAATATTAAATAATAAATATTAAGCTACTTAATTTATTTTATTACCATAGATTAAATTAAATATACTTAACATATTATTACGATTATGCCATTAACTTTTTAAATAATTATTCTTCTTTTTATGGTGTGACCCTTTAGGTTCTCCATATTAAACCGGTTGTGAATAAATCAATTAGAACAATTCTAACCTTATTTAAATAAATAAATTAAACGATTAATTTATTTAAATAAATAATATTTATTCTACAATAGGGATAAGCCTCCCTAGCGATCAACGACTTACTAAATAATATAGATTTCAACATTAATCATAAAAGAACCTTTGAGTTAATAGTTACTGTACAATTCAATCCTTCCACCATACAATGTCCCAATTAAATATAAGACATGGAATTACTGTCAAGTCTTATTTTATTTAATTATATGTATTTCAATTCCTAAATGCACAACTCCTAATAAATGCAAATTAGAAACTACTTTCTAATTTCATTCCTCCTTGGCCAAGGATTCCTGAATTATCATTTATCGAATCACATAGGACATTTATCTTCTTTTACTAGAAGTGGTAGATTCTTTATTGATCATTCACTATCTTCATATATAACTTATTACACCAAAGCATACCCTTTGATATATTCTAAGAGTCTTAAGGAATAAGTCAAAGTGTAATTCATTATATATAAGATACTATGATGATCTCAAGTCTAAGGATCATTTGTACTACTATCACTGTGACGCCCCCAAAATAGGTATACATCACCTATTCTGAGTCGTCAAATACATGGTACAAAATACAAATAAAAACTTAATTATACAACTGTCGTGTAAAATACAACAAAACAAAAGCTGTGAGTTTATATACAACATTATCTTCTAAACAGTATTCAAATTCAAAATAAGTCATCAATACATTTATTGTCACACTATTTCATAGAATAGTGAGGCCTACTAATGCTATCATCTGAACCGTCACTCCGTTCCCTGACTAGTCCCCGCTACGTTCTCATTTTCTGAAGAGAACAATGAAAGAAAGGGGTGAGCTCAACTAGCCCAGTAAAAAATATTATGACTAAGATAATACAGAATAAATTATCATTAGCCTTCAACAGTGTTAAACTGATAAAATATAACAAACATCAAGTTTAACTGCAGCGGAACAAGCAATCCATTAAAAGAGTCAAGTAGAGAATAAAATCTACTATCTTTTATGATTTAAAAGGTTTTTTCATCACTTTTATCGCTGGGACTCAACTTAATAAATAATCCACATCATCCCTGCACTACGGCCAAGAATAGTCATTAGTATCACAACCACAAATTATCCATGCACTACGGGCCAAGGATATTCGTGTATTCATCAATGGTCATGATTATACCAACAACTGTCCATCAATGCACTACGGCCAATAAGGACTTTTACCACATCATTTGTAACATTACGGTCATGATTATACCGAATAATCCCTGGTCATAATCATACCAAGTCCATCTATGAACTACAGGCCACAGATGACTTTCAACATAATATAAACATGAGGATGATGACAATGATATAAGAATTCAATAAAACAAGTTCAAGAATTAATTTATCCAGGAACTAATAACGTCCAAATTATCAACATGATACTGCTTTGTAGAGTAAAATTCAAGAATGCTCAGAAGAATATTTTCACGAAAGGATACTGGATGAAGCGCAAATATCAATGATATTCCACTAATTTCATGGAGTATAGAAGTCAAAACTTTAACCAACTGAGTATAATAAGGAATGAAATAACAAAAGAAATCACCAGGCATGCGATAGACCGCACAGGCAGGTTATTCTAATAGAATAATAATTAACGGAACCAGGTCCAGCGTAAAACGTACAGACAGGATATTTCGACAGAATAATAAATAATGGAACCAGGTCCGGCGTAAAACGCACAGACAGGATATTCTGACAGAATAATAAAGAATGGAACCGGGTCCGGCGTAAAACGCACAGACAGGATATTCCAACAGAATAATAAAGAATGGAATAACAGAAGAATTTCACCAAGTATAGGGTAGCCCGCGTATACAGGTTATTCCAATAGAATAATAAATAATGGAATAACAGAAGTTCTCTTCATGAATACAAAAGAAATAATACCCCTTACCGTAAAAGAAACTAGATATAAGAGTAGTTTAGTAGCAGAATATTTTTCTTCTTTCTCTCTACAATTTATCTCTCTAGATTTTCAGTGAATTCGTAAGAAAATAATGAATGAATGAACTTCTATTTATAGGAGAATGGAAAGGCACTATGTAAGGTTTTTCTCACGGATGAAATAATTCACAGAGTCAAGAATGCCATACGCACTAATCTGCTGAATTCAATTATCAAGTAAAACAAAAAAATATAATATAAATATATATATAACACATGTTATATACAAAATTTTCCCCACCCGTGACCAACTTTGCAAGATTCCTCTCCCTTCATTTTTTTTTCTTCCAACGTGGGCCCCGCATGTTCCCCTCCCACCAACATCTTACAATCACCCCATTATATTTATACTAAACAACTTTCTACCGACTATTTTGAAAAATGGGTAAAAGGGGGTCCATATAATAATCAAAATTTACACAAATATCTCATGAAATTACCTTAATAATTTTTAACAATATTTATCATCAATATTATAATTCATAATATTAATCGACCAGGTCGTTCACAGGAAAGAGGGGGCTTTCCAATAAAGATTTCTCCCTATTGATGCGCAATTAGGTGACCAAACCTCTCCTTGACAGAACTTCTAGACATTGTTAATATTACAAATAATAATATTAATAACTTTGTCGTCTCAATTATTGATTTTAACAATATATAAAATATCGACAATAATTAAATCAAATAAAGTGAGATACTATGCAGCAATTACTGTAGCAATAATTAAACAAAACTGAGTGACTTCTCACGTAAGCATCAATAATCAAAACCGTGTGCTACTATGCAACCACGCGTATTACTGTACTTTTAACACCGGGTGTTTTAACAGTTAACGGTAAAAACTTCTGCCGTTATTTTCATAAAGTATTTTTTTTGTCATTTTCTCAATCCGACAATAATTCTGTTGTCGGGTCCACCAATGATTGTGTCGTTGTACGAATATTTTCTGCTTAAACGAATATTCCTCGACCAATCGAATATTATATAACAACTTGCGTACTTTGTAAAATTTATAAATATTACCCACAACTATAACATTATATCATATTTACTCCATAATATTTAAAAATGATATTTATAAAAAATTTATCTTTACTAAAAAAATTTGGGGTCCTACAATCACTATAGGAATTCCTATTGACAGGCAAGTAAAACTCCATTAGGTATTCCTTAGCGAGTCACGTTCAGTGAACTTATTCTCTAATAAGTACCTACATACTTGCTTTAGTGTCTCCACATAAATGATCAAGAGATCAATCATCCTCATCCAATGAGCAAGCAACGTATGTACCAATCTATCTGGATTGACTAATTTCCTTTTTAGTAATCCATTGATTAAGAATATTTTAGTTTTAAGCTATCTAAAAATTTAGATCTCATTAGCATGATCTCATCATGATTCTAAAAGTATTGCTTAAAACTATGGGTTTATCACATATTATTAAAACAGCACCATGTAGATAATAAATGCATTTAATAAATAATTCTTTTATTAATAAACAAATAAGATTGATTACAAAGCAATTGCTTTATCATCATACATGATTGGCTTGTATGCATACTACTTTCAATCTTCCACTTGCACTAAAGCTGTGAGGGCCCCGAATTCGAGGTCCCGAATCACCACGGATCCGGTTCGATCATTCTATCACTATAGCTATATTTGCGGAAGATATAAACATAAATTGTTTATACATTAAATTTATATACTTTTCCCCAAGGTCGAGTAACCTTAACTTAATACACAAATCATAACTTATTTGACTTACTATAACATTGAGATACAACATTGTCAGAAATCTAACTGCACACGTATACTAAAGCTAGAACTGTCTTGAACCTTTCCTTGTATCCAACGTATTCGCCTTAATCTGCAATGTTTTATCATGATATAGCAAGGGTGAGCATAAGGATTGCCCAGCAAGTTTAAATTCAATAATATAACAATATATTATGATTGAAAGAGTCTGAATAATAAGCTGGCTATAATTCAACAATATAATTGTGAACTAGCAGGAACAAACTTTTGACTGAACAAGTATTATACATGAACAAATATATCTGAACTAACTGATAATGAAGGTGATCAGCCTTTCATACCTGACTTATACATGCAATATGTACAGAGTACAATTCATGGTAACCAGCAATGATTAACCATAAGCTTATCCGAATGAAACAACTCTTAGTAGAGTTAAGTAAAAACAAACTTGCCTGAACCGTTGATTACCGCTACACAATTTATATCGCTTTATCTAAAGACCTAATATTAGTAATATAGATCTCCAATATTAGAATAATATCATCACAATATAATATATAATATATATAATATATATATATATATATATATATACATAGAATAACCTAAACACATAACACATAACCCTATCAGTCTATAACGCACATAAGACTCGGTATCAAGTCAAACTATTGCAGTCTGAGTTGAACCCGACACAATTCTAACATCCCGACGGTCTAGTCGGACTTTTATTCGAGTCTAAGTTCAATTAAACTCTGCCTAAACACTTAACAGTTAACTTAAATAATTTTATTAACAGTTAAAACATTTATCGAAGTCTCGTAATAATTTTTAAATAAATATTACTATTTATCATGAATTTTCAATCATTAAAAATGTATTTAAATGAATTAAATACCACATAATTTGTTTATCATTAATATTTATTTATTATCAAATATTAATAAATACATCACATAATATTATAATATATTTATAATATATCAAAGTATTTTTAATACTTCAAAATCATATTTATATGATTTTTAAACAGTTAAATCTATTATCCGATTATTGCTTTTAATATTAAAATATTAATATTTTCATGACAAAATATCAAAAGTTATATTTTATAACTCAAAATATTTTTCTAACCCTTAAATCATTTTATATGATTTATAAAACATTAATTCTATTTTTTCATAATTTATTTAATATATTTATTAAATAAATTAATTATCATTAATTGATTAATTAATGAATTTCATCACAAAATATTAAAAGTCATCAAAAATAACTTAAAATATTTTCTAATATCATAGTATAATTTTTCATGATTTTTCATGAATTAAAACAATTTTTAAACAATTTATTTAATATTATAATTAAATAAATTAAACACCATTTATTTTCCAAAAATATTAAATATTTATGAAATATACTTAAAATAATTAAAAACTATTTTCAGATTTTAAAATAATTTTTCAGAATTTATTTAGTATTTTTAATAATTAAAAACTATTTTTCTCTAATTATTTATTAAAAATAATTAATTTTCATAATTAAGTGTCGCTAAAGGTGTTTTAAGCGACACAAGCGTCGCTAAATGTGTTCTTCGCGTGTTCTTGAGCTTCATGGTCAGTTTACAAGGTAGCTAGTTTGACCGGTGATTTAAATAGGTTCTTGATGATTCTGGGCTTCTAAGTTGCATTAAAATTGTAGTATAAGTGTAGAACTACAAATAGAATCAAGTTTCATGGCTATTACATAACATCACAGCAAGATCTAAGCTACCCAATTCGTAGTCAGACCTGTTCTTGAGTTTCTGGGCTGCCCAGAAACTCAAGCAGTTCGAAGGTACCACTTTGAAGCCTTGAATCATTTCTTTCTGTATTATGTTTAAGTGATCTTGAGGTTCAATATTGTAGTACTAATGTCTGGGTACACGACCATATCACTAACACAACCTAACAACATCAAATATTCATGATCTGGCATGGTCAAAGTAGGGGTCCGGACTGTTCTTGAACATTTCTGGGTTTTCCAGAAATGTTCTTGAACAGTTTGGTCAACGGTTGTTTGATTGGCCACTGATTCACTTCTGTTATGGATATAGATATTTTAAAAGCATGAATCGATAGCCAATATGTCAGTATACAGTTCTATTACAACAACATGACCTAAACATCAACGATAAGCAAAATCAGAAGCCTCAAATATCTTGTCAGACCATCTCTGAAATATCTGGGTTACCCAGAAACATTTTCCGTGAACTGTAAGACCCCAACTTTTATAAATAAAGATGAATTTTCTATAAATATCATTTTTGAGTATTATGGAGTTAATTTGATATAATGTTATAGTTGTGGGTAATATTTATAAATTTTGCAAAGTACGCAAGTTGTTATATAATATTCGATTGGTCGGGAAATATTCGTTTTAGCAGGGAATATTCGTACAACGGCACAATCATTGGTGGACCCCACAGCGGAATTATTGTCGGATTGAGAAAACGACAAAAATATTTTATTAAAAATAACGACGGAAGTTTTACCATTGTTACTGTTGAACTACTCGGTAGTAAAAGTACAGTAATACGTGTGGTTGCATAGTAGCACACAGTATTGATTATTAATGCTTATGTGAGAAGTCACTCAGTTTGATTCAATTATTGTCAGTTAATAATATGAATTATTTAGCGATAATGACGTTTTGTTTTATTCGTATTATTAACGTAATAAAACAGAAACATCTTTTTATATAAAACAGAATACTTTATTAAAGTTATTCTATAAATAGAATATATTATATTTTATTGAAAAGATTTTTCTTTAAATATGGACCGTCAGATTAAAGTAATCAATCTGGACCGTTCATGGATTAGTTACTATGCATTCTATTTTTCTATAAATAGCAGCTCATTCCTTCATTATTTCTTACGAATTTACTGAACTCTAGAGAGAGAAACTATAGAGAGAGAGAAGAAGAGTATTCTGCTACTTAACTACTTCCTTACTTCAGCTCTTCTTTAAAACGGTAAGGAGTGTTATTCTTTCTTATTCATGAAAAGAACTGTTGTTATTCTATTTCTTATTATTCTGTTGGAATAACCTGTATACGCGGTCTACCCTATACTTAGTGACATTCTTCTATTATTTTGTTGGAACATCCTGTCTGTGTGTTTTACACCGGACCTGGTTCCATTTTTATTATTATTCTGTTGGAACATCCTGTCTGTGTATTTTACACCGGACCTGGTTCCGTCTTGTTATTATTCTGTCGGAACATCCTGTCTGTGCGTTTTACACCGGACCTGGTTCCATTATTTATTATTCTGTCGGAATATCCTGTCTGTGCGTTTACGCCGGACCTGGTTCCATTATTTATTATTCTGTCAGAATATCCTGTCTGTGCGTTTATGTCGGACCTGGTTCCATTATTTATTATTCTGTTGGAATAACCTGTATGTGCGGTCTATCGCATGCATGGTGATTTCTTTTGCTATTCCATTCTTTATTATACTCAGTTGGTTAAGTTTTGACTTCTATACTCCATGAAATTTGTGGAATATCCTTGGTAATTGCGGTTCATCCAGTATCTTTTCATGAAAATATTCTTCTAAGTATTCTTGAATTTTACTCCACAAAGCAGTATCATGTTGACAATTTGGACGTTGTTAATTCTTGGAAAAATTAATTCTTGAACTTGTTTTATTGAATTCTTATATCATTGTCATCATCCTCATGTTTATAAAATGTTGAAAGTCATCTGTGGCATGTAGTGCATAGATGGACTTGGTATGATTATGATCAGGGATTATTCGGAATAATCATGACCGTAATGTTACAAATGATGTGGTAAAAGTCATCATTGGCCCGTAGTGCATTGATGGACAGTTGTTGGCATGATCATGACCATTAATAAATACACGAATATCCTTAGCCGTAGTGCAGGGGTGATTCGATGATGTGGATTAATTTATTAAGCTGAGTCTCAGCGATAGCAGTGTTGAAAAACCTTTTAAATCAGAAAAGATAGTAGAGTTTATTTTCTACTTGACTCTTTTAATGGATTGCTTGTTCCGCTGCAGTTAAACTTGATGTCTATTATATTTTATCAGTTGAACATTGTTGAAGGCTAATGATAATTTATTCTGCATTATCTTAGTCATAATATTTCTTACTGGGCTAGTTGAGCTCACCCTTTCTTTCACTGTTCTCTTCAGGAAATGAGAACGTAGCTGGGGCAAGCCGGGGAACGGAGTGATGGTTCGAATGATAGTATTAGTTAGTAGTCCTCACTATTCTATGTAATAGTGTGTTAATAAATGTAATGAGGACTCCTTTTGAGTATGAATACTCTCTAGAAGATAATATTTGTATTCAAACTCACAGTTTATGTTTTGTCATCTTGTACACGACAGTTGTATTAGTAAGTTGTATTTGTATTCTGTACTTCGTATCTGACGACCCAAGATGGGTGATGTATACCTAATTTTGGGGGCGTCACAGTTGGTATCAGAGCTTAGGGATATGATCTCTGGCTAAGATGTGAGAATAGAACTAGGAGGGGAGAGACGGGGAATTCCTTCGCTAGTATGACCTACCTAAGTTTATTTGCATGGTATTTAATTGGTCGGTCATAATATAAGGATAATATATGACATATCAATTAACTTTTATTTTGTGGCAGTATCTGAAAATGACATCTGAGAATGTTGAGAATAGCAATGGAGCACAGGCGACTGTTGATACACCACATATCAATAATCAGGATAATGTGCATCAGGAAGGTGACAATCCTCATGCAAACAACAACACTGACCAGATGATGAATGATGGAATGTTCAGAAACTTTATGCAGTTCATGCAACAGCAGGCGAGAGCGGCTCCTGTCCAAAATATAGGTGGAAACACTAAAAACTCTCGGACGGTCACCGCTAAACAGTTCAAGGAGTTGGGACCACCAGAGTTTAAGGGAGAGCCAAAACCACTTATAGCGGAAACATGGTTAAAGCAGATTACCAAGATATTTGATGTCTTGGGATGCTCCGAGGAGCAAAAGTTTCCTTTTGCCGCCTTTATGTTGCGAGGAGAGGCAGATTACTGGTGGGAATCGATTAAACGTACTCAACCTGCCGCACTGAAGATATCTTGGGAGAAGTTCCAAGAGTTATTCAATGACAAATACTTTCTCGAAAGTGTTCGTCACATGAAGGAGGTGGAGTTCATCAAATTGGAGCAGAATAATATGACAGTGTCGCAGTATGAGGCTAAATTTGCTGAGTTGTCCCGGTTTGCGTCCCACTTGGTGGATAATGAAGAGCGAATGACGCGAATATTTTTGCGAGATTTGAAACCTGAGATACGTCAACATCTAATTTCTCATAAACTGTGTTTGTATTCAGATGTTGTGAATAGGGCTCAGTTAGTGGAGCGCGATAACGAGTCAACGCAACCAAAAGAGAGCAGTCGGCAAAATGATAATACCAGTGAGAGCAGTCATCGAAGCGGTGACAACAAGGGTGGAGGGAATCAACAGGCCAGAAATGGAAACCACTTCGGTGGTAATCAGGGCCAAAACAATAAGAATGGTCATTTCAAGAAGAGGAGATTCAACAATGATGGAAAGACGTCAGCACCAGCACCCGTTGTTAAGGAAGGAGAACGACCACCTATCATATGTTTCAAATGCGGAGGGGAGGGGCACATCAGTCCAAACTGCACGATGCCATCTAAAGCATGTTATAATTGTGGAAGAGAAGGTCATTTAGCTCGATTTTGTCATTTACCAAAAACAAGTTCAGCCAAGATGGAGACACCAAAGGCCGTCCCAGAAAAGTCAAAACCGGTAGTGCAAGGGAGAGCATTTGTTGTGACCTCCCAGAAAGTAAGGAACCCGAATGAGGTCATCACGGGTAAGCTTATCATAAACTCTAACGAAGTCTATACTTTATTTGATACCGGTTCTACCCATTCTTTTATTTCTCCTACTTGCGCTCATCGATTAAATTTGATTCCGGAGAAATTAGACTTTGACTTATCTGTTGAAACTCCATTGGGAGAAACCTTCATTACATCTACGGTTTATAAGTCTTATTTGGTTCAAGTTGGTACCCACACATTACCTATCGATCTGATTTCATTAAAAATACTTGCATTTGACGTGATTCTAGGGATTGATTGGTTAACTACTCATCATGCAAAAATTGATTGTTTTCGTAAGGTGGTTAGCTTTCATATTCCTAATCGACCTATTATGCGAATTCAAGTAACCAAACCATTAAAATCAATCGCTGTCATCTCAAGCCATAAAGCTATTCGTTTATTGAAAAACGGATGTCAAGCTTTCTTAGCTCATGTCACGGATTTAAACAAAAATACGTCAGTTTTGAATGATATTTCTATTGTTAATAAATTCCCTGACGTATTCCCTGAAGAACTTCCTGGCCTACCCCCAGAGCGTGAAATTGAATTTTGTATCGACCTTGAACTCGGTACAAAACCCATTTCCAAAGCCCCATATCGAATGGCTCCTATTGAACTTCAGGAGTTAAAGATCCAACTGTAGGAATTGTTAGACATTGGCTTTATTCGTCCTAGTACTTCTCCTTGGGGTGCTCCTGTTCTATTCGTGAAGAAGAAAGATGGAAGTATGCGACTTTGTATTGATTATCGGGAGTTGAATCATGTCACCATCAAAAACAGGTACCCATTGCCACGTATTGATGACCTGTTTGACCAATTGCAAGGAGCACAATTCTTTTCAAATATCGATCTTCGTTCTGGATATCATCAGCTGAAGGTTAGAACTGAGGATATTCCAAAGACGGCTTTTAGAACTCGGTACAGGCATTATGAATTTCTAGTCATGTCCGTTGGATTGACTAATGCTCCTGCTGCCTTCATGGATATGATGAACCGAGTATTCAATGAATATTTGGATCACTTTGTGGTCGTCTTTATTGATGACATCCTTATTTATTCCAAAAGTCATGAAGATCATGAGCAACACTTGAGGCTGGTACTCCAAAAGCTTCGTGAATACAAGCTTTATGCCAAGTCGAAGAAATGCGAGTTTTGGCTTGAGGAGGTAGCATTCCTTGGGCACGTAGTATCAAGTCGTGGAATATCGGTTGACCCGGCAAAGATTGAAGCTATTCAAAGCTGGGAGCAACCTAAATCAGTGACCGAAGTACGTAGCTTTCTTGGTTTAACTGGTTATTATCGGAGATTCGTGGAAGGATTTTCTCGAATCGCTACTCCATTAACTCAGCTGACTCGGAAAGATACAAAATTCGGTTGGAGCGAAGAATGTGAGCAGAGTTTTTAAGAACTCAAGAGGAGACTCATTTCAGTACCTGTTCTAACAATACCATCTGGCTCAGAGGGATTTGTCATCTATAGTGATGCTTCGAGCAAAGGGTTGGGATGCGTTCTCATGCAGCATGGAAAAGTCATAGCCTACGCATCAAGACAACTTAAGGAATATGAGAGGAATTATCCTACTCATGATCTAGAGTTGGCAGCTGTTGTCTTTACACTTAAAATTTGGAGGCATTACTTGTATGGGGAGAAGGTGGAGATCTTTACAGATCATAAAAGCCTTAAATATTTCTTCACTCAAAAGGAACTCAACATGCGACAACGACGTTGGCTTGAACTGTTGAAAGATTATGATCATACCATTCAATACCATTCTGGAAAAGCGAACGTGGTAGCTGACGCATTGAGTAGAAGATCATATGCAAGTACGAGTGCGATATTGTCAACACAAAGGCCCATTTTGTGTGACTTGCAAAGGATGGAGATAGAGTTAAAGACTCCAGGGACCCATGTGATGATGGCGAATATACGAGTAGAACCAACTTTAATCGATAAAGTTAAAGCT
The DNA here is from genome assembly GCA_016801055.1 of Panax notoginseng. Lineage (NCBI taxonomy): Eukaryota > Viridiplantae > Streptophyta > Magnoliopsida > Apiales > Araliaceae > Panax > Panax notoginseng. Next base: position 148,641,498 of record CM029015.1, on the reverse strand, counting down.
GCTCAAGCTACAGACCTGGAGCTGATGCGTATGAGGAAGAAAGTGCAAGAAGGTGCTATGCCGGAAGCAAGAATCGATGAAGAAGGAATACTTCGAGTCAACTACAGACTTTGTGTTCCTAACAACCCTGATTTAAAGTATGAAATCATGATGGAGGCACACAACACACCGTTTGCAATCCATCCTGGAAGTACCAAAATGTATCATGATCTTCGTCATACATTTTGGTGGAGCAATATGAAGAGAGAGATAGCGTTGTTTATCTCAAGGTGTCTAACTTGTCAACGAGTCAAAGCGGAGCATCAAGTACCAAAAGGTCCATTGCAACCACTTAAAATTCCAGAATGGAAGTGGGAGCACATTACCATAGATTTCGTTACCGGTCTTCCTAGGGTTTCTCAAGGTATTGATGCGATTTGGGTCATTGTTGATAGATTGACCAAGTCTGCTCATTTCTTACCGATACGAGAAATTTATACACTTGAACGTCTTGCTCGTATGTACATAAACGAGATTATAAGACTGCATGGTATGCCAGTATCCATAGTTTCTGACCGAGACCCAAGATTCACTTCACGATTTTGGGTTAGTTTACAAAAAGCTATGGGCACGGATTTACGATTTAGTTCAGCATATAATCCTCAGACGGACGGACAATCAGAGAGGACTATTCAAACTCTTGAAGATCTATTAAGACTCTGTGTCTTTGACTTCAAGGGAAGTTGGGACAAGTTCTTACCATTGGTGGAGTTTTCCTACAACAACAGTTATCAAGCAAGTATTGGCATGGCTCCATTCGAAGCATTGTATGGAAGAAAATATCGTTCTCCAGTATGCTGGGATGAGGTGGGTGAAGTAACGTTGTTGGGACCGGAGTTGGTACGTATGACTACAGAAAAGATTCAAACGATCCGACAACGTATAAAAACCTCACAAGATCGACAAAAGAGTTATGCTGATCTTCATCGAAAGGACGTGGAATTTGATGTAGGAGATCATGTGTTCTTACGTGTTGCTCCATGGAAAGGAGTTACGAGATTTAGAAAGAGAGGAAAGCTCAATCCTCGATTCATCGGTTCATTTTTAATCATTGACCGAGTAGGAACTGTGGCTTATAGACTCGCTTTACCGCCAAGTATGTCTCGTGTTCATAACGTTTTTCACATATCCATGTTACGCAAATATGTGGAAGACCCGAACCACATTATTGAGTTAGAACCGGACGAAATAGCGGAGGATTTGACATATGAAGAAGTTTCCATTCAAATCTTGGATAAGAAGGAACATATTCTACGCTCCAAGGTTATACCTCAAGTCAAAGTTTTGTGGAGAAACCAAGATGTTGAGGAAATGACTTGGGAGTTAGAATCTGAAATGAAATCAAGGAATCCTTACCTCTTCGACATACCAGGTACGTACCCTAATTTTGAGGGCGAAATTTCATAAGAAGGGGAGGTTGTAAGACCCCAACTTTTATAAATAAAGATGAATTTTCTATAAATATCATTTTTGAGTATTATGGAGTTAATTTGATATAATGTTATAGTTGTGGGTAATATTTATAAATTTTACAAAGTACGCAAGTTGTTATATAATATTCGATTGGTCGGGGAATATTCGTTTTAACAGGGAAATATTCGTACAACGGCACAATCATTGGTGGACCCCACCAACGGAATTATTGTCGAATTGAGAAAACGATAAAAATATTTTATTAAAAATAACGAAGGAAATTTTACCATTGTTACTGTTGAACTACTCGGTAGTAAAAGTACTGTAATACGTGTGGTTGCATAGTAGCATACAGTATTGATTATTAATGCTTATGTGAGAAGTCACTCAGTTTGATTCAATTATTGTCAGTTAATAATATGAATTATTTAGCGATAATGACGTTTTGTTTTATTCGTATTATTAACGTAATAAAACAGAAACATCTTTTTATATAAAACAGAATACTTTATTAAAGTTATTCTATAAATAGAATATATTATATTTTATTTAAAAGATTTTTCTTTAAATATGGACCGTCAGATTAAAGTAATCAATCTGGACCGTTCATGGATTAGTTACTATGCATTCTATTTTTCTATAAATAGCAGCTCATTCCTTCATTATTTCTTACGAATTCACTGAACTCTAGAGAGAGAAACTATAGAGAGAAACTATAGAGAGAGAGAAGAAGAGTATTCTGCTACTTAACTACTTCCTTACTTCAGCTCTTCTTTAAAACGGTAAGGGGTGTTATTCTTTCTTATTCATGAAGAGAACTATTGTTATTCTATTTCTTATTATTCTGTTGGAATAACCTGTATACGCGGTCTACCCTATACTTAGTGACATTCTTCTATTATTCTGTTGGAACATCCTGTCTCTGTGTTTTACACCGGACCTGGTTCCGTTTTTATTATTATTCTGTTGGAACATCCTGTCTGTGTGTTTTACACCGGACCTGGTTCCGTCTTGTTATTATTCTGTCGGAACATCCTGTCTATGCGTTTTACACCGGACCTGGTTCCATTATTTATTATTCTGTCGGAATATCCTGTCTGTGCATTTACGCCGGACCTGGTTTCATTATTTATTATTCTGTTGGAATAACCTGTCTGTGCGGTCTATCGCATGCATGGTGATTTCTTTTGTTATTCCATTCTTTATTATACTCAGTTGGTTAAGTTTTGACTTCTATACTCCATGAAATTTGTGGAATATCCTTGGTAATTGCGGTTCATCCAGTATCTTTTCATGAAAATATTCTTCTAAGTATTCTTGAATTTTACTCCACAAAGCAGTATCATGTTGACAATTTGGACGTTGTTAATTCTTGGATAAATTAATTCTTGAACTTGTTTTATTGAATTCTTATATCATTGTCATCATCCTCATGTTTATAAAATGTTGAAAGTCATCTGTGGCATGTAGTGCATAGATGGACTTGGTATGATTATGACCAAGGATTATTCGGAATAATCATGACCGTAATGTTACAAATGATGTGGTAAAAGTCATCATTGGCCCGTAGTGCATTGATGGACAGTTGTTGGCATGATCATGACCATTAATGAATACACGAATATCCTTGGCCGTAGTGCAGGGGTGATTCGATGATGTGGATTAATTAATTAAGCTGAGTCTCAGCGATAGCAGTGTTGAAAAACCTTTTAAATCAGAAAAGATAGTAGAGTTTATTTTCTACTTGACTCTTTTAATGGATTGCTTGTTCCGCTGCAGTTAAACTTGATGTCTATTATATTTTATCAGTTGAACATTGTTGAAGGCTAATGATAATTTATTCTGCATTATCTTAGTCATAATATTTCTTACTGGGCTAGTTGAGCTCACCCTTTCTTTCACTGTTCTCTTCAGGAAATGAGAACGTAGCTGGGACAAGTCGGGGGAACGGAGTGATGGTTCGAATGATAGTATTAGTTAGTAGTCCTCACTATTCTATGTAATAGTGTGTTAATAAATGTAATGAGGACTCCTTTTGAGTATGAATACTCTCTAGAAGATAATATTTGTATTCAAACTCACAGTTTATGTTTTGTCATCTTGTACACGACAGTTGTATTAGTAAGTTGTATTTGTATTCTGTACTTCGTATCTGACGACCCAAGATGGGTGATGTATACCTAATTTTGGGGGCGTCACATGAACGGTCAACGCTGTTTGACCGAGTATAACCGACGATCTAGACTTGATCCGACCCTGATTCCTGTTTTAGATCACAGTTCTCATGACATAGAATAGATTCAAAACATAAAACACATGAAACATATAACACATAAAGATTTAGAGGCTCTGACATTCGACTGTCAGGCCTTATTTTTCTACTTTTCCCAGATTTCAAAAATTTACTATTTCGCGTACTTTGATGTTATGGATTCACTGTATAGCAACCCAGATCATCAAGTGACACCCTAATACACAACTTTAAACAACAACTAACATCTAACAACATAAGATCTCATGATTTCAAATTTTAGGGTTCATACCTCTTTAGAGTTTTGATCTTTGATTCTGACTTTGATCCTGTTATGGGAAACTATGATCTGATCATGTCTTAACTTCTCATACCTTCTTCACTCTCATTCCCGAAATCTTAAAGAGAGAATGTCTTGGATGGTTGAAAAATAAAGTGTGCATTCTCTCTCTCTATATAACTTATATATTTGATGTATGTAATGTATAATGGCTGGCATGGAAGCTGATATTGCTGGATTTCAGTCACATGTATAGGCTAGGGTGGTTCACCCACTTCACTAGGCCAACTCTTGCAAGTTAAGTCACAATAATGCACTAATGGCATTTTAGTCTTTTCGCATACAAAATTAATGGCATTCTTGTCAATTAGCCAAACCCTTAGGGTTTAGTGTTTGGAACATTTAGAGTTTAGGGTTTGAACCCTCAAGTTTAGCAAATTAGTTTCTAACATTTTCCAAATTTAGATTTTCAAAAATAGAAATTAATATTTCTAAATTATAATTAGGATTTTCTAATTATATTAAAATTTACTAATCATAATTTAAATCTTTCTAATTAGGATTATTATTTCTTAATTAAAATTGCTAATTAAGCAATTAGGGTCAAAATAGTCATTAGGGTTTATAACCTACGAATTATGGTTTCTAATAGAAAAATAATTTTTTCTAAATTAAAAATTAAATTTCGTAATTAGAAAAGGGTTTTCTAATTACTTAACTTAAAAATTAGGATTAATATTTCCTAATTAACATTAAAATTATTAAACTAACAATCAGTCTTTCCCTAATTACAAATTAGGGTTCCAAATCCAGACATTAGAGTTTTCAAAATGTGAAATTAGGGTTTACTAATTAATTTGTTAAGATTAACCCTAATTAATCTTATAATTATTTACACTTACGCCATTACGTTCCCAATTTAGGGTTTTATTCATCGAATTAGGGTTTCAAATTCTCGTAACCGAAATTAGGGTTTCCAGAACCGATTTCTAGGGTTTCTTATTAATCGCTAGGATTTTCTAATCGAACGCTAAAGTTCTTAATATATAATTAGGGTTTGTTACAGATATCGTTTATCTGGTCAACCCTTGACCCTTAGCCAGATACTGAACACATAAACGCAGAACATATTCACGTATTTCCTTAATCCTGAATAATTCACCTAAATCCTTCACAGAATTTTGACATCCTCAAAATTTCATCTTAAAAATATCAAACGCATACACTAATTTTATGTCTAGGTTCTAATTTTGAACCTTAACTAAATTAATAAAAATATTCAAAATTCTCGGGTTGTCACAAAAGCCAATCGTCGTGGTATCTCATACCCATCTTCTCTAAGTGACGATCAAACTTCTGTTGTGTTAACGCTTTAGTAAATGGATCTGCAATATTGTCTTGAGAGTCCACACGCTCCAGAGTGACGTCTCCTCTTTCAATGATCTCTCTGATCAAATGAAATCGCCGCAACACGTGTTTGGATTTCTGATGAGACCTGGGCTCCTTAGCCTGCGCAACAGCTCTAGTGTTGTCACAGAATAAAGGTACTCGTCCTGTAATGCTAGAAACCACACAAAGTTCGGTAATGAACTTCTTCATCCAAACAGTTTCCTTTACAGCTTCACTTGCAGTTATGTACTCTGCCTCTGTCACTGAATCAGCAACTGTTTCCTGTTTGGAACTCTTCCAACTCACTGTGCCACCGTTTAAGGTAAACACATACCCCGAAACGGATTTACTGTCATCTTGGTCCGTTTGAAAATTTGAGTCTGTGAAGCCCTCTAGTATCAATTCAGACCCACTGTAGACAAGAAATACATCCTTAGTTCTTCTTAAGTACTTTAGGATATTTTTCACTGCCTTCCAGTGTTCTTCTTCTGGATTCGACTGATATCTGCTTATTACACTAAGTGCATGAGCGACATCTGGTCTAGTACATATCATACCGTACATGATAGATCCTATTGCTGAAGCATAAGGAATCTTACTCATACGGTCTCTTTCCTCGGGTGTCTTTGGGGCTTGTTTCTTGGAGAGATGTATTCCATGGCTCATCGGCATGAGACCTCTTTTGGAATCTTCCATGCTAAATATCTTTAGCATCGAGTCAATGTACGTTCCTTGGGACAAGCCAAGCATCCTTTTAGATCTATCTCTATAGATCTTTATTCCCAAAATATAGGATGCTTCTCCCAAGTCCTTCATGGAGAAATGGTTAGATAACCAGATTTTAATTGATTATAGCATAGGAATATCATTCCCTATCAGTAATATATCATCAACATATTATACGAGGAATGAAACAGCGCTCCCACTAACCTTCTTATACACACATGGTTCATCTTCATTTTTGATAAAATCAAACTCTTTGATTGTCTCATCAAAATGGATGTTCCATCTACGAGAAGCTTGCTTCAATCCATAAATGGATCGTTGTAGCTTACAGACTTGATTTGTTCCAACCTTTGAAATAAATCCCTCTGGCTGTGTCATATACACATCCTCCTCAAGTTTTCCATTGAGGAAGGTCGTTTTCACGTCCATCTGCCAGATTTCGTAGTTATGGTAAGCTGCAATCGCAAGCAAAATCCGAATGGACTTGAGCATTGCTACTGGTGAGAAGGTTTCGTCATAGTCAACTCCTTGTCTTTGTTTGAAACCTTTTACGACGAGTCGGGCCTTATAGGTCTCTACCTTGTTGTCTGCTCCAGTCTTTCTTTTAAAGACCCATTTACACCCAATAGGCTTAATGCATTCAGGTGGTGAGACCAAAGTCCATACTTGGTTCTCATACATGGAGTCCATCTCGGATTTCATGGCTTCTTGCCACTTCTCTGAGCCTTTACTACTCATAGCCTGTTCGTAATTCAATGGATCATCATCATATATGATGCGTACCTCATCTTCATCTTATATGACAAGTCCATACCTATCAGGTATCTTTGGTACTCTTCCAGATTTACGAATAGGGTGTGGTACAGAAGGAATCTCTACTTGGACAGGTTCATCCATTTGATCTATAGTGGTTTGTGGTTCTTGAATTTCTTCAAGATCAATTTTTCTCCCACTGACCCCTTCAAGGACAAACTCCTTTTCCAAGAAGGCAGCATGTTTGGCAACAAACACTTTTTATTCAATAGGATTGTAGAAATAATATCCTAAACTTTCTTTAGGATATCCCACAAAAGTACACTTATCAGATCTTGTCCCAAGCTTATCATTCTGAAACCTTTTCACATAAGCTGGACATCCCCAAATCTTAACATGCTTAAGACTAGGCTTCCTCCCTGTCCACATCTCATATGGAGTCTTAGGGACGGATTTTGAGGGAACCTTATTTAGTAGATATGTAGCCGCTTCTAGGGCATATCCCCAGAATGACACCGGAAGATCAGTAAAACTCATTATGGAACGAACCATGTCCAACAGTGTTCGATTTCTCCTTTCAGACACACCATTCAGCTGTGGCGTCCCTGGTGGAGTCCATTGTGAGATTATACCATTTTTTTGAGACAATTGAGAAACTCACTGCTTAAGTATTCACCACCTTGATCTGACCGAAGAATCTTAATACTTTTGCCCGTTTGTTTCTTTACTTCACTTCTGAACTCGTTGAACTTTTTAAATGATTCAGATTTATATTTCATTAAATACACATATCCAAATCTTGAGTGATCATCAGTGAATGTAATAAAATAAGAATACCCTCCTCGTGCATTCGTTGTCATAGGTCCACATACATCCATGTGTACCAACGCTAACAACTCTGTAACTCTTTCTCCTTTTCCACTAAAAGGAGATTTAGTCATTTTTCCCATAAGACAAGATTCACAAGTTGGATATTATTCATAATCTGATAGCTCTAGAAGCCCATCTTTATGCAACTTGGATAATCTTATTTCATTAATATGACCGAGTCTACAATGTCACATATAGGTATAATTAACATCATCTCTTTTCCTTTTCTTAGTTTGTTCAATTTGAAGTATATTTTCATGCAAGTCAAGAATGTAAAGTCCATTTCGTAAATTACCAACACCATATAAAACATTATTATTATAAATAAAATAACTATTGTTCTTTATTATAATGTCAAAACCATCCATATCCAATACAGATATTGAAATAATGTTTCTAATAAGTGACGGAACAAAATAACAATTATTTAAACTAATGGATTTGCCCGTAGGCAGTGCTAAACAATAAGTTCCTACAGCTAATGCAGCAACCTTTGCTCCATTTCCCACTCGTAGGACGACCTCATCCTTGCTTAGCTTTCTACTTCTGACCAGTCCCTGCATATTATTACATATGTGAGAACCACAGCCGGTATATAATACCCAAGTAGAAGATTGACTTTCAGAAAAATTAATTTTAATCATAAACAAACCTTGATTAGAATTCAAAGCTTCTCCAAGCTTCTTCTGCTTTTGTTCCACAAGATAATCCTTGCAGTTTCTCTTCAAGTGACCCGGCTTGTTGCAATGGAAGCAAATTCCTTTGCTAGCTAGATCAGGTTTCTTTTGATCCTTCATTTTCGCCTTTCCCATAACCTTCTTGGATTTCTTCTTTTCAGAAGATACCTTGGGCCTCTTCCTTTTCTTGGAAGAATCATCCACCAGTAAGACATGGTTCTTCTTGGATGGGAAGTGACCTTCAGTAGTTTTTAACAAGTTAAATAATTCTGGCAAGCTGACATTTAACTTATTCATGTGAAAATTCACAACAAATTATGAGAAGGTGTCCAGGAGTGACTGCAAGACTAAATCTTGACTCAACTCCCCATCCATGACGAACCCAAGCTGTCCAAGACGTTCAATCAGATTGATCATTTTTAAGACATGAGTCTCGACGGTAGTGCCCTCGGTCATCCAAGATCGGAAGAGCTCCTTAGACATTTCATATCTAGCAGTCCTACTTTGCTCACCATACAACTCTTGAAGGTGCAGTAGCATAGTAGGAGCATCCATGGTTTCATGCTGACGCTGAAGCTCGTTACTCATGGATGCGAGCATGATGCATCGAGCCACATATGCATCATCCTGCCACTATTTAAAAGTAGCAATCTCTTCCTCAGAGGCTGTCTCCACAACTTTTGCAGGTACGGGCGAATTTAGGACATAAGAAATCTTTTCAGCAGTGAGAATAATTCTCAGATTCCTTAATCAGTCCATGTAATTCGGTCCGGTCAGTTTGTTAGCATCAAGTATGCTACGCAGTGAAATTAGTGAATGTGACATTTTCAAAATTCTGCATGTAAAAAAGATAATATTTTAGCAAACATTTATTTAATTAATTACCAAAATAAATTAGGTCTTATTTTATATTGGTGTCTCCCACTATTTTTTTCAAACTATATTACCCTCATGAATATAGTTCGGCAATATCTAATTAAAGATTTGCTAGTGAGAATAAAGATCACATTTCAAATGTATATAGCCTTGTGTGTGCACAACAAACTATATATAAATAAATAGGTAGACAACTCTTGTCAATTACATCATCATGTAACTCCTTATATTTTGCCTCTTAAATCATAATGGTCAAGTGTGTGCACATCCGAACTAAAATGATTTAAGTTAAGTCATACCCATCATTTCCATATAAGTGAAGAGAAAATTACAGCCCTTGTGTGTGCACAACAAAGCGATAATGTTCAATTCCTTATAAACATCAAATGTAATAAAAATAACATCTCAAATATTTAATACTCGCCTTGTGTGTGCACAACAAACTCATATTAAATATTCAATGCTCTATTATTTTTATCATGCCAGAAGGCGACGTTCGATATTCCAAATATCTTTGAAAGTTACAACTTAATATAATTTTATTGAGGAGTTTGTTATTATTAGTCTCATCTTGTTTAGCGCGCATGCAAATATATATATATAAAATACGCGTCATATTATTAAACATGCGAAACATGTTTTATAAGACCCCAAATTATTAATAAATGAAATTTAATTTTCTCTATTTATTATTTGAAATAGTAAGGGTTAAATTGATTAATGAGGTTAGTTATGGGTAAAATGCGTAAATATTTCAAATAAGCAGGTGGTTATAAAATATTCATTGTTGTCGGGGAATATTCGTTTGGTCGTGGAATATTCTTCCTCTCGGGGAATATTCGTACGACGGCGCAGTCTTTTGTGGGCCCCATAACGGAAAGCGATTGGATGAAGAAAACGACAAGTATAAGTTGTTTATAAATAACGGCGTAGTTGTTACCGTTAATACTGTTGGAATACCCGGTGGTTAAAACACAGTAATACGCGTTGTTGCACAGTAGCACACTGTATTGCACCAATTATTGATTCTTACGTAAGAAGGCACTACTCAATAATGGTTACAGTAATTACGGTTCAGTATTTTATTTTATTGATTCAATAATTGCTGCGTTGATATTTTATATTACTGTTGTTTCAATAATTGTCACTACACAGTATTTTCTATTATCGGAGCAATAATTCATATTATCTGAATAATATTATTAGATAACATTATTGGCAATGTCTAGAAAGTTCTGTCTAAGGAGAGGTTTGGTCACCTAATTGCGCGCCAGTAAGGAGAAATCCTTATTGGAAAGCCCCCTCTTTCCTGGGAACGGCCTGGTTGCCAGTACTGTGATTCTGTAATATTATTTGTGAATAATTAATTATTGATTTATATGATGAGGAAAATATTCATTTTATGAGGATATAGATGGAGAAAATTTTTAAAGTGACAATTGTTAAAAAATCGATATTTTATCTTTTCTGATAAAATAATATTTTATGATATTATTATAATATATTAATGGTGATATTTTTACAATGAATGTGGGATATATAAGTATATGAGGAGGAAGAGTATTTTGTGGCATTAAATGATTAACACATGTTTTGTGTGTCAGTGGACCCCAGTAATTAACTGAAATTTGATTATAGCCTGTAAAATCGTCCGATTGTGGATTTCGGTCAATTTCTGTTTGAAATTTGGAAAAACTTTCTTCTGCAAAGTTGTAGAGAATTGAATTTCCTATAAAAATTCGTGTGATTCAAATTTTCTGACAAAAGGGCTATTTGTTATGAATTATTGAAGTTTCGAAGTTCCGAAATAATTAATTTTTGGGAGTTTTAGTTAATTATTTTGAGAAAAACGTTTTTTGTGCAATTAGTGGGCTCACATGTGTTATAAATGATCTGAATTCAGATCTTCAAAGGTGGGCTTGACAAAAATTTAATTATATTAATATTTTATTAATTTTTTTACTTTGGTGTTCTAAGCATTTTCCTATAAATAGGGTGCTTAGGTTAGAATTAAAAATCACACCAGAAACTGAAATCTTCTCTCTCTTTCTCTCTCGATATATTGAGCGTATTCTTGTGAGTATTTTAATATTTTGAGTGTTGATATACGGTGCAAGTTCAAGTCATAGTCTATATCCGGTGTTTCAACTAGAAGTACTGTTTTTACGAGATAAGGAATGTTATTTTATTCGAAAATAATATTATTTCTTCAATATCATTATGCAGAAATATGATTGGAAATTTTTATCAAATTTAGAACTTTTAAATATCGGAGTTACTATTCATGAGTTACTATTCACGAGTTACTATTCACCGAAAAATAAAATTTTTTTCTTTTAGTCCAAAATATCTATTCTAGATACTAGCTTTGATTGTATCCAAGTTTTGATCATTCTTGAATTTTACTCCACTATGATTATTTATGAGGTATTTTTGGACATGGAATAGCTGAAATACGAATCCTTAATATTTACTATTTTGTTTCACTGGATTCGTTTTCTTTAAAATATTTTTCATCATCCTCAGTTCTAAATGATGATATAACTGAATATCTTTGCCCTGTAGTGCAAAGATGAATTATTTCTTGATGAATATCTTTGGCCCGTAGTGCAAAGATGAACAGGTGTTGAGATGAACATGACCAACTGATGAATATCTTTGGCTTGTAGTGCAAAGATGAATATTGATTGATGTTACAGGGATAAAATATTGATGATGGACTTTTAAATTCATGGATAATAGTAGATTTCATTATCTACGTAACTCTTCTATGAATTATTATTTTTCGCTGCGAATATTGATTTAAAACTTGTTGTCTATTGTATTCTATTAGATTTTTTTCCCTGTTGAAGACTAACGATAATTTGTTCTGTATTATCTTAGTCATAATGTTCTTTACTGGGTTAGTTGAGCTCATCCTTTTCCTTTTTGTTCCATTTTTCTGAGGAAGCCAGAATGTAGCGAGTACTAGTAGGGGTATGGAATGATGGTTCTAGAAGTTATTTTAATAGTCCTCACCATTTTTGTGAATTAATGTATCAATAATTGTAATGAGGACTTATTTGAGTGTGGATATTGTCTAGATGACAATATTTATATTTAAACTCACAGTTCTTATGTTGTAATAGTAAAGATGTAGTTGTTTCTATGCCATGTATTTTAGTGACTCAGAATGGGTGTTGTATACCTATTTTGGGGGCGTCAGAGTTGGTATCAGAGTTTGGGGATATGATCTCTGGCGGAGATTGGGGAATAGAACTAGGAGGGGAGAGACGAGTAAATCCTTTGCTAGTGTGTCCTACCTAAGCTTATTTGTTGGTCGGTCATTATATAGGGATATTATGTGATTTGTTAATTTGTTTAATTAACCCTTGTTTTATTGCAGTATTTGAGAATATCGACTGAGAATGTTAACAGTGGAGTAAATGAAACCGTGGAGACACCTGTGCTCACCAACGAGGAGAACGTGCAACAGGCTGGCAATGTTCCTCCTGTGAACAACACCAATGAGCAGATGATGAACGATGGGATGTTTAGAAGCTTTTTGCAATTCATGCAAAACTAAACGAGGGAGACTCGTGTTCAAAATACAGGAAGAAATGATAGCAATTCACGGTTTGTCACAGCCAAGCAGTTCAAAGAATTGGGACCACTAGAATTTAAGGGAAAGACGGATCCGATCATGGCAGAAACGTGGGTCAAGCAAATTACCAAGATATTCAATGTCTTGGGATGCACGGAGGAACAGAAGGTTCCATTCGCCACCTTTATGTTCCGTGGCGAGGCAAACTACAGGTGGGAGTCTGTGAAGCGTACCCATCCAGCCGCACTCAGCATGTCTTGGGAGACATTTCAGAAACTGTTCAATGACAAGTACTTTCCTAAAAGTATTCGTCATATGAAGGAGGTAGAGTTTATTAGACTGGAGCAGAATAACATGACGGTGTCCTAGTACGAGGCGAAGTTTGCAGAGTTGCCCAGGTTTGCACCTCATTTGGTGGAGAATGAGGAACGTATGACGCGGATGTTTTTGAGAGGTTTGAAACCCGGCATACGTCAATATCTTATTTCTCATAAATTTTCTCTTTATTCAGATGTTGTCAATAGGGCTCAATTATTAGAGCGAGATAACGAGTACGGTCAACCGAGGGACCACAACCAGGATCATATCGGTGACAGCAGTCATCAGAACAATGATAACCAGCGAAGAAAGAAAAATACAGACAAGAACGGCAACCACTCTGGTGGTAATCATGGCTATGAAAATAGAAGAAGCGAGTCGGGAGGAGATTTTAAAAAGAGGAGATTCAACAATGACAATACGAAGACGTCAGCACCAGCAGCAACTGGTTCCAAGGGAGGAGAATGACCACCGGTTATATGCTATAAGTGCGGAAAAGAAGGACATATTAGCCCAAACTGTCCACAACAGTTTAAGGTATATTATAATTGTGGAAAGGAAGGACATATCGCTCGATATTGCACTGTAGCGAAACCAATTCCAGCGGGGATGGTGACTCAAAAAGCTGTCCCAGAAAAGACAAAGTCAACGGTTCCTGAAAATGCGTTTGTCGTGACTGGTCAACATGCGAGGAACCCAAACGAGGTGATCACGGGTAAGCTAATCATAAATTCATACGAAGTTTATACCTTGCTAGATACCGGTGCTACCCATTCATTTATTTCTCCTGCTTGTGCTCAACGTTTAAACTTGAGTCCGGAGAAGTTAGACTTTGATTTATCTGTGGAGACTCCGTTAGGAGAAACTTTCATCACATCCACTGTTTATAAATCTTATTGGATCCAAGTTGGCACCATCACCTTACCTGTTGACCTTATCTCTTTAAAGATACTTACTTTTGATGTGATTTTAGGAGTTGATTGGTTAACTACTCATTATGCCAAAATTGATTATTTTCGTAAGGTTGTTAGTTTTCATATTCCTAACCAACCTGTTGTGCGAATTCAAACAACTAAGCCATTAAAGTCAATCACTGTTATATCAAGTCATAAAGCTATTCGTTTATTAAAAAATGGATGTCAAGCTTTCTTAGCCCATGTTATGGATTTGAATAAAGACACGTCATATTTGAGTAATATATCTGTTATTATTGACTTTCCTGACGTATTTCCTGAAGAACTTCCCGGTCTACCCCCAGGACGTGAAGTTAAATTCTTTATTGATCTTGAACCTGGTACAAAGCTCATTTCTAAAACCCCATATCGAATGGCTCCTATTAAACTTCAAGAGCTAAAGGTCCAACTACAGGAGTTGTTGGACATCGGTTTCATTCGTCTTAGTACATCTCCTTGGGGTGCTCCTGTTTTATTTGTAAAGAAGAAAGACGGGAGTATACTTTGTATTGACTATCGGGAATTGAACCATGTCACTATCAAGAATAGGTATCCGCTACCTCGTATTGATGACCTGTTTGACCAGTTACAAGGAGCATAATTCTTTTCAAAGATCGATCTTCGTTCTGGATATCATCAGCTGAAGGTTAAAACTGAGGATATTCCGAAGACTGCCTTCAGAACTCGGTACGGGCATTATGAATTCCTAGTCATGTCTTTTGGATTGACTAATGCTCATGTGGCTTTCATGGATATGATGAACCGAGTATTCAAGGATTATTTGGATCAGTTCATTGTTGTCTTTATTGATGACATCCTCATATATTCCAAAAGCCGTGAAGATCATGAGCACCATTTGAAGCTGGTACTCCAAAGGCTGCGTGAAAACAAGTTATATACTAAGTTGAAGAAATGCGAGTTCTGGCTTGAGGAAGTAGCATTCCTAGGGCACATGGTGTCAAAACATGGAGTATCTGTTGACCCGGTAAAGTTTGAAGCAATACAAAGTTAGGAGCAACCAAAGAGGGTGACCGAAGTACGTAGCTTTCTGGGCTTAGCTGGTTATTATCGGAGATTCGTGGAAGGGTTTTCTCGAATCGCTACCCCGTTAACTCAGGTGACTCGGAAAGATATCAAATTCGTATGGAGCGAGGAATGCGAGAAGAGTTTTCAAGAGCTTAAGAGGAGACTTATTTCGGCACCTGCTTTGACCATACCATCTGGTTCGGATGGATTTGTTATCTACAGCGATGCTTCAGGCAAAGGGCTAGGATGTGTACTCATGCAACGTGGAAAAGTTATAGCCTATGCCTCGCGACAACTTAAAGAATATGAGAGGAATTATCCTACTCATAATCTAGAGTTGGCAGCAGTCGTTTTCGCGCTAAAGATCTGGAGGCACTATCTATATGGGGAGAAAGTGGAGATATATTCAGACCATAAAAGTCTCAAATATTTCTTCACCCAAAAAGAACTCAACATGCGGCAACGACGTTGGCTCGAGCTGTTGAAAGATTACGACCACACTATTCAATACCATCCTGGAAAAACAAACGTGGTAGCTGACGCGTTGAGTAGAAGATCATATGCAGGAACGAGTGCGATGATGTCAAGTATACGCATAGAACCAACTTTAATCGATAAAGTTAAAGTTGCTCAAGCCACAGACCCGAAGCTGATGCGTATAAAGAAGAAAGTGCAAGAAGGTGCTATTCCAGAAGCAAGAATCGATGAAGAAGGAATACTTCGAGTCCACTCTAGACTTTGTGTTCCTAACAATTCTGATTTAAAGTACAAGATCATGATGGAGACACACAATACACAATTTGCAATCCATCTTGAAAGTACCAAAATGTATCGTGATCTTCGACATACATTTTGGTGGAACAATATGAAGAGAGAGATTGTAAAGTTTATCTCGAGGTGTTTAACTTGTCAACGTGTAAAGGCAGAGCATCAAGTGCCAAAGGGTCCATTGCAACCACTTGAGATTCCGAAATGGAAGTGGGAACACATTACCATAGATTTCGTTACGGGTCTTCCCACGGTTTCTCAAGGCATAAATGCTATTTGGGTTATTGTTGATAGATTAACCAAGTCTGCTCATTTCTTGCCGATACGGGAGACTTATTCCCTTGAACGTCTTGCTCGTATATACGTAGATAAGATTGTGATACTGCATGGCATGCCAGTATCCATAGTTTCTGATCGTGACCCAAGATTTACTTCAAGATTTTGGGTTAGCTTGCAAAAAGCTATGGGCACGGATTTACGATTTATTCGGCATACCATCCTCAAACGGACGGACAATCAAAGAGGACTATTCAAACTCTTGAAGATCTATTAAGACTTTGTGTCCTAGATTTTAAAGGGAGTTGGGATAAGTACCTACCATTGGTGGAATTCTCCTACAATAACAGTTATCAGGCAAGTATAGGTGTGGCTCCATTTGAAGCATTGTATGGACGAAAGTGCCGCTCTCCAGTATGTTGGGATGAGGTGGGAGAAGCAACGTTGTTAGGACCAGAGTTAGTACGAATGACTACAGAGAAGATCCAAATGATTCGACAACGTATACAAATGGCACAAGATCGACAAAAAAGTTATGCGGATCTTCATCGAAAGGACGTGAAATTTGACATTGGGGATCATGTATTGTTGCGTGTGACTCCATGGAAAGGAGTTACAAGATTTGGGAAGAGAGGAAAGCTCAATCCACGATTTATTGGTCCATTTCAAATTCTTGACGTAGTAGGAAATGTGGCCTATAGACTAGCGTTACCTCCAAGTATGTCTCGTGTTCATAATATTTTTCATAAATCTGTGTTACGTAAATATGTGAAAGACCCAAACCACATTATTGAGTTAGAACCGGACGAGATAGCTGAAGACTTAACGTACGAAGAGGTATCTGTCACGATCTTGGATAGGAAGGAGCATGTCCTACGCACGAAGGTCATACCACAAGTTAAAGTTTTGTGGAGAAACCATGCTATTGAGGAAATGACCTGGGAGTTAGAAACGGAAATGAAAGCGAGGTATCCTCATCTTTTCGAAACACCAGGTACGTACGTCAATTTCGAGGACGAAATTTTATAAGGAGGAGAGGTTGTAAGACCCCAAATTATTAATGAATGAAATTTAATTTTCTCTATTTATTATTTGAAATAGTAAGGGTTAAATTGATTAATGAGGTTAGTTATGGGTAAAATGCGCAAATATTTCAAATAAGCAGGTGGTTATAAAATATTCATTGTTGTCGGGGAATATTCGTTTGGTCGTGAAATATTCTTCCTGTCGGGGAATATTCGTACGACAGCGCAGTCTTTTGTGGGCCCCATAACGGAAAGCGATTGAATGAAGAAAACGACAAGTATAAGTTGTTTATAAATAACGGCGTAGTTGTTACCGTTAATACTGTTAGAATACCCGGTGGTTAAAACACAGTAATACGCGTTGTTGCACAGTAGCACACTGTATTGCACCAATTATTGATTCTTACGTAAGAAGGCACTACTCAATAATGGTTACAGTAATTACTGTTCAGTATTTTATTTTATTGATTCAATAATTGCTGCGTTGATATTTTTATATACTGTTGTTTCAATAATTATCACTACACATTATTTCTATTATCGGAGCAATAATTCATATTATCTGAATAATATTATTAGATAACATTATTGGGAATGTCTAGAAAGTTCTGTATAAGGAGAGGTTTGGTCACCTAATTGCGCGCCAATAAGGAAAAATCCTTATTGGAAAGCCCCCTCTTTCCTGGGAACGGCCTAGTTGCCAGTACTGTGATTCTGTAATATTATTTGTGAATAATTAATTATTGATTTATATGATGAGAAAAATATTCATTTTATGTGGATATAGATGGAGAAAATTTTTAAAGTGACAATTGTTAAAAAATCGATATTTTATCTTTTCTGATAAAATAATATTTTATTATATTATTATAATATATTAATGGTGATATTTTTACAATGAATGTGGGATATATGAGTATATGAGGAGGAAGAGTATTGTGTGGCATTAAATGATTAACACATGTTTTGTGTGTCGGTGGACCCCAGTAATTGACTGAAATTTGATTATAGCTTGTAAAATCGTCCGATTATGGATTTCGGTCAATTTCTGTTTGGAATTTAGAAAAACTTTCTTCTACAAAGTTATAGAGAATTGAATTTTCTATAAAAATTAGCGATATTCAAATTTTCTGACAAAAGGGCTATTTGTTATGAATTATTGAAATTCTAAAGTTCCGAAATAATTGATTTTTGGGAGTTTTAGTTAATTATTTAGAGAAAAACGTTTTTTGTGCAATTAGTGGGCTCACATGTGTTATAAATGATCTGAATTCAGATCTTCAAAGGTGGGCTTGACAAAAATTAAATTACATTAATATTTTATTAAATTTTCTGCTTTGGTGTTCTAAACATTTTTCTATAAATAGGGTGCTTAGGTTAGAATTGAAAATCACACCGGAAACTGAAATCTTCTCTCTCTTTCTCTCTCGATATATTGAGTGTATTCTTGTGAGTATTTTAACACTTTGAGTGTTGCTATACGGTGCAAGTTCAAGTCATAATCTATATCCGGTGTTTCAACTAGAAGTATTGTCTTTGCGAGGTAAGGAATGTTATTTTATTCGAAAATGATATTAATTCTTCAATATCATTATGCAGAAATATTGGTTGGAAATTTTTATCAAATTTAGAACTTTTAAATGTCGGGGTTACTATTCATGAGTTACTATTCACGAGTTACTATTCACCGAAAAATAAAAATTTATTCTTTTCGTCCAAAATATCTATTCTGAATACTAGCTTTGATTGTATCCATGTTTTGATCATTCTTGAATTTTACTCCACTATGATTATTTATGAGATATTTTTGGACATGGAATAGTTGAAATACGAATCCTTAATATTTACTCTTTTGTTTCACTGGATTCGTTTTCTTTAAAATATTTTTCATCATTCTCAGTCCTAAATGATGATATAACTGAATATCTTTGGCCTGTATTGCAAAGATGAATAATTTCTTAATGAATATCTTTGACCCGTAGTGCAAAAATGAACAGGTGTTGAGATGAACATGACCAACTGATGAATATTGATTGATGTTACAGGGATAAAATATTGATGATGGACTTTTAAATTCATGGATAATAGTAGATTTCATTCTCTACGTAACTCTTCTATGAATTATTATTTTTCGCTGCGAATATTGATTTAAAACTTGTTGTCTATTGTATTCTATTAGATTTTTTCCTTGTTGAAGACTAACGATAATTTGTTCTGTATTATCTTAGTCATAATGTTCTTTACAGGGCTAGTTGAGCTTACCCTTTTCCTTTTTGTTCCATTTTTATCAGGAGACGAGAATGTAGCGAGTACTAGTAGGGGTATAGAATGATGGTTCTAGAAGATATTTTAGTAGTTCTCACCATTTTTGTGAATTAATGTATCAATAATTGTAATGAGGACTTATTTGAGTGTGGATATTGTCTAGATGATAATATTTATATTTAAACTCACAGTTCTTATGTTGTAATAGTAAAGATGTAGTTATTTCTATACCATGTATTTTGGCGACTCAGAATGGGTGTTGTATACCTATTTTGGGGGCGTCACATGTTTGCATAATATATATATAATATATATATATATATATATATATATATAATATATATATATATATATAACACTAATATGCACATATCGAATACTATATTCTACCGGATTGATTATGGACTTTTATTCTAGTTTGTTCACTAGAGCCACCAAGTGAACCAAAAGGTCAAACCCTAGGGTGCAAGAATAAATATTTAAATATAACTATTACATTTAAACCCGGACTCCATTACAATCGGGTCTTCGAGCGCTCCTTACTCCTTGATCTTCGGTTCTTCGAAAAATTCTAACTAATCCTATTACATTAAACTATTTAATTTAAATAGAAACATTGATCAGCAGTCAAGGGGAAGTACATAGGAGAGAGATAGAATTTACATCAAGAAGAAAACCAAAAAAGACGAGGTACGCAGACCCCATTTAATAAAACTCATTCATTCAAACATCCAACCAAAATAAATCCAATCACAATGGTCAATAGTCCATAATCAATCCCATTTATTATCATACATATCATCATATGTATCAATAAATAAAATCATTATATACATATATGAATATCATTTAATGGGCAATATTATGTTACATGAAATCTAATTTCAAGATTAAAATAAATTCTTATTTTAATTATAAAATTATTAATAGTATTATAATTATATAATAACCGTTCCAGATTATATATAAATATATATATATATAATATCATGCACGTGAAGTGCCACCGTGAATCATGTGGCCACGGTTTTTTATTGGAAAACAAATAAGTTACTCACCATGTGATCATGCTTCAGGTGTTGTTAAGTAATATATATATATATATATATATATATATATATATATATATATATAATATATATAAATATATATATATAATAATGTCACCACCACATGAATCCGTATATATATATATAATATAATATGTCACCACCACATGAATCACGGATTCATATAAACCGAATGAACATGATAAGATTTTTGAAAAGTAAAATCAGCCATGGACTCAGCGACATAAAAAAAACGTTTTCAACATCTGATTTAGCGATTTTTTTTTTCAAAAAATAATAATTTTATACAACAAATTATGCCTAATAAATTATTCTAAATATATACTCATATATATATGAAATCAAATCAATTAATAATTCGCATAAAGTTTGGCTCTTGATACCACTGTTAGATTTTGTGAAAATCAAATAAGCAATCAAATTGCAAAAATTAGCGAAAGCAAAATAAAATCAGATTTTAAAATTTTTCACAAACCAATTATCCGGATCATCCTTTATGCATATTATTAATTAAACGAATAATAAGAAATTATGAAATCATACCCTTGTAGAAACGAGCTTCCTCAGGTACAAGTTCACCTCCTACTTCTCCGCGATCTCCTTGAATCTCCAGGTAGATTCCTTCCTTTGATCAATGTAAGCCACCCAAGTGTATGGCCTCTAGAGGTGATCCACCAAGGAAGAAGAATTTTCAAGAAGAATGGTGTATTGGCTCAAACCCTAATTTTTTCTATCTCTATAGAGAAAGGGGGCGTACTCTCCAACTATTGGAATTACGTATATCTGATATCTGATATAAGACTCCTCTTATAAAGATATCAGGTAACCCTATTAAAATAAGGTATTATTTATTTAATTAAACTTTTTTAATTAAATGGGTTCTCTAATCCTATTAGGGATAATTAATTAAACTCCTTTAACTAATTTTTCATCCTAATCCTATTAGGAATAAATGAGAGTACTTATATTAAATTAATTTCTAAACTCTTTTAGAAATAATAATAATAATAATAATAATAATAATAATAAGACTCCTCTTATTAATTTATATTTAATATTTCTAAAATATTAAATAATAAATATTAAGCTATTTAATTTATTCTATCACCATAGATTAAATAAATATATTTAACATATTATTACGATTATGCCATTAACTTCTTAAATAATTATTCTTCCTTTTATGGTGTGACCCTTTAGGTTCTCCATATTAAACCGATTGTGAATAAATCAATTAGAACAATTCTAACCTTATTTAAATAAATAAATTAAACGATTAATTTATTTAAATAAATAATATTTATTCTACAATAGGGATAAGCCTCCCTAGCGATCAACGACTTTCCAGATAATATAGATTTCAACATTAATCATAAAAGAACTTTAGAGTTAATAGTTACCGTACAATTCAATCCTTCCACCATACAATGTCCCAATTAAATATAAGACATGGAATTACTGTCAAGTCTTATTTTATTTAATTATATGTATTTCGATTCCTAAATGCACAACTCCTAATAAATACAAATTAGAAACTACTTTCTAATTTCATTCCACCTTGGCCAAGGATTCCTGAATTGTCATTTATCGAATCACATAGGACATTTCTCTTCTTTTACTAGAAGTGATAGATTCTTTATTGTTCATTCACTATCTTCATATATAACTTATTACACCCAAGCATACCCTTTGATATACTCTAAGAGTTTTAAGGAATAAGTCAAAGTGTAATTCATTATATATAAGATACTATGATGATCTCAAGTCTAAGGATCATTTGTACTACTATCACTATAGGAATTCCTATTGACAAGCAAGTAAAACTCCATTAGGTATTCCTTAGCGAATCACGTTCAGTGAACTTATTCTCCAATAAGCACCTACATACTTGCTTTAGTGTCTCCACACAAATGATCATGAGATCAATCATCCTCATTTAATGAGTAAGCAACGTATGTACCAATCTATCCGGATTCACTAATTCCCTTTTTAGTAATCCATTGATTTGGAATATTTTAGTTTTAAGCTATCTAAAAATTTAGATCTCATTAGCATGATCTCGTCATGATTCTAAAAGTATTGCTTAAAACTATGAGTTTATCACATATTATTAAAACTGCACCATGTAGATAATAAATGCCTTTAATAAATAATTCTTTTATTAATAAACAAATAAGATTGATTACAAAGTATATGCTTTATCATCATACATGATTGACTTGTATGCATACTACTTTCACGGTGAGGGCTAGTAAGTTAACTTGGGTGCTTAAGGATGGTAAGGTAGTTGTTTCTGCAGGGTTAGTGGAGGAGGTAACGGGTTGGATGTTGAGTTTGTATGTTGACAAGAGTAAAGTCGGTAGTGTCGATGGTGGGGGAATCGACGGCAATGTGGGGGTTGGTTTCAGTAGAGGTTTGGATGGTTAGTTGAGCAATAGATAGGGTGGAGAATCTATGGAAAACGAGGTGGTGGAGGTGTTAATTGGAGTAGTATTGTCTGCCATTTGCCGGTTGAAAGTTGTCGAGTTGGTGGTAGGATTGGCTAGAAAAGGTTGTTGCAAAGGAAAGGAGTTGGCGCTTTTTGAAAATTTAATCTAAGGGTGAATAGTGGCGGTTCTTTTTGGAGAGTAAGGTTTTTGGTGTAACCGTCCATCCGTATTTGCACGTTTCTCTATTGACGACTATTAATAATGGTGGTGGGGCCCAACTGGGAATGTGTGGCAAGGAAAGGGGATGTTTGGTCCTAAGGCTAATGATTAGTTGATTATTATTTTTTTATATACTATCTTGTTATAAGTCTGTTATAGCAGGAGAGTGGGGGCAATATTGGGGCATGATTTTAAGGATCCGGATGGTTTGGATGACCCTAGGCCATGTGGAGGATTCTTTCCCACGTAGGAGAATATAATGGGCAGTGGATTGGGCATTGAGGAATCGGTGATTCCTAGTTGCATTTAATTACTAATTTATAAAGAAGGAGTCATGATTAGATTCGACTTTCTTTTTTTGAGGAGATTGACTCCCTTATCCAAGTATGGTAGTTACTGTGATAAGGAACTATATTCTAATTCAGAGACATAGCATTAAAGGTGGTGTGATCAACTATAAATACAAGGCTACACCTAATTCACAGGTAACATTTTTAAGCACTAAATTACAAGCCTCTATTGTTAAGTTGATTTCAATATTTACTTATTCTCACATCAGAGCTATCTCTGGCGGCTTAGACCTTTTACGTGTGACTTTATTTTTGTACAGAATTAAACGCGTTGTTAGTGATTGTACATTGATTTCTTCGTAGATGTCTTTCTTTTCACTTTATCTAACTATACAATTTGAAATCTTCGTTCTTCAAATTTTCAAGTTACATAGTACTCCACATGAAAGATACTCCCTCCGTCCCAAATTAATTGCTCAGTTTTGACTTTTTTTTAAGTCAAATTGACTATTTTTAGAATTAATAATTAAGCATATATAAATATATTTCTAAAATTATAAAAATTGGGATTAGTAATAAATTATATATACTTCTTTTGATTATAATCTCTTCACTTATATTTTAGCAAAAATAGTAAAAAGATTAGTTTTAAAAATGGTCAATTTGACTTTAAAAAGTCAAAATTGATCAATTAATTTGGGACGGAGGGAGTACTACACATTGTAACAAAAAAATATTACATAAAATCTAAAGTAATACACAGATTGTGTATTATTTGATCTAGGGTTTCTAAATATAAAGTACAATTACAACCAAAAATTATATTTATTTTTGAAATAAGAGTTTGTTTCTATTTTTTGTGTATTCATTTTTTAATGACACACTTAAATAAAATAATAACGACTAATTTTGTGAATTTAATAATTTGATATTGAAATTATTTAGTAAAATAATTGTCTAAAATGCATCCAAGAAAAAAAAAACAATAATTCTGGAAGAGAAAATAACAACCACGTCAAAATTTAATTCCTCACCGAGTTTTAAATGTAGCGCCAAAATCGAAAATGCAAAAGAATTTGAAACAAACCATCTCATCTAATCTTGACCGTTTACTTCAACCAGGGAGTAATCAACGGCCTATAATAGTAATCCGTGTCATATCAAACCAACCAATCACATAATATCACAACCACTATTTAAATGAAACACACACATCTATCCAATTACTCCATTTCAATTTCAGATTTCTCTGCGTATTCTTTTCCATCTATCTCTACAGTTTTCACTACTTTCTCTCTTTAGAAATGGCACCAAAGGCGGCAGCAGAAAAGAAACCGGCCGAGAAGAAACCGGTGACGGAGAAAGCGGAAAAGGCTCCGGCGGAGAAGAAGCCACGCGCCGAGAAGAAATTGCCCAAAGACGCCTCCTCAACGGCGGACAAGAAGAAGAAGAGGTCGAAGAAATCAGTTGAAACCTATAAGATCTATATCTTCAAGGTTTTGAAGCAAGTTCATCCCGATATCGGAATTTCCAGCAAGGCTATGGGGATTATGAACAGCTTCATCAATGACATATTTGAGAAGCTGGCTCAGGAATCTTCTAAGCTTGCTAGGTACAATAAGAAGCCGACTATCACTTCTCGGGAGATTCAGACCGCTGTTAGGCTTGTTTTGCCCGGCGAATTGGCCAAGCACGCTGTTTCTGAAGGCACCAAGGCGGTGACCAAGTTTACTAGCTCTTAGTTTGGGGATTTTTGTTTGTTTTTGGGAATGAATGGGCTCATTAGTTGATATCTGAAGTAAAATTAGGGTTTGTTGATGTTATTTCAAGGATTTTTTTTTTGTAATTGGTTAGAACTAATGAATGAAACAACAAACTTAAATTTGGTAATATATTACGCGTCTCTTGTCCATGTATTTGGATTTTGGGAGGGCATTTTTCCAATTTAAAATGAGTCTCGGTGCATTTTAGCGAACATTTATGTTATTCAGATTACTAGTTCTTAGTTTGGGCTTTTAGTTTGTTTTTGTGAATGAATTGGCTGCTTAGTTGATTTTTTGAAGTAAAATTAAGGCTTGTTGATGTGATTTCAAGTATTTTTTGAGATGGATTGCAAGTTTTGGATCAAACAACAAACTTGATTTATTTATTTTTTGCTAAATACAACATACAAGCTTGATTCGGGTTAACATGTTGTATTCTTTCTTGTTACTTGTTTGTTGGATTTTGGAAAAAATATTTTATAATTTGAAATGAGTTTCGGTGGGTGCATTTTAGCAAACATTTTAGGGTTTTTTGAGAAATTCAGAACTACAATTTCCTCTAACTTGTAATTAAATTTTAGCAAACATTGTAACATTCTCTTGTCCTGTTTGCCCTCTTGCCAATTTTAGTTATCCTTACAACTCTAACTATAACTTGAGCTCTGTCGTGGAGGCTGGAGCAGTTTGGTCATCAAGGTGCGGGTTAGAATGCTGAGTGATAATTTCACAAATTTACGCAAGTTACTTACATCGCGCCTCTCAATGCAGCACGTGGCCCCGGTAGAGGGGTTCAAAACTTTCGTTTTTTCCATTTTTTCCGAACCGGTCATTATTGGTATTTTGATATTTTAAAACTTAAAAATTAAAAAATCACACATAATAATTAGAAATAATATAATATAATAATAATATAAATGATAATTATTGGTTATAACTAAGGCTGTAAAATGAGCAAACAGTTCGGGTTCGATTCGTACTAACTCTACTAAAAATTCGATTTGAACTTGACTCGAAATATAAATGAGTCAAATATGAGCACATTTTAAAGTTCGATAAATTACTCGAACCTCCTTAAATTATAATTTTCTATTGATACTTGAATTATATTCGTTAAAAAAATCCAAACTACTTGGGCTCGATTCGGAATTGTGCTCGACTCGGTAGCTAAATGAGCCTCAATCAAACCTTATTTTATACTCTATAAATTTTGTAAACTAAATCTGAGCAACTCAATACTCGAATCGACTCGGTTCGTTTACACCCTTAGTTATAACTATTGGAGCTGTTCATTTATGGTAGAACGTAACGTTAACTAATTATAATCCGACACATTATTTTTTATCTATTTTTGTAAACATCTTTTATCACCATAATTATTCAATCAAAAAAATAAAATACATTTAATGTTACATATATATGTATATCACAATTAATAAGAAAAATAATGTTAAGTTGTCTAACTTCTTAGTTATATCCTGACTTGAATCACCTTATTTTCTTAAACTATAATTTTTGTACTTTTTGATGAATTCTTTGACGACTAAATTATAAATCTGATCATCTTATTTGTAATGTTTTTGTTAAATTGTTTTCTAAACCATTTTTTTTGTACAACTGTTCCTCATAAATGCGTTAGTCATGCAAACGTGATTCTCCAATGTTTTCTAAACTTTTTTTAGCACAATTATTCTTCATATATGCGTTAGTCATGCAAAGGTGTTATTCTAAATTTATTCACCTATTAAAATTTGATTTTCTCTCTCCTCTCTCCTCATTTTTTTTACTTTTTTGTAAAAAGTATACTCTCTTCTTTTATTTATTTATTTTTAATTTTATATTGATATTTTAAATTTAATATGAAATATCTCTAAATTCAAAATTGTATAAATTAATTAATTTTAGATAATATAATTACCAAAATTATAAACCTAACTATTTTATTAAATGGTACTAATAACTGTATGATTTATTGTTTTCAAAGGTTAAATGATGTGCATCAATTTTAAAATTTAATATATCTCAAATTGATTTAAACAAATTAAACTTGATCCTATATTTTGAACAAAAAAAATATAAATTTGAAAATATTTTCAAAATGTTCATCAAACGACTATTATTAATAGTTGAACTTAGTATTTTTAAAATATCTTTGTTTGTTTTTCTTTAAAAATATAGGATCAAGTTTGATTTGTTTAAATTAATTTGAGATATATTCAATTTTAAAATTGATTTACATTATTTAACCATTAAAAATAATAAATCATACAGTTATTAGTACCATTTAAATAAAATATAAAAATAGTAAGATTTATAATTTTGGTAATTATATTGTATAAAAATTAATTAATTTATACTAATTTTGAATTTAGAGATATTTCATATTGAATTCAAAACTTCAATATAAAAATAAATAAATAAAAAGAAGAAGAAGAGTATACTTTTTACACAAATTATAAAAATAAAAAATTAAAAAAATGAGGAGAGAGAAAATCAATTTTAATAGGTAAAAAAATTTGGAGGAACATCTTTGCATGACTAACGCATATATGAGGAACAATTGTGCTAAAAAAAGTTTAGAAAACATTGGAGGAACACATTTGCATAATTAACGCATCTATGAGGAACAGTTTTGCTAAAAAAAGTTTAGAGAACATAACAAAAATATAACAAATAAGAGGGTCAAATTTGCAATTTAATGTTCTTTGACTTATATACTAATTCAGTGTTATAAGTTTTAATTTAATAAATTATGTCCACAGTCTAGACTTCATTATTTATATACCCATGCGAAACAAAGTTTAAAAAATTATATATGGAACAAATTTTAAAAACGATATATTTAAGCGAATATTTGTAATAATAATAATGCGCACATTTTCATCTAATAAGGGAGCGTTGGTGTTGATAATCATTTTTGAATAGTAAGATCATCACTTCTAGAAAATAATTGGTCCAAGAGATTTTATAATCTAAATGAGATAATTTTATAGGAGTATTAATTAGATTCAAAAATTAAGAAAATTAAAGATTAAAATACTCATTTTTTTCTTATTATATTTTGTATTAATTGATACGTTAATTATAATATAATAGTAATACTAAAATATTAGGCAAGTGTTAACACTTGCTTATCTCTTCCTAAATAACACAGCAAAAAGCCTAACACACATGTATATATAAATATAATTAAAAAAAAGGCCATATTTATTTGTAATGATTATAATCCCGGGATTATAATCTATATGATTATAATTCTATAATTAAATAATCTTAATCACGTGTTTGTTTTTTATAGAATTGTTCATGAGATAACTTAAAATAATCTCATATTATGTTTATTTTTTTTAGGATTAATTAAAGTATTGGATTAAAAAATATTGTTTAGATTATTATACCCTTACCAATAATAACATATTTTAAATTTATTTATACATAAAAAGAAATATTTACCGATTATATATACACCCCCACCCCCACCCCCACCCCCACCCAAAAAAAATTATATTTTCTGATTATGTATACACCCCCACCCCCCACCCCCACCCCCACCCCACCCCCACCCCAACTCCAACTCAAAAAAAATTATATTTTCTGATTATGTATACACTCCCACCCCGCCCACAGCCCCGATAACCCTAAAAAAAATTATATTTTCTGATTATGTATACACTCCCACTCCCACCCCCCTCCACACCCCACCCCCCAAAAAAATAATATTTACTGATTATGTATACATCCCACCCCGCCCCTCCCCCACCCCCCACCCCCACCCCCACCCACACCCAAATAATAATATTTAGTTTTTGTATTAGTTAGTTTTAAGTTGCTAATAACAATAACAGAAATTACAGAATATTATGATCATTTTAGAAAAAGGTTGAGGTTAATTTTTTCTAATAATTTTTAATCCCAAATGACAATAATTATAATATCAGGTAGAACATAGTTTTAAATAATCCCACATCTTAATCTATTTTATAATCCTAGTACTAATAATCTCAAGCTCAAATTGAAAAATAAACAAGATTATTGGGCTATGTTTGTTTGCAAGAATTATAAATTCGGGATTATATATAATCCATGGGATTTTAATCTCAAGACTATTAATTCTATGATTATAATATCGGGATTATAATTATAATGTCAAGACTATTAAACCATTTTATAATCATAATACTAATAGTCTTAAGTCTAAATTTAAAAATAAACAAGACATTTAGGATTAATAGTTATATCTTAGATATAATCTTTATAAACAAATATAGCCTTTGGATTAATAGTTCTTGCAAATAAATATAGCTTAATTACATTTGTTGGTTTGTTAATATTCTAACATTTATGTTTTGATGATGACTTGATTATAATGATTAATTTGTCTATTGTGAAATTTCAGGAAATTGATGAAAGGTTATTGTCAAAGACTTTGAAGATTTGAGTCTTAAGAAAAATATGTAAGGTCATTACAAATATTCGATTTTTCGATACAAGGCTCTAGGATATTTTATTTGTGCATTAAAATGTGATTAAGATATTTTGTACATGTCTAAATATGTTACATTGCTAAACTGTTATAAACATTTAAGTTGGTTAGTATATAATTTGCATGCGTAAAAGAAAATTATTTTTATTGTCCGTTTTAAATGTGTTACTGCCATGTGTTAAGACTTGTGTTTATAAAGAATTATTTTGATGACACGAGCAACAAAATTTGTTGGAAGTCTAAGAGGAGTTGGTTACTTAAAAGGTGGTGGCAGTAGAGACTTGATGACTTGGAGTGCATATATCTTGGGAAGAAAAGATAATTATTATCTTGGAAAGTTAGTTCATTTTACAATTTTTTTTATTTACGTGACTAACACTCCTATATTAAATGATGTGATATCTTTTGCTTTGGAATTGATATATGTTGGAAAGTGGTGGCAGACTTGTAATCATGATAGGAGACTTGTTAATAGAGAAGTCAAAAACAAATAATATCCTTGACTTAAGTTTTACATGGAACAATTTCTATCTTATTAGAATGTATTTGAACAAGTCTAAACAAACATCTGTTATACATGTATTATCTTTCTAACGGAAATGTTTTTAAAGATGGCTACGGAACTCTATAGCAACGGTAATAATATTAGGCTATAAAATGAAATTGATATCAGTAGAAAATACACAACACTTGAATCAATTATGGTACTCATATATTTGAAAAGCAACTTCACTACTTTCGATGCAAAATTTCCAGCTGCTATGCAAATTATATTCCTATTATTCTCAGCTATTTTCGTGATCTTCATTTTGGTGATATCTCTTACTTTTATTACTTGATCATTGCATTCATTAGTTGGGCATTGCATTGTTAAATTGCTTATTTGCTTTGATCATTAGACCTCTATAATTGTAATCTTATATTTTTAGACCAAGTGTTGTCTAAAGTATTTTAATCTAGGTGGATTAAGGTTTATTTACAAACAGGTTCAAGGAAGCATAGGTGCTTAAGGGGTGCATTGATGCACAAGGAGCAAGTGTGCTCAAGTGAATTATTGTAATTCAATTTGATAGAATCTGTTTTGTAACAAGGGTTATTTAAAGAAATAAAAGTGAGTCTCCAATACTAGTTGGTATTGGATATGAATTAGGCTATTATTATGGAGGGTAATAGTTGAACCACATAAAAAATCTTGGTGTTATTACACAATTGATTCCCTTGATTGCTTCTCTCATACACCTCCCGTGGCTTCTGTGACGCCCCCAAAATTAGGTATACATCACCCATCTTGGGTCGTCAGATACATAGTACAGAATACAAATACAACTGTCGTGTACAATACGACAAAACATAAACTGCGAGTTTGAATACAAATATTATCTTCTAGAGAGTATTCATACTCAAAAGGAGTCCTCATTACATTTATTAACACACTATTACATAGAATAGTGAGGACTACTAACTAATACTATCATTCGAACCATCACTCCGTTCCCCGACTTGCCCCAGCTACGTTCTCATTTCCTGAAGAGAACAGTGAAAGAAAGGGTGAGCTCAACTAGCCCAGTAAGAAATATTATGACTAAGATAATGCAGAATAAATTATCATTAGCCTTCAACAATGTAAACTGATAAAATAAAATAGACATCAATTTAACTGCAGCGAACAAGCAATCCATTAAAAGAGTCAAGTAGAAAATAAACTATACTATCTTTTTATGATTTAAATGGTTCTTTCAAACACTGTTATCGCTGGGACTCAGCTTAATAAAATAATCCACATCATCGTATCACCCCTGCACTACGCCAAGGATATTCGTGTATTCATTAATGGTCATGATCATGCCAACAACTGTCCATCAATGCACTACGGCCAATGATGACTTTTACCACATCATTTGTAACATTACGGTCATGATTATTCC
Source organism: Panax notoginseng (assembly GCA_016801055.1). NCBI lineage: Eukaryota > Viridiplantae > Streptophyta > Magnoliopsida > Apiales > Araliaceae > Panax > Panax notoginseng. The sequence continues at coordinate 148,609,834 of CM029015.1, read as the reverse complement.
GAATAATCCATGGTCATAATCATACCAAGTCCATCTATGCACTACATGCCACAGATGACTTTCAATATTTTATAACATGAGGATGATGACAATGATATAAGAATTCAATAAAATAAGTTCAAGAATTAATTTTTATCCAAGAATTAACAACGTCCAAATGTCAACATGATACTGCTTTGTGGAGTAAAATTCAAGAATACATAAAGAATATTTTCATGAAAAGATACTGGATGAACCGCAATTACCAAGGATAATTCCATAAATTTTTTATGGAGTATAGAAGTCAAAACTTAACCAACTGAGTATAATAAATGAATGGAATAACAAAAGAAATCACCATGCATGCGATAGACCGCACAGACAGTTATTTCAACAGAATAATAAATAATGGAACCAGGTCCGGCGTAAACGAACAGACAGGAATTCCGACAGAATAATAAATAATGGAACCAGGTCCGGCGTAACGCACAGACAGGATATTCCACAGAATAATAAATAATAGAACCAGGTCCGGCGTAAACGCACAGACAGGATAATCGACAGAATAATAAATAATGGAACCAGGTCCGGCGTAAACGCACAGACAGGATATTCCGACAGAATAATAAATAATGGAACCAGGTCCGGGTGTTGAAAACACACAGACAGGATGTTCCAACAGAATAATAATAAAAACGGAACCAGGTCCGATGTAAAACACACAGACAGGATGTTCCAACAGAATAATAGAAGAATGTCACCAAGTATAAGGGAGACCGCGTATACAGGTTATTCCAATAGAATAATAAGAAATGGAATAACAACAGTTCTCTTCATGATTAAGAAAGAATAACACCCCTACCGTTTTAAAGAAGAGCTGAAATAAGAAAGTAGTTAAGTAGCCGAATACTCTTCTTCTCTCTCTCTCTCCTATATTTTCTTCTCTATAGTTTCTCTCTCTAGAGTTCAGTGAAATCGTAAGAAATAATGAAGGAATGAGCTGCTATTTATAGAAAAATAGAATGCATAGTAACTAATCCATGAACGGTCCAGATTGATTACTTTAATCTGACGGTCCATATTTAAAGAAAAATCTTTTAAATAAAATATAATATATTCTATTTATAGAATAACTTTAATAAAGATTCTGTTTTATATAAAAAGATGTTTCTGTTTTATTACGTTAATAATACGAATAAAACAAAACGTCAATTATCGCTAAATAATTCATATTAATTAACTAACAATAATTGAATCAAACTGAGTGACTTCTCACATAAGCATTAATAATCAATACCGTGTGCTACTATGCAACCACAACGTATTACTGTACTTTTACTACCGAGTAGTTCAACAGTAACAATGGTAAAACTTCCGTCGTTATTTTTAATAAAAATTTTTGTCGTTTTCTCAATCCGACAATAATCCGTTTGTGGGGTCCCCACCAATGATTGTGCCGTTGTACGAATATGACCCTGTTAAAACGATTATTCTCCGACCAATCGAATATTATATATAACAACTTTCGTACTTTGCAAAATTTATAAATATTACCCACAACTATAACATTATATCAAATTAACTCCATAATATTCAAAAATGATATTTATTTTAGGAAATTCATCTTTATTTATAAAAGTTGGGGTTTTACAACCTCCCCTTCTTATGAAATTTCGCCCTCGAAATTAGGGTACTGTACCTGGTATGTCGAAGAGGTAAAGGATACCTTGATTTCATTTCAGATTCTAACTCCCAAGTTATTTCCTCAACATCTTGGTTTATTTCACAAAACTTTGACTTGAGTATAACCTTAGAGCGTAGAATATGTTCCTTCTTATCCAAGATTTGAACAGGAACTTCTTCATACGTCAATTCCTCCGCTGTTTCGTCCGGTTCTAACTCAATAATGTGGTTCGGGTCTTCCACATATTTGCGTAACATGGATATGTGAAAAACGTTAATGAACACGAGACATTACTTGGCGGTAAAGCGAGTCTATAAGCCACAGTTCCTACTCGGTCGAGGATTAAAAAATGGACCGATGAATCGAGGATTGAGCTTTCCTCTCTTTCTAAATCTCGTAACTCCTTTCCATGGAGCAACACGTAAGAACACATGATCTCCTACATCAAATTCACGTCCTTTCGATGAAATCAGCATAACTCCTTTTGTCGATCTTGTGAGGTTTTATACGTTTTGTCGGATCGTTTGAATCTTTTCTGTAGTCATACGTACCAACTCCGTCCCAACAACGTTACTTCACCCACCTCATCCCAGCATACTAGAGAACGACATTTTCTTCCATACAATGCTTCGAATGGAGCCATGCCAATACTTGCTTGATAACTGTTGTTGTAGGAAAACTCCACCAATGGTAAGAACTTGTCCCAACTTCCCTTGAAGTCAAAGACACAGAGTCTTAATAGATCTTCAAGAGTTTGAATAGTCCTCTCTGATTGTCCGTCCGTCTGAGGATTATATGCTGAACTAAATCGTAAATTCGTGCCCATAGCTTTTTGTAAACTAACCCAAAATCGTGAAGTGAATCTTGGGTCTCGGTCAGAAACTATGGATACTGGCATACCATGCAGTCTTACAATCTCGTTTATGTATATACGAGCAAGACGTTCAAGTGTATAAGTTTCTCGTATCGGTAAGAAATGAGCAGACTTGGTCAATCTATCAACAATGACCCAAATCGCATCAATACCTTGAGAAACCCTAGGAAGACCGGTAACGAAATCCATGGTAATGTGCTCCCACTTCCATTCTGGAATTTTAAGTGGTTGCAATGGACCTTTTGGTACTTGATGCTCTGCTTTGACTCGTTGACAAGTTAGACACCTGAGATAAACAACGCTATCTCTCTCTTCATATTGCTCCACCAAAATGTATGACGAAGATCATGATATATTTTGTACTTCCAGGATGGATTGCAAACGGTGTGTTGTCGCCTCCAACATGATTTCATACTTTAAATCAGGGTTGTTAGGAACACAAAGTCTGTAGTTGACTCGAAGTATTCCTTTTTCATCGATTCTTGCTTCCGGCATAGCACCTTCTTGCACTTTCTTCCTCATACGCATCAGCTCCAGGTCTGTAGCTTGAGCAGCTTTAACTTTATCGATTAAAGTCGGTTCTACTCGTATATTTGCCATCATCACATGGGTCCTTGGAGTCTTTAACTCTATCTTCATCCATTGCAAGTCACATAAAATGGGCCTTTTTGTTGATAATATCGCACTCGTACTTGCATATGATCTTCTACTCAATGCGTCAGCTACCACGCTCGCTTTTCTATGATGGTATTGAATGGTATGATCATAATCTTTCAACATTCAAGCCAACGTCGTTGTCGCATGTTGAGATTTCCTTTTGAGTGAAGAAATATTTAAGGCTTTTATGATCGGTCAAGATCTCCACCATCTCCCCATACAAGTAATGCCTCCAAATTTTAAGTGCAAAGACAACAGCTGCAACTCTAGATCATGAGTAGGATAATTCCTCTCATATTCCTTGAGTTGTCTTGATGCATAGGCTAATGACTTTTCCATGCTGCATGAGAACGCATCCCAACCCTATGCTCGAAGCATCACTGTAGATGACAAATCCCTCCGAGCCAGATGGTATTATTAGAACAGGTGCTGAAATGAGTCTCCTCTTGAGTTCTTGAAAACTCTGCTCACATTCTTCGCTCCAACCGAATTTTGTATCTTTCCGAGTCAGCTGAGTTAATGGAGTAGCGATTCGAGAAATCCTTCCACGAATCTCCGATAATAAACCAGCTAAACCAAGAAAGCTACGTACTTCGGTCACTGATTTAGGTTGCTCCCAGCTTTGAATAGCTTCAATCTTTGCCGGGTCAACCGATATTCCACGACTTGATACTACATGCCCAAGGAATGGTACCTCCTCCAGTCAAAACTCGCATTTCTTCAACTTGGGATAAAGCTTGTATTCACGAAGCATTTGGAGTACCAGCCTCAAGTGTTGCTCATGATCTTCACGACTTTTGGAATAAATAAGGATGTCATCAATAAAGACAACCACAAAGTGATCCAAATATTCTTGAAAACTCGGTTCATCATATCCATGAAGGCAGCAGAGCATTAGTCAATCCAAAGGACATGACTAGGAATTCATAATGCCCGTACCGAGTTCTAAAAGCCGTCTTTGGAATATCCTCAGTTCTAACCTTCAGCTGATGATATCCAGAACGAAGATCGATCTTTGAAAAGAATTGTGCTCCTTGCAATTGGTCAAACAGTCATCAATACGTGGCAATGGTAACCTTGTTTTTGATGGTGACATGATTCAACTCCGATAATCAATACAAAGTCGCATACTTCCATCTTCTTCTTCACAAATAGAACAGGAGCACCCCAAGGAGAAGTACTAGGACGAATAAAGCCAATGTCTAACAATTTCTTTCTGTAGTTGGATCTTTAACTCCTGAAGTTCAATAGGAGTCATTCGATATGGGGCTTTGGAAATGGGTTTTGTACGGGTTCAAGGTCGATACAAAATTCAATTTCACGCTTTGGGGGTAGGCCAGGAAGTTCTTCAGGGAATACGTCAGGGAATTTATTAACAATAGAAATATCATTCAAAACTGACGTATTTTTGTTTAAATCCGTGACATGAGCTAAGAAAGCTTGACATCGGTTTTTTCAATAAACGAATAGCTTTATGGCTTGAGATGACAGCGATTGATTTTAATGGTTTGGTTGCTTGAATTCGCATAATAGGTCGATTAGGAATATGAAAGCTAACACCTTACGAAAATAATCAATTTTTACATGATGAGTAGTTAACCAATCAATCCCTAGAATCACGCCAAATGCAAGTATTTTTAATGAAATCAGATCGACAGGTAATGTGTGGGTACCAACTTGAACCAAACAAGACTTATAAACCATAGATGTAATGAAGGTTTCTCCAATGGAGTTTCAACAGATAAGTCAAAGTCTAAATCTCCGGAATCAAATTAAATCGATGAGCGCAAGTAGGAGAAATAAAAGAATGGGTAGAACCGGTATCAAATAAAGTATAGACTTCGTTAGAGTTTATGATAAGCTTACCCGTGATGACCTCATTCGGGTTCCTTGCTTTCTGGGAGGTCACAACAAACGCTCTCCCTCTGCACGTACCGTTTTGACTTTTCTGGGACGGCTTTGGTGTCTCCATCTTGGTTGAACTTGTTTTTGGTAAACGACAAAATCGAGCTAAATGACCTTCTCTTCCATAATTATAACATGCTTTAGACGGCATCGCGCAGTTTGGACTGATGTGCCCCTCCCCTCCGCATTTGAAACATATGATAGGTGGTCGTTCTCCTTCCTTAACGACAGGTGCTGGTGCTGACGTCTTTTCATCATTATTGAATCTCCTCTTCTTGAAATGACCATTCTTATTGTTTTGGCCCTGATTACCACCAAAGTGGTTACCATTTCTGGCCTGTTGATTCCCTCCACGCTTGTTGTCACCGCTTTGATGACTGCTCTCACTGGTATTATCATTTTGCCGACTGCTCTCTTTTGGTTGCGTTGACTCGTTATCGCGCTCCACTAACTGAGCCCTATTCACAACATCTGAATACAAACACAGTTTATGAGAAATAAGATGTTAACGTATCTCAGGTTTCAAACCTCGCAAAAACATTCGCGTTATTCGCTCTTCATTATCCACCAAGTGGGACGCAAACCGGGACAACTCAGCAAATTTAGCCTCATACTGCGACACGGTCATATTATTCTGCTCCAATTTGATGAACTCCACCTCCTTCATGTGACGAACACTTTCGGGAAAGTATTTGTCATTGAACAGCTCTTGGAACTTCTCCTAAGACATCTTCAGTGCGGCAGGTTGAGTACGTTTAATCGATTCCCACCAGTAATCTGCCTCTCCTCGCAACATAAAGGCGGCAAAAGGAACCTTTTGCTCCTCGGAGCATCCCAAGACATCAAATATCTTGGTAATCTGCTTTATCCATGTTTCCGCTATAAGTGGTTTTGGCTCTCCCTTAAACTCTGGTGGTCCCAGCTCCTTGAACTGTTAGCGGTGACCGTCCGAGAGTTTTCAGTGTTTCCACCTATATTTTGGACAGGAGCCGCTCTCGCCTGCTGTTGCATGAACTGCATAAAGTTTCTGAACATTCCATCATTCATCATCTGGTCAGTGTTGTTGTTTGCATGAGGATTGTCACATTCCTGATGCACATTATCCTGATTATTGATATGTGGTGAATCAACAGTCGCCTGTGCTCCATTGCTATTCTCAACATTCTCAGATGCCATTTTCAGATACTGCCACAAAATAAAAGTTAATTGATATGTCATATATTATCCTTATATTATGACCAACCAATTAAATACCATGCAAATAAACTTAGGTAGGTCATACTAGCGAAGGAATTCCCCGTCTCTCCCCTCCTAGTTCTATTGTGACAACCCCAAAATAGGTTCATTCCACCCAACCCATTCTGAGTCGTCAAATACATGGTACAGAAAATAACTACAACTTTATTACAACAATTGTCGTGCAAAATACAACAACACATATGCTGTGAGTTTGGATACAAATATATACCAAATGTGACATTGGACATCATCATGTATCAGCACCTCACAAAGGTACCTTACATAAAGGTACAGTCAAAAACTGTTTTAGAAACTAGAATCTTTGGGAAGTGCTCAAGGAAACCTTCGTACATGGGAGGCCATGCGTCTAGGTTATGATAGATATCATATGGCCACAGAATTATCCTTGGTTGACCCAATAGACCCCAAAAAAAACGAGAAGATTACTATCATATCTTCCCAATGGTGAGTCTTCTCTTGACTTATCATTATCTCCACTGTATCTAACTGAGAATTATACTTCAAACAAACACCAAGATTATATAGGTAGTGCCCATAGATATACTCAGCAAGTGGATGAGCACAACCCTGTCTTATGATGACACGAGGTTGTATGTCATTAGACATCTTGTATGATAGTGACAAAACACCCTTCCAACGTTAGGTTCGCCTCACCCTATTTTCTTCACCAAATATAACTACTAAATGATGACCACCGTTCTATTCCCTTGTTACCCCCGCTCGACCAGCTACACTCTTATTACCTGAAAGGAATTGTGAAGCAAAAGGGTGAGCACAACTAGCTCAGTAAAGAATATCATGACTAAAGATAATTAAATTATCAATAGCCTTCATCAATAATAAATCAGAGATTTAGAACATATGGTAAATGATAAAAATTTCAACCATAGTTGCAGCGGAACGAGCAATCCATTAGAAGAGTCAAATAGACTATAAAGTCTATTATCTTCTCCATGTTAAAAATCCACCAACAATGTTTTATCCATGTAACATCACTCAACAGTTCCTTTCCACAATCATATGAATAACTCATAATCATAATTGTGACTATAAATTTTTCTTCGCACTCAGGACGAAGAATATTTTCATCACCTGTCTTTACCTGAAACATCAAAGATCATGGTTATACCAAATCACAGTTCCTGTTTATAATCATACTAACAAATCCATCTTTGCACTACGGGCCAAAGATATTCATCAACAAACCATCTTTGCACTACGGGCCAAAGATATTCATCAACAAACCATCTTTGCACTACGGGCCAAAGATATTCAACAACAGTTCATCTTTGCACTACAGGCCAAAGATATTCATCAACAGGCCATCTTTGCACTACATGCCAAAGATATTCATCAACAATTCATATTTTCACTACAGGCCAAATATATTCATATCTCAAAGAAATATATAATCATTTCAGAATTTATATAAACAATAATTATAACCATGTTGATCAATTCACCTTTACACTTAAGCTTAAGATATTCAATTATAAATTCAATGGTCATGATCATACCAGTCACAATTCAACTTTGCACTACAGGCCAAAGAGAACCCTAGTCATGATCATACCAATAATCTACCCATCTTTACACTCCAGTGAAAGAGAATTTCAACATCAGGGTTATAAAAATGTTATATATGATGATAAAAATAATATGATCAACATATAGTTTAAATCTCAAGAGTAATATTCGTAACTCATGAATAGTAACCCCCCACACAAGATAGAAATTCTACAATAAAATTCATACCAATATTTCGGTATAATGATATTGAAAGAATAACATTACTTAAATTTATAAACAATTTATTTTAATTGTTTACACTTTACTAATTAATGCATTTAATCGTCATAAAATGCCAACTCTTACAATTTCATCATCAATAACCAAAACCCTCATCAAAAATCTGCATATACCTCATATAGGATTCTCAAGCCATAAAATCCTATTTTTCAATTTTCTTACTTCACATAACATATTTAATTCATTTACTCACAACTAGACTATTTTCATAAAAAATACCAAATCAGTTCCAAAAATATTTCTTTTCTGAGATTTGGCATAATATAGTCCCATAGTGAACATATATTTTTCTCAGAATTTTTAAAAGTCATTTACTATTTTTCATATGGCCAAAATAGCCGAATATTTAGACATTTATCAAAAAATGTACTTTTATCTAAAAATTCTGAAATTCACAGAGTATACTCCTTTCATATACATGTACTCCCAATAAAAATTTTATCAATTTTGGAGTTAACCACAAGAAATTATAAGCTGTTACTTTTAAAATAGTCTTTTCTCATAAAATTCATAACTCTCAATCTATACATCCAAAAATCACCATTTTTGGACACAATCAAGAAAACTCATCAAAATATCGTTTCAAATTTTTCCAGAATTTTTGAAGGTCAGAAAAATTACGAAACTGGAAAATATAACAACCCTTAAAATCCCTTACTATCCCTTACCTCAAAAGAGCAGTACTTCTGATCGGTATAAGGCTGAAGGAAACTTGCACTAATGAATAGCAACTCACCAAGTATCTAAAAACTCACAAAATATGCTTCATAATATAGAGAGAGAAAGAGAGAAAGCTTATGTTTCTGGTGTGATTTTCAATTCTAACTTAGCCCTCTATTTATAGGAAAATTTTGGTAGGTTTGACCTGCAACCTGATGGCTTTACCTGCTACTATTCCCACCCACCACACATTTAAAATATAATTCAGTACATTTCTTCACCAACCACAAGTGGGGCCCACCAATTCTAGAATTTTCCACCAAAATGATAAACTCCGAAAATTTAACAATTTCTGAACCAGTCATCTCGTAAAATTCATAATAAATCATACGTTCATTTTTAACGGTTCAAAATTTGTGGGCATATACTCAACTTATATATGTATAACATATCCAAAAATTACCACGATCCAACGGTCGGATTAAAAATTATAACACCCGCAATATTTCTCAAAAAACCCTGATTTTTAATACCTCCATTCCGACAAAAATACGGATAAAAATCTCAACATTAACTCCTTCATTTTTTAACCACAAAAATATATCCCTCATTTATATCCACATAAAATAAATATTTTCTTATCATATGAATCAATAATTAATTATTCACAAATAATATTACAGAATCACATTTATGACAACCAGGCCGTTCCCAGGAAAGAGGGGGCTTTCCAATAAGGATTTCTCCTTACTGGCGCGTAATTAGATGACCAAACCTCTCCTTAGACAGAACTTTCTAGACATTGCCAATAATGTTATCTAATAATATTATTCAAATAATATGAATTATTGATCTGATAAAGGAAATACTGTGCATCAACAATTATTGAACAACAATAATACAAAATTTCAACGTAGCAATTATTGAATCAATAAAATAAAATATTGAACAGTAATTACTGTAATTATTGAGTAGTGCCTTCTTACGTAAGAATCAATAATTTCAAAAATACTATGCAATACCGTGTGCTACTGTGCAATAACGCGTATTACTGTATTTTAACCACCGGGTATTCCACAGTGTTAACGGTAACAACTACGCCGTTATTTATAAAAACTCAAATTTGTCGTTTTCTTCACCCGACAGTTATTCTGTTATGGGGCCCACAAATGGCTGCGCCGTCGTACGAATATTCCCCGACAGAAAGAATATTCCACGACCAAACGAATATTCCCCGACAACAATGATTATTTTATAACCACTTGCTTATTTTGAAAAAAAAAATCATATTTCACTCATAACTTTAAACTTTTATCAATTTAACCATTTACTGAATAGTAATTATAAGAAAAATTGAATACTTTTATTTCATAAAATTCGGGGTCTTACAATCTCCCCTCCTTATGAAATTTCGTCCCCGAAATTTACGTACTTGGTATTTCGAAGAGTTGAGAATACCTTACTTCTATTTCAGATTCTATCTCTCAGATCATCATGATTTCTCCATTGCTCATCTCCCATGATAACTTCATTTGGGTTCCTCATTTGTTGGGAAGTCATGACAACCGCCATCCCTCGAACTACTCGGCTTTGACTTGTCTGGAGTAGCATTTGGCGTCATCATTACCGTTGGAATATACCTTTCTATAGGACATATTCATCCCTCAACTGCCTCTTCGTACTCCTCATTCATGATCTGAATCATCAATCTTCGATCCATATCGGATTCAGGTTGACCGCTATGTACAGGGTAATTCAAAACTCGATGTTGGGTTCTCCCAATTACTTTCCAAAAAGAGAAATTCATATCATCTATTTTAGCCTTCTTAGATCGAACATCTCTTTCCACAATATCCACGTGTCGTGCGGCTTTTGCCCATGCATCACTTATTCTCACTCGTTCAGTTTTTTCTTCTCTCAGCTCAGATTCTATTTTTATCATCTTATACTCTGTCAAAGAATGCTTCTGTTCAAGCATCACATATCGGGTAACACAAGCTTGAATTGTTGCATCCTTTGTTCCACGACCGCCTGTCGTTCTTCTGCCTGCTCTTCTAACTCATGAATACGATTTTGAAATTCTACATTTTGATCATATAATACCTCTAATAAACTCTCATCTGGTACTTCTTCTTCCTCTTCTTCCTCAGTCTCAACTGTTACCTCTGCGACTATCTCGGGTGTAACTATCAATTCTTCACTCACCACATGGATATCTCTAATTCCTTCTTCGTCTGACATCATATTATCACGGTTAGTGATTAGAGGTATCCACACAGTCTCATTCACTCCATTATTAGCATTCTCAGCTGCCATTCTCAAATACTGCCATAAAACAAGGGTTAATTAAACAAATTAACGTATCACATAATATCCCAATATTATGACTGACCAACAAATAAGCTTAGGTAGGACACACTAGCGAAGGATTTACTCATCTCTCCCCTACTAGTTGTATTCCCCGATCTCCGCCAGAGATCATATCCCTAAGCTCTGATACCACCTGTGACTCTCATGGTGCTTCAACCACAGCACCTCACAGTGGTACCTATCAGTTTGCCACCGCAGAACGGCGTCCCCTACGGAGAGTCTGGCTTCGGTGCATCCCCCATCAACAGGAAGTCACCAGCGAGAGGCTCGGGGCTCTTTACTTATAGCTCTAATACCACCTGTGACAACCCCAAAATAGGTTCATTCCACCCAACCCATTCTGAGTCGTCAAATACATGGTACAGAAAATAACTACAACTTTATTACAACAATTGTCGTGCAAAATACAACAACACATATGTTGTAAGTTTGGATACAAATATATACCAAATGTGACATTGGACATCATCATGTATCAGCACCTCACAAAGGTACCTTACATAAAGGTACAGTCAAAAACTGTTTTAGAAACTAGAATCTTTGGGAAGTGCTCAAGGAAACTTTCGTACATGGTAGGCCATGCGTCTAGGTTATGATAGATATCATATAGCCACAGAGTTATCCTTGGTTGACCCAATAGACCCCAAAGAAAAACGAGAAGATTACTATCATATTCTTCCCAATGGTGAGTCTTCTCTTGACTTATCATTATCTCCACTGTATCTAACTGAGAATTATACTTCAAACAAACACCAAGATTATATAGGTAGTGCCCATAGATATACTCAGCAAGTGGATGAGCACAACCCTGTCTTATGATGACACGAGGTTGTATGTCATTAGACATCTTGTATGATAGTGACAAAACACCCTTCCAACGTTAGGTTCGCCTCACCTTATTTTCTTCACCAAATATAACTACTAAATGATGACCACCGTTCTATTCCCTTGTTACCCCCGCTCGACCCAGCTACACTCTTATTACCTGAAAGGAATTGTGAAGCAAAAGGGTGAGCACAACTAGCTCAGTAAAGAATATCATGACTAAAGATAATTAAATTATCAATAGCCTTCATCAATAATAAATCAGAGATTTAGAACATATGGTAAATGATAAAAATTTCAACCATAGTTGCAGCGGAACGAGCAATCCATTAGAAGAGTCAAATAGACTATAAAGTCTATTATCTTCTCCATGTTAAAAATCCACCAACAATGTTTTATCCATGTAACATCACTCAACAGTTCCTTTCCACAATCATATGAATAACTCATAATCATAATTGTGACTATAAATTTTTCTTCGCACTCAGGACGAAGAATATTTTCATCACCTGTCTTTACCTGAAACATCAAAGATCATGGTTATACCAAATCACAGTTCCTGTTTATAATCATACTAACAAATCCATCTTTGCACTACGGGCCAAAGATATTCATCAACAAACCATCTTTGCACTACGGGCCAAAGATATTCATCAACAAACCATCTTTGCACTACGGGCCAAAGATATTCAACAACAGTTCATCTTTGCACTACAGGCCAAAGATATTCATCAACAGGCCATCTTTGCACTACATGCCAAAGATATTCATCAACAATTCATATTTTCACTACAGGCCAAATATATTCATATCTCAAAGAAATATATAATCATTTCAGAATTTATATAAACAATAATTATAACCATGTTGATCAATTCACCTTTACACTTAAGCTTAAGATATTCAATTATAAATTCAATGGTCATGATCATACCAGTCACAATTCAACTTTGCACTACAGGCCAAAGAGAACCCTAGTCATGATCATACCAATAATCTACCCATCTTTACACTCCAGTGAAAGAGAATTTCAACATCAGGGTTATAAAAATGTTATATATGATGATAAAAATAATATGATCAACATATAGTTTTAATCTCAAGAGTAATATTCGTAACTCATGAATAGTAACCCCGACACACAAAGATAGAAATTCTACAATAAAATTCATACCAATATTTCGGTATAATGATATTGAAAGAATAACATTACTTAAATTTATAAACAATTTATTTTAATTGTTTACACTTTACTAATTAATGCATTTAATCGTCATAAAATGCCAACTCTTACAATTTCATCATCAATAACCAAAACCCTCATCAAAAATCTGCATATACCTCATATAGGATTCTCAAGCCATAAAATCCTATTTTTCAATTTTCTTACTTCACATAACATATTTAATTCATTTACTCACAACTAGACTATTTTCATAAAAAATACCAAATCAGTTCCAAAAATATTTCTTTTCTGAGATTTGGCATAATATAGTCCCATAGTGAACATATATTTTTCTCAGAATTTTTAAAAGTCATTTACTATTTTTCATATGGCCAAAATAGCCGAATATTTAGACATTTATCAAAAATTGTACTTTTATCTAAAAATTCTGAAATTCACAGAGTATACTCCTTTCATATACATGTACTCCCAATAAAAATTTTATCAATTTTGGAGTTAACCACAAGAAATTATAAGCTGTTACTTTTAAAATAGTCTTTTCTCATAAAATTCATAACTCTCAATCTATACATCCAAAAATCACCATTTTTGGACACAATCAAGAAAACTCATCAAAATATCGTTTCAAATTTTTCCAGAATTTTTGAAGGTCAGAAAAATTACGAAACTGGAAAATATAACAACCCTTAAAATCCCTTACTATCCCTTACCTCAAAAGAGCAGTACTTCTGATCGGTATAAGGCTGAAGGAAACTTGCACTAATGAATAGCAACTCACCAAGTATCTAAAAACTCACAAAATATGCTTCATAATATAGAGAGAGAAAGAGAGAAAGCTTATGTTTCTGGTGTGATTTTCAATTCTAACTTAGCCCTCTATTTATAGGAAAATTTTGGTAGGTTTGACCTGCAACCTGATGGCTTTACCTGCTACTATTCCCACCCACCACATTTAAAATATAATTCAGTACATTTCTTCACCAACCACAAGTGGGGCCCACCAATTCTAGAATTTTCCACCAAAATGATAAACTCCGAAAATTTAACAATTTCTGAACCAGTCATCTCGTAAAATTCATAATAAATCATACGTTCATTTTTAACGGTTCAAAATTTATGGGCATATACTCAACTTATATATGTATAACATATCCAAAAATTACCACGATCCAACGGTCGGATTAAAAATTATAACACCCGCAATATTTCTCAAAAAACCCTGATTTTTAATACCTCCATTCCGACAAAAATACGGATAAAAATCTCAACATTAACTCCTTCATTTTTTAACCACAAAAATATATCCCTCATTTATATCCACATAAAATAAATATTTTTATCATATCATATGAATCAATAATTAATTATTCACAAATAATATTACAGAATCACATTTATGACAACCAGGCCGTTCCTAGGAAAGAGGGGGCTTTCCAATAAGGATTTCTCCTTACTGGCGCGTAATTAGATGACCAAACCTCTCCTTAGACAGAACTTTCTAGACATTGCCAATAATGTTATCTAATAATATTATTCAAATAATATGAATTATTGATCTGATAAAGGAAAATACTGTGCATCAACAATTATTGAACAACAATAATACAAAATTTCAACGTAGCAATTATTGAATCAATAAAATAAAATATTGAACAGTAATTACTGTAATTATTGAGTAGTGCCTTCTTACGTAAGAATCAATAATTTTAAAAATACTATGCAATACCGTGTGCTACTGTGCAATAACGCGTATTACTGTATTTTAACCACCGGGTATTCCAACAGTGTTAACGGTAACAACTACGCCGTTATTTATAAAAACTCAAATTTGTCGTTTTCTTCACCCGACAGTTATTCTGTTATGGGGCCCACAAATGGCTGCGCCGTCGTACGAATATTCCCCGACAGAAAGAATATTCCACGACCAAACGAATATTCCCCGACAACAATGATTATTTTATAACCACTTGCTTATTTTGAAAAAAAAAATCATATTTCACTCATAACTTTAAACTTTTATCAATTTAACCATTTACTGAATAGTAATTATAAGAAAAATTGAATACTTTTATTTCATAAAATTCGGGGTCTTACATCTATTCTCACATCTTAGCCAGGGATCATATCCCTAAGCTCTGATACCAACTGTGACGCCCCCAAAATTAGGTATACATCACCCATCTTGGGTCGTCAGATACATAGTACAGAATACAAATACAACTGTCGTGTACAATACGACAAAACATAAACTGCGAGTTTGAATACAAATATTATCTTCTAGAGAGTATTCATACTCAAAAGGAGTCCTCATTACATTTATTAACACACTATTACATAGAATAGTGAGGATTACTAACTAATACTATCATTCGAACCATCACTCCGTTTCCCGACTTGCCCCAGCTACGTTCTCATTTCCTGAAGAGAACAGTGAAAGAAAGGGTGAGCTCAACTAGCCCAGTAAGAAATATTATGACTAAGATAATGCAGAATAAATTATCATTAGCCTTCAACAATGTTAAACTGATAAAATATAATAGACATCAAGTTTAACTGCAGCGGAACAAGCAATCCATTAAAAAAGTCAAGTAGAAAATAAACTCTACTATCTTTTATGATTTAAATGGTCTTTTAACACTGTTATCGCTGGGACTCAGCTTAATAAAATAATCCACATCATCGAATCACCCCTACACTACGGCCAAGGATATTCGTGTATTCATTAATGGTCATGATCATGCCAACAACTGTCCATCAATGCACTACGGGTCAATGATGACTTTTACCACATCATTTGTAACATTACGGTCATGATTATTCCGAATAATCCCTGGTCATAATCATACCAAGTCCATCTATGCACTACATGCCACAGATGACTTTCAACATTTTATAAACATGAGGATGATGACAATGATATAAGAATTCAATAAAACAAGTTCAAGAATTAATTTATCCAAGAATTAACAACGTCCAAATTGTCAACATGATACTGCTTTGTGGAGTAAAATTCAAGAATACTTAGAAGAATATTTTCATGAAAAGATACTGGATGAACTGCAATTACCAAGGATATTCCTCAAATTTCATGGAGTATAGAAGTCAAAACTTAACCAACTGAGTATAATAAAGAATGGAATAACAAAAGAAATCACCATGCATGCGATAGACTGCACAGACAGGTTATTCAAACAGAATAATAAATAATGGAACCAGGTCCGGCGTAAACGAACAGACAAGATATTCCGACAGAATAATAAATAATGGAACCAGGTCCGGCGTAAACGCACAGACAGGATATTCCGACAGAATAATAAATAATGGAACCAGGTCCGGCGTAAACGCACAGACAGGATATTTCGACAGAATAATAAATAATGGAACCAGGTCCGGTAAAAAACACAGACAGGATGTTCCGACAGAATAATAATAAAAACAGAACCAGGTCCGGTGTAAACGCACAGACAGGATATTTCGACAGAATAATAAATAATGGAACCAGGTCCGGTGTAAAACACACAGACAGGATGTTCCGACAGAATAATAATAAAAACAGAACCAGGTTCGGTGTAAAACACACAGATAGGATGTTCCAACAGAATAATAGAAGAATGTCACCAAGTATAGGGTAGACCGCGTATATAGGTTATTCCAACAGAATAATAAGAAATGGAATAACAACAGTTCTCTTCATGAATAAGAAAGAATAACACCCCTTACCGTTTTAAAGAAGAGCTGAAATAAGAAAGTAGTTAAGTAGCCGAATACTCTTCTTCTCTTTCTCTATAGTTTCTCTCTATAGTTTCTCTCTCTAGAGTTCAGTGAATTCGTAAGAAATAATGAAGGAATGAGCTGTTATTTATAGAAAAATAGAATGCATAGTAACTAATCCATGAACGGTCCAGATTGATTACTTTAATCTGACGGTCCATATTTAAAGAAAAATCTTTTAAATAAAATATAATATATTCTATTTATAGAATAACTTTAATAAAGTATTCTGTTTTATATAAAAAGATGTTTCTGTTTTATTACGTTAATAATACGAATAAAACAAAACGTCATTATCGCTAAATAATTCATATTATTAACTAACAATAATTGAATCAAACTGAGTGACTTCTCACATAAGCATTAATAATCAATACCGTGTGCTACTATGCAACCACACGTATTACTGTACTTTTACTACCGAGTAGTTCAACAGTAACAATGGTAAAACTTCCGCCGTTATTTTTAATAAAATATTTTTGTCGTTTTCTCAATCCGACAATAATTCCGTTGTGGGGTCCACCAATGATTGTGCCGTTGTACGAATATTCCCTGTTAAAACGAATATTCTCCGACCAATCGAATATTATATAACAACTTGCGTACTTTGCAAAATTTATAAATATTACCCACAACTATAACATTATATCAAATTAACTCCATAATATTCAAAAAAGATATTTATAGAAAATTCATCTTTATTTATAAAAGTTGGGGTCTTACAGCTTCTCTCATACACCTCCCGTGACTTCTCTCATACACTCCTCTTCTTCTCCTATATAAAGGAGTGATATACTGAATGAAAGAATAGAGAAAGAATTATATGAAGAAAAATATTTCTTTCTTTTCTCTTGCTTATTCTCTCTAAATTTATGTAGCAATTATAAGAGTATATTTCTATACTTTGCTAAGGTTTTTATAACACGTTATCAGCACGAAGCTCTAACCAACTGAGACAGTAAAATTAAATTCTTGCAATTTATTATTATACTACTGGTTGGGCTATACCACCAATAATATAATTTTGTTCTTATAATTGCATTTAAATTCTATTATTTACAATGGTACCATCTATCCTTGTTAATCTTACAAGACTAAGTGGGAACCTTTTTACCATTTAATATTCTATCGGAATATCCTGTCGGTGTGAATTTCACCTGACCTGGTTCCATAATTTATTATTTCGCATTTAATATTCTGTCGGAATATCCTGTCGGTGTGAATTTTACCTGACCTGGTTCCATTATTTATTATTCCGTATTTATTATTCTGTTGGGAATAACCTGTCTATGCGGTCGGTCTATCGCATGCATGGTGAAATTCTTCTGTTATTCTATTATTTATTATTCTGTTGGAATAACCTGTCTATGTGGATTACCACATGCATGGTGAATGATCCTTTATATTCATTCTTTATTAAATTCTGAAAATGATCTGTCTACGTGGATTACCGCATGGCGGGTGAAGATCCATTTGCAGTTTTGTATATATATATTTTTATAATTATATATATACATTAACGATTACATATTTCTTTTTACTAAAATAATATGCTAATAATATAAATATAAGATTATTTATATTTGCATTTATCACCACTTGAAGTTGTGGTATAGTTTATTTTTTCTATATCTTACATGCAATTATTTATTATTTTAATAAATAATAAAATTGTGTTTTAACCCAGAATAGATGGCAAACTTAGCAAAAATAGATTTTTCTATTTTGAAAATATCTGGAGATAACTATTTGGTTAGGGCACTTGTTGCAGAATTGCACCTTAGTGCAAATGAGTTAGAAAAATAATTACGGAATATAATTCCAATGTTTATAGAATAACCTCTACTTTGGCTTTGTGCGGAGATCTAGTTTTTCTGAATCCCAAATGTTAGAGAAAACACTCTCAACTTTTCATCCCACCAACATTATTTTGTCACAACAATATAGACAGAGTAAGTTCACAAAATTCAGTGACCTATTGTCTATCCTCCTTGTTGCAGAAAAGAATAATGAATTGTTGTTGAAAAACCATCAAGTACGGTCAAACGGGTGTTACCCTATTGCCGGATATTAATAGCACGTCATTCCAGCAGAATAAACGTGACAATAGATGGCCATATAATAAGAAGCCTTGGGGGCGAAAGAATAAACGAGGCCATCATAACAACAAATTTCAGAACCGCGACAATTCAAACCACCAGAAGTGGCAAGTGTATGAGTCGGATAAAAATAAAGAAAATGCAACACAGATAAAGAACAAACAAGATGTTTGTTTTAGGTGTGGGATGAATGGGCATTGGTCGCGTACCTATCGAACGCCGAGGCATCTGGTTAATTTTTTCCAGGAGTCTCAAAAGAACAAAGTAATGGAGATAGAAACGAACTTTGTTAATCATCAATTGGAGATTGTTGATGATCCACCAATGACCAACAATGAGGAAAAAGTTGTTGATATTACTGGACCTTCTGAAAGTATATTTTGGGATAACGTTTAATTTTTGTTTTAATTTAACACCCTGCATGTATAATATTATTAGTTTTCGTTCTATACGTGGTATGTGTTTTTCATAAATAATATTTCTTATTTATGTTTTTACATGTGTCAGACCATCTTTAATGAAGATCTTCTTGTCAGTTCTACTATTTCTGAAAAATAGAATATCCTAGAAAAACTTCATTAAATTTCTTCTGGATTATATACTATGAAAATTAGAGCAATTGAGTCTCATACTCTTATGATTTCAAAAATCATAGATCCCAAATCTTTTATGCTTTGGCATGAAAGACTCGGTCATCCAAGTACTTCTATGATGCGTCGTATTATTGAAAATTCTACTGGTCATCCTCTCGAAAATAAAAAGGTTTTTCCTAGTAGTGAATTTCCTTGTGCTGCGTGTTCTCGAGGAAAATTAATTGTTCGACCATCTCTAGTAAAAGTTTATAAAGAAGCCCCAAAATTCTTAGAGAGAATTCAAGAAGACATTTGTAGACCTATTCAACCATTGTCTGACCCATTTCGATATTTCATGATTTTAATAGATGCTTCAACTAGATGGTCTCATGTTTGTCTTCTCTCTTCTCGAAACTTTGCCTTCTCAAAAGTTATTGCTTAAATAATAAAGTTACAGGATCAGTTTCCGGATCATCCAATCAAGTCAATTCGACTTGATAACGCAGCTGAATTTTCATCAATAACTTTTAATGAGTTTTGTATGACTATTGGATTCTCTATTGAGCATTATGTTCCTCATATTCATACACAAAATGGTTTAGCTGAATCTTTAATAAAAAGACTTCAACTTATTGCACGACCATTAATGTTAAGGGCTAACTTTCCTACCTCAGTTTGGGGTCATGCAATTCTTCATGTTGCAGCTATCATTTGAGTAAGACCAACGACTCTTCATAAATTCTCTCCTCTATAGTTAGTTCTTGGACAGATACCCAACATATCACACTTTTGAGTTTTTGGAAGTGCAATATATGTTCCAATTGCACCTCTACAAAGAACTAAGATGGGAGCCTAACGAAGAATAGGTATTTATGTTGGTTTTGATTCTCCTTCTATTATCAGATATCTTGAACCTTTAACTGGAGATATTTTTACTGCACGTTATGTAGATTGTCATTTTGATGAATCTGTATTTCCAACATTAGGAGGAGAGAAAGTTTTAAATAAAAAAAACCTCTGAAATATCATGGAATGCATCAGATTTAAATTCACTTGATCCTCGTACAGGACAATGTGAAATTGAAGTTCAAAGAATTATTCATTTATAAAATATTACAAATCAAATGCCAGATGCATTTAATGATGCTAGAAAAGTGATAAAGTCACATACACCTGCAGTGAATACTCAAGCAAGGATAGAAATACCTATTGAAAAATCAATTCCTGGAGAATTGACGAATAAGGTAATAGAAGAATCTAAACCACGCTAGAAGCGTGGAAGACCGGTTGGTGCAAAAGACACTGTACCACGAAAATCAAAAGCAAATAAGGGAATCCCTGAAGGAATACCCACTCCAGAAGTAGCACTTATTCCAAGAGTGGAAATAGCCCCAGAAGAGGTACAAATTGCTCCAGAAGAAGCACATATTCCAAGAGTGGGAATAGCCCCAGAAGAGGTTCAAAATCTCAGTGAAGGGATAAGAGATGAACACCAAGAGATCTCAATAAATTATGTACATGATGAGAAAAATGGGATCGAAGCAAAGTCATGATTAATGACATATTTGCTTTCTCTATAGCATCAGATATTACTTTGATTCCTGACACGGATCCTGAACCACAAAACGTGGAAGAATGTCGGAAAAAAAAAGATTGGCCAAAATGGAAAGATGCTATTCAAACTGAGCTACAATCTCTATTGAAAAGAGAAGTATTTGGACCAGTAGTCCAAACACCGCTGGGTGTAATCCCGGTTGAAAACAAAATCTCTATTGAAAAGAGAAGTATTTGGACCAGTAGTTCAAACACCGCTGGGTGTATTCCCGTTTGGAAATAAATAGGTATTTGTACAAAAAACGAAATGAGAAAAATGAAATTGTGAGATATAAAGCCCGACTTGTAGCTCAAGGGTTTTTCACAAATATCTGGTATTGATTATCAGGATACAGACTCTCCAGTGCGTAATGGATGGAGTCACTTTTCGCTTTCTGATAGGTTTGACAACCATGGAAGGTTTGGAAACACGTCTGATGGATGTTGTAACAGCATACCTATCTGGCTCACTTGAAGTGAGATTTATATGAGAATCCCTGAAGGATTGAAAATGACTGAATCACAAAGGCCCAATCACGTATATTCAATTAAGTTACAACGCTCATTGTATGGGTTGAAACAGTCTGGTCGTATGTGGTATAATTGACTTAGTGATTATTTAATAAAAGATGGATATATAAATGATCAAGTATGTCCATGTGTTTTTATTAAAAAATCACAAAGTGGATTTTCCATTATTGCTGTATATGTGGATGATTTGAATCTTGTAGGTACTCTTGAAGAACTCACAAGAACTGCTACTTATTTAAAAGATGAATTTGAAATGAAAGATCTTAGAAAGATAAAATTCTGTTTGGGAATACAAGTGGAGCACTTAACATCTAGAATTTTTGTTCATCAATCCACATATGCTGAAAAGATTCTCAGTCGTTTTCATATGGATAAAGCTCATCCTTTGACTACCCCGATGGTTGCTCGATCTTTAGAAGTTGATAAAGATCCATTTCAGCCTCTAGAAAGCGGGGAAGAAGTTCTTGGACCTGAAGTTCCATGCCTAAGTGCAATGGAAGAAGTTCTTGGACCTGAAGTTCCATGCCTAAGTGAAATGGAAAAAGTTCTTGGACCTGAAGTTCCATACCTAAGTGCAATAGGTGCTCTTATGTATCTTTCAAACTGTACACGACCTGATTTTGATGTCAACTTGTTAGCAAGATACAGTTCTTCTCCTACTAAGAGACATTGGGATGGGATCAAACACATTTTGAGATACCTCCGTGGAAGTATAAATCTTGGGTTATTTTATCCAAGAGATTCAATGTCGCGATTGGTTGGATATGCCGATGCAGGATATTTATCAGATCCACACAATGGAAGATCACAAACAGGTTATGTATTTACATATTGTGACACGGCTATATCCTGGAAATCCACAAAGCAAACCATGACAGCTACATCTTCAAATCACTCAAAAATTCTTGCTATACATGAAGCAAGCAGAGAATGTGTTTGGTTGAGATCAATTATTCAGCATATTCAAAAGTCATGTGGATTACCATCAATCAAAGATATTCCTACAATTCTATATGAGGATAACGCTGCATGTATTGCTCAACTTAGAGGAGGGTACATCAAGGGAGATAGAACAAAGCACATTTCACCTAAATCTTCTTCACACATGAGCTACAAAAGAAGGGTGATATAGATGTGCATCAAATTCGATCATGTGATAATCTAGCCGACTTATTCACAAAGTCGCTACTAAATGTAACGTTTGCAAAACTTCGGAAAATGATCGGAATGTGTCGACTGAAAGACTTATGACAACATTTCATCAAGGAGTAATGAATTCCTTTTGAGGGGAAGACTGTACTCTTTTTTCTTAGTCACGGTTTTTATCCCAATGGGTTTTTCCTGACAAGGTTTTAACGAGGCAGTCAACTAAGATATTTATGTAAAAGATATGTACTCTTTTTCCCTTCGTTAAGTTTTTTCCACTGGGTTTTCTTAACAAGGTTTTTAATGAGACATAATCTTATATCGTAGGGAATCAGGGGAAGTATTACACAATTGATTCCCTTGATTGCTTCTCTCATACACCTCCCGTGGCTTCTCTCATACACCTCCCGTGGCTTCTCTCATACACTCCTCTTCTTCTTCTCCTATATAAAGGAGTGATATACTGAATGAAAGAATAGAGAAAGAATTATATGAAGAAAAATATTTCTCTTTTTTCTCTTGTTTATTCTCTCTAAATTTATGTAGCAATTATAAGAGTATATTTCTATACTTTGCTAAGGTTTTTATAACAGGTGTTACTTTGTTGCTTGCTTTACTTTAATATTTCTCAATATAGTTAATTTTCTTAATAATTAATATTTAAACATTTGCATCTTTAGATATTTTGTTATCACCAAGTATCTATTTGACTTATAAATTCACCAAAATATTCTCTTAAACAAAAATTCAATTAGGTAGACTACATTCATTCAGCAAGCTATATTCTTCAATACAGTTGGCTATATTCAATAGTTTAAATTCAAAGTTTAAAAATTGGTCATAGTTTGTTCCCACACTTATTCAACCCCGCTTCTAAGTGTGTCTTATCTGAATTTCAACATTATCTTTATTTTTTGTAATATCTTAAGTATTAAATTACCAATTTTACAAACCTAGATTGCTCAACACTGGAAATTTAGTAGGGCAACACAATTTTTTTTAATAATTATAATACTCTTTTTGTTTCAAATTATAAAATTATTATTTTCGGTACCGGTTCGGGCATGTGGGAGTTAACCTTAGCCACATATTCTTTTCTTGTATTCTTCTGAAATCAGTGTAATACAGTGCTCTCATTTTCAATTCCTTTCTTATGAATCGCAAGTAAAAATCAATGGCATTGAGTTTTTCTTCTTCGCTTTCCTCTACAAATCTGAGTTCCATTTCAGTTGAGTTCAAAAACCCTAGAACTTCACTTCCTGTTAGGCATGTTTTCTTGAGTTTAGCTTCTTCAAATGAATCCCCAAATTCTTCTGCCCCAAAAGCTCGATTTGTAGCTAGGAGAAAAGAATCCGTCTCTGTTAAACCACTCCAACGCCCTCTAGGTAATGCACACTCTGTTTTTGTGTATCTATTTGTGTTTATATATATATATATATGTGCGTTTGGGCTTAAAACCTGTGACTGTAAGTTAAATAAGCAAACGAGCAAAATGTTTTAACTCCAAAATCTCCAAAAGCCCCAAACGAAACATGTACTTATTAGTTGAATGAGTGAATTTGCAATGTAATTGAATGCTTTTTTTTATTGCAGTTGAGTATATGAGCTTGCCTGCTAGTCAGTACTCTGTATTGGATGCCGAAAGGATTGAGCGAATTGATGACGATACATTTAGATGTTATGTGTATAGATTCAAGTTCTTTGCTTTAGAGGTGTGCCCTGTTTTGTTAGTTAGAGTTGAAGACCAACCTAATGGGTGTTGTATTAAGCTCTTGTCCTGTAAGGTATATCTATTGGTAAAGCAGTTTCTTGTTGAATTTTTGATGTAATACTTAATGTTTTAAATGCTTTGATTTTTGTTCGGTTGGCTGGTTGTAGCTTGAGGGTTCGCCGATTGTGGTTGCACAGAATGATAAATTTGATGGTAAGTACTATTCAGCTTATTTTTTCTGCATTATGCTACACATGTATTCTTGAGTTTGTTGCACAAGATATATTTTTGTGGGAAAGAACTTTTGATTTTATATGGTCCCATAAGAGTATAACAATATGCTTGTATGTAAACTAGTGTGTTAGAAAGGTGGTTACTGTTAATTAATTGATGGATTTTGCATGCTTATCTGGTAGAAGATATAATGATATAGATTCGTTACATAAGTGATTGCCAAAATCTCGTGCAGATTTTCTTTTACGGTTAGGGTTAACTGGCTTGATTGGATGACGTCTTAATTGTTGGACTGAATTGAGTGGCTCAGGTTTGTTTCTTTATTGGGGAAATAAAGAAAAAAAAGTGGGCTGTCACACTTCAAGAGATTTTAGAAGAAATTTATATTGTGTTGGTCTCTGTATTCTGTACCTGTCTTATAGTTTGCGCCAAATCATAATTGCAAGGGATCAATGGAATCTAAGATATTCAAATCTATATATTGATTGGCTTTGGTTGAGACTCCTCAATTTGAGGTCAAAACTTTTTTGTTGTTTCATCAAACTTTCGTGATTTAGTGTATGCCTGATTGTTAATAACATGAGCGAAGCCTCTACCTTCTAGAAGTTGCTAGACAACTTAATTTAAGAGAGAAAAACTTCATGCTGCGTATGATCAGGTGATACTCATTACTTGCAGCTTGTAATTGTTGTTGTCACTATTAATTGTACCAAGATAATGGGTCACTAATATGTCAAGTGTCAACTGGCATATAGCGATTGGTATGTGTAATAGCATTTCAAGATTGTCTAAATAAATGGATTGTAATTTAAATTTTTATCAACAACATTGTTCTATTTTTTGAACAAAGTAGTTTATGTTGTCAAAGTTGTACTACATATGCTTTTGCCATGTAGATTCCCTGTTACTATTTTCTGTGCTGTTGTCTCAATCCCAATGAATATCCTTTCTTTAATTTTCCCCTCTGCTTGAACTAGTGTCTACTCGAAACATTGTTGTGATGACTTAGTCAGTTTCAGTAGATTACTATCATCGTATTGTACAAGAGCATTTGCGATTTACAAAATCCAGGTATCTAGCTACTCTATTAATTTAGGTCCCACATTTGCAGTGTGAATTTGAAGTGTAGTCTGTAAAGTATAAGCTTATTAGATTAAGATCATTTCTGAGTGTTTATGTCATCTATTTAACCAGATTGCAGATTATATCTTTTACATAGGAAACATGGACATATAAAAATGTTATCTGTGTATGATGTGGAAAGATACTGTTATGACTTCTCCATCGTGAGTGAGAGCCATTATCTTAAATCCTCTGGTTATCCTGACAGCAGCCCCACACCTCATGATTGTGTCCTTGGCAATAGCAAAGACTGTAGAGGTGACCTTGTTTCGTTCATACAATCATAGGAATTGTTCCTAAATGGTGAATTATGGAATGAAACAACCCGGGTCAAATCCCGAGTCCAGAACAAATCTTGGGTCAAATCCCAAGTTCAAATCGAATCAAATTCATCCAAACAAGGCCTTAAACCACGAGCCCAATTGTATTTCATCTTAGCCCACCACAAGCTCACTCAAAAAATCATGGCTGAATGTACTATTGTTAGTAACTTAATTCCTTATATAGAAATGAATTTTTCTCATATCTTTCGATTTGAGACTGGGGTGTTATAAACTCCCCTACTTAAATTTTTGACGTCCTCGTCAGAATCAATCACACACTACAGACCTTTTGCCTTTCTAGCCATTGTGGGATAATATCGACCGACTTCGTGTCCCCACTTACGGATCTCTCTCCATTGTGGGATAATTGTAAGTTTGCAGAAACAAGAACATAAATACAATCATCGTTGTAAAACAACGGAAGCATGACATAAATCGAATTTAAAATTTTCTACAATCCCAGGAATCACCATATGTAATATTATTAATTGAGAAAGGATAAAAGATATACTTTATGAAGATAATTTAATTCATTGATTGATATTCAAGTTCCAATCCTTTATTCCTCCACACTTTTGCAGATCCACTGATCTAATGTCGCTATTCAAGTGTGCAACGCCCTATAGCCCACACTACAAAGAGAATATTGATTGAAGAACTTGTTCATCCAAACAACCTCTTCCGAGGCTTCACTTGCCTCCGTCAAACGGCTGCTTTTGTCACTTAATCAACAACCGTTTGCTGCTTGAAACTTTTTCAACTCACTGCATTACCGTTCAAGATAAAAACATATCCTGAAACGAATTTTCAGTCGTCGTGGTCAGTCTGAAAAACTTGAGTCTGTATAGCCCTTTAATTTCAAATCAGACCCACCATATACAATAAATACATCCTTAGATCTTTTAAGTATTTTAGGATGTTTTTCACTGTTTAACTGTGATCTTTTTAAGGATTTGATTGATTTCTGCTAGTCACGTTTAGTGCATAAGCAACATCAGGTCTTGTACATATCATCTATACATGATAGATTCTCATGCAATCTCTCCTTTCGGTGTCTTTGGGGACAATTTCTTCGAGAGATATCTCCCTGACTCATCATCATGAGTCCTTTTTTAGAGTTGGCCATGCTAAACATCTTTAACATCGAATCAATGTACATTCCTTGGGTTAAGTTGAATATCCTTTTAGATCTATCTTTATAGATCTTTATCCCCAAATATAGGATGTTTTTCCCAAATCTTCTATGGAAGAATGTTTAGACAACCATATTTTAACTGATCGAAGTTGAGGTATGTCATTCCCCATCAGTAGTATATCATCAACATATAGTACTAAGAATGTCACAGCGCTCCTACTTACTTTGTACACATGGTTCATCCTCGTTTTTGATAAAATCAAACCTTTTAATTGTCTCATCAAAAAGAATGTTTCATCTTTGAGAAGCCTGCTTCAATCCATAAATGGATCATTGTAGCTCACATACTTGATTTGTTCCAACCTTTGAAACAAATCCATCTGGATGTATCATATATACATTTTCCTCTAATTTCCATTAAGAAAGGCCGTTTTCACATCCATTTGCCAGATCTCGTAATTATAGTATGCTGTTATTGCAAGCAAAATCCGAATGGATAACTGCCAGTGAGAAGGTTTCATCATAGTCAACTCCTTGCCTTTGTTTAAAACCTTTTGCCACCAGTTTGGCCTTATAGGTCTACATCTTACCATTTGCTCCAATCTTTTTCTTAAAGACCCATTTACACCCTATAGGCACTATGCCTTCCGGCAGATTAACCAAATTCCACTTAGTTTTCATACATGGAGTTAGGGTTGAGCAAGTAATTAAATTGGAATCGAAATCGCACCAAAAAATCGCACGAACCGTACCAATGGTTTCGGCGAATGTGACGGTTTTAGGTGGGTTGAATAACCAAATTTACTGTTCCAGTTTGGTTACTAGCCAAAACCGCACGCATAAAACCGAAACTGCACTATGTGTGTATATGTATGTATTATTTCTAGTAAATTCTAAAGTTACTTTTCACTTGAACACGCTCAGAGAAAACTTCAGTCTTGCATTGTCATTTATTTTTTCACTAATTAAAAGATGGTTAGAGGTTATAGAGTCAAAAATTAAACATTTGGGTTTTGAAAATTCGGATTTATTTGATGCGTTACTGGAGGGGCTTATAGGTGAGGGTCCAAATTCGTTGGTTTAAGTACTTGATACATTGGTTAAGGTCTATGCTATAGTAGTAATTGTCTAATAGATTATTTTTCAAATTAGGTACAGTTAGGATTATATTCTATAAGTCCTCCCTGCAATATATAAGATGGCATATACTTTTAATTTTTGGAGAACTAGATAAATCTTCTTACTTGTTATCGAATATATGGTCTCCGTTGTTTTATATAGCGTATGTTTTAGTTTTAAAGTATCATTCCTTTATTATAAACTAAAATTATTTTATGTCTCACTGTTCTATGATTTGATGGTGAATTTGACATGTTTGACAGAAGGAGCTTTGTTTTATAATTCTCATTGCCGACTCTGTCATTAAGTTAATTGCTCGTTGTGAGCTCTGTATTAAATTCTATTGAAGGCTTAGACTTTTTTGTTGTTTCAATTGGTTTTGTAATCGAAACCGCACTGCACAGTTTAAAACCGCACCGCACAAACCACAAGCAGTTTCGTGTGCGGTTTTGGAGTTGTCAAACTGCACTTAAGCGGTTTCGGATGCGGTTTAGATTTCAAACCGCACCAAACCGT
Source organism: Panax notoginseng (assembly GCA_016801055.1). Taxonomy (NCBI): domain Eukaryota; kingdom Viridiplantae; phylum Streptophyta; class Magnoliopsida; order Apiales; family Araliaceae; genus Panax; species Panax notoginseng. Next base: position 148,580,753 of record CM029015.1, on the reverse strand, counting down.
ACCATGCTCACCCCTATATGGAGTCCATTTCGGATTTCATTGCTAATTGCCATTTCTTTAAATCTTTATTACTCGTTGCCTCATCGTATGCTACTGTTATGATGTGTACTCATCATTATCATCTATGACGATTCCATACCTTTATGGTATCTTCGGTACTCTTCCAAATTTACATTTCGGTTGTGATACAATAGGTTTATCTACATGTTCGTCCATTTGACTTATAGTACTTTGTGATTCTTGAACTTCTTTAAGCTCTATTTTCCTCCCACTAGCCCCTTCAAGAATAAACTCCTTTTCCAAGAAGTCAGCGTGTTTCGCAGTAAACACCTTTTGTTCGGTAGGAATATAGAAATAATAGCCTAAATTTTCTTTAGGATATCCCACAAATCTGCACTTGTTAGATCTTGTCCCAAGTTTTATCATTTTCAAACCTTTTGACATAAACTGGACGACCTTAATTCTTAACATTCTTAAGACTAGGTTTCCTCCTTTTCCATAACTAATATGGAGTCTTAGGGACGGGTTTTGAGGGTACCTTTTTTAGTAGATATGCAACCGTTTCTAGGACATAACCCCAGAAGGATACTGGAAGATCGGAATGTAATGAAGTACAAATACCTTTCTCTAACATATGTTGTCATAGGTCCACACACATCTTGTGTACCAACTCTAACAACCCTGCAACTCTTTCCATGTCCACTAAATGAAGATTTAGTTATTTTACTAATGAGACAAGATTCATAAGTTGGATATGAATATATGATTCATAATCAAATAGCTCTTAAAATCCCATCTTTATGCAACTTGTTTAGTCTTGTTTCATTAATATGACCGAGTTTATAGTGTCGCATGAAGATATAATTCACATGATTTGTTTTTCTTTTATTAATTTGTTCAATTTTGAAAATATTTTTCATGCAAGTCAGGAATGTAAAGTCCAAGTAATCTACCAGTTTCATGCAAAGCATTATTATTATAAATAGAACATCCATTGTTCATTATTATAATATATATATTAAAACCTTCCTTGTTCAACAACGGAACAAAAATAATGTTTCTTATAAGAACCAGGACATAGTAATAATTTATTAACTTAATAGACTTGCCCGTAGGCAGTGCTAAATTATAAGTTCCTACGGTTAATGTAGCAATCTTTGCTCCATTCCCCACACGTAGGACTACTTCTCCTTTGTTTAGCTTTCTACTTCTGTTTAGTCCGTGCATATAATTGCATATGTGAGAACTACAACCGGTATTCAATACCCAAGTAGAACATTGACTTATAGAAAGATTTATTTCAATCATGAACAAACCTGTATCTGTAGCCGAAGCTTCACCAAGTTTCTTTAGCTTAGCCTCTGCAAGATACTCCTTGCAGTTTCTCTTCCAGTGTCCCGATTTATTGCAATGAAAGCAAACTCCTTTATTCTCTGGTTCACTTTTCTTCTTATTGTCCTTGGTTCTTGCCTTTCCTGTTGTCATTTTTTTAGAACATTTGGTCCTCTTCCTTTTCTTGGAAGACTTGTCTATCAATAAGACTTGGTCTTTCTTTGCGGGAAAGTGACTCTTAATAGTTTTCAACATGTTTAGTAATTCAGGCAAGTTGACATCTAGCTTGTTCATGTGAAAATTCACAACAAATTGTGAGAAAGTGTGGGAGTGACTGATCAAATCTTGGCTCAACTCTCCATCCATGACTAAACTCAGTTGTCCTAATTGTTCAATCAAATTGATCATTTTAAGGACGTGTGTCTGTACTGTAGTGCCATTGGTCATTTTAGATCGAAAGAACTCCTTAGATATTTGATATCTGGCCGCCCTACTCTGCTCACTAAACAAATCTTGAAGGTGCAACAACATAGTAGGCGCATCCATTTTTTCGTGTTGACGCTGTAACTTGTTATTCATGGATGCCAACATAATGCAATGCAATGAGCCCACCAATGTTTGAAAAAGCTAAAAACGGTACGAGTCGTTTTTTTCCGGACGAGGCGTAAGCTTCAAGGCGGAGCGAGGCGGAAACCTCGATTTGAAGACTTAAATGTCCCAAAAAAATTATAAAAAATGCTAATAAAATCATAAAATAATCCATCATTATAATCAAGGTCATAAAAGACATAAATAACTAACGTCACGTTAATGTATCATTACAAAACATTGATAGAATTTAATACTGATCAAGTTTTTGTATGGAGGGGAATCAAAATGCTTAAGGACATGTTTGGAATTTATTGCTTCAATAGCAATGTCATTGATATGCTTCCAACCAAAACAAAGAGTTCACCCAAAACAAAACAAGAGTTCGTGCACTGCTGATCCATTAATTAAGGACATATGTTTGGAATTGATAATGACTGCTGATCAATGCTTAAGGCTGGTGGAAATTAGACAAGTTGGGGGAATGAAGTGAAATCAGATTGTGGCCAAGAAACATGATAATGGAGGATTAGAGAGAATTGACGAAGCTAAGAAGTCAATGTTTCTTAATGAAATGTTTACCAATAACTGAACTAAAGTCGGTGTCTCTGTAAAAAGGCTTTTGTCTCAATAAGCTTCTTCCTCCATTAATTCTATGCAAATTTCTAATCTACTTCATCAAAGAATTAAAGTTTTGTTTTATTTAACTATTTCCAATACCATTTTGGAGTGTTATTAAGACCATAAAATGCTGCACCAGAGCATCTAATTACCCAGCCAGCCCTTTTCTTGCTGCACATCATAATATACAAATTTAGTTAAAATTTATGTATTTGTAATTTGTAAATTAAGATAGCATATATATATATATATATATATATTTGTATTTTCATTTTTTTTTAAAGAACAATCAACAGACTGGAAATTTATTAATTTGAATCATCAGAGGCAACTAAAAAAAGAATACTAAAAATGAATTTCATTCGTACGAAAAGTAGGAACCAACTGGAACTTCAAAGATGAGATTATAATATACCCAAAAATTGCTATTGCACCAAGAAGAAGACAAAAGAAGACAGAGACATAGAGTAAGAAGAAGAAGACCTGTACCTGGTGAAGTCGAAGACGAAGAAGAACTGAAGTCTCACGAAGAACTGAGTTTGCACGAAGTCGCAACTCTCACGAACGAAGCCTCTCTTCTCTTCTATCTATCGTGTTTCATACTTGGGGCTTTTTTTAATCCACATCAAGGCCCACGCCTTGAACGCCTTGAGGCGTAACGCCCTGAAGGCGTAAGCCTCAACAACATAAAGCGCAGACCTCTTTATTTTCTGTTGATGCGCAAGCCTCGCAACAACTCCCTTTCGCCTCGCTACGAGGCGCGCCTCAAGGCGCGCTTTTTCGAACAATGGAGCCCACTGTGCATCATGATAACTATTCTCAAATTTCTTAACCAATCCGTATAATTCGGTTCGGTTAACTTATTAGTATCCAATTTTCTCCGCAGTGATAGTGAATTAGACAATGTATAATTCTGTAAATGAATTTGTGATTTAACATTAGCATGCATTCATTTTATTAATCACCAAATTAATTAGGTCTTTATTAAAATGATGTCTCTCACTATTTATTCAAACTATATGACCCTTCATATACAGTTCGGCAGATCTAGTTAAAATTTGCTAGTGAGAAATGATATTTTTGCCATAAATATACACCTTGTGTGTGCACAACAAACTATAGATTTATTCAACAGGGTGACAACTTTTATCAATTATATCTCCATGTAATTCATTTTATTTCTTTTGCCTCTTAAATTATAATGGTCAAATGTGTGCACATCCGAACCAATATTATCCAAGTTAAGTTAGACCCATATAAGTGAAGAGGAAAATATAGTCATTGTGTGTGCACAACAAAACGATATTGTTCAATTCCTTATAAACATTCAATGTGATAAAGTCAACATTCCAAATATTTAATACAAGTCTTGTGTGTGCACAACAAACTCATTAAATACTCAAATACTCTATTGCTTCACCATGCTAGAAGGCTACGTTTGACATTCTGAATGACATTGAATGTAATCAACTTAATATTTTTATCCTTGAGGGTTTTTGTTATTAATGGTTTCATCTTGTTTAGCGCGCATGCAAATATATATATATAAATACGCGTCATATTAAACGTACATCACCATGTATAATAATATGTTAATATATAATTAGCATGCACATATAGAATATTATATTCTACTTAGAATGATTATGGACTTAATTTTAGTTTGGTTCACTCGAGCTCGAGTGAACCATAAGGTCAAACCTAGGGTGCAAGAATAAAACCATGAATATAACTATTACATGTAACAGGGCTCAATTACAAATGGATCTTCAATGCTCCTGTTCTTCAGTTCCAATTTCTTAAGTAATTCTACTAAATCCCTATTACAATCTATTTTTAATAAAACATAAACCTTGATCAACAGTCAAGGGGAAGTACATAGGAGGGAGATAAAATCTACAATAGAAAATTAGACAGGAGAGGTACGCAGACCCCATTTATAAAACCCATTCATTTAAGCATCTTTAAAATTAAATCCAATCATATTGGTCTATAGTCCATAATCATCCCCCTTTATTATCATATGTATCAATAAAAATTGTCATACATGTCATCACATATATAATTATATCATTCATCTTATGAATAAAACATTCCATAAATATATGGACATCATTTAATGGGCAGTAAAAGTTTACATGAAATCCAATTTTGAATCAAAAATCAAAATAAACTTCTTTATTTTAGTTAACATGAAATCTAATTTGAAGTAAAAAAGAATTTTAGTTAGCATGAAATCCAATTTCAAGTCCAAATAAATTCCTTTATTTTAGTTAACATTAAGTCCAATTCCAAGTAAAAAACAATTTTAGTTAGCATGAAATCCAATTTCAAGTCCGAATCAATTCATTAAAATTGTTGAAAAGAAAGAAGGAAAAAAAGACGAGCTAGAAAATAGAATCCACAACACAGCTGCGCTCTAGCCCATCGCTGTTGCGCTGCGATGATTTCCAGATCACGTTTGGACTTCCTAGATCACTATTTTTGCTGCTTTTCTCCAAAAATATGATTTTATACTAACAATTATGCCCCAATTAAATTGTTCTAAACACATCAATATATATGTATTGAATCAAAACAATTAATAATTCGCATAAGGATGACTCTGACACCACTGTAAGTTTGCAGAAAAAAGAACATACATACAATCATCATTGTAAAACAATGGAAGCATGACAAATCGAATTTAAAATTTTCTGTAATCCTAGGAATCATCATATGCTATATTATTAATTGAATAAGAATAAAAGATATTCCTTATGAAGACAATTCAACTCCTTGATTGATCTTCAAGTTTCGATCCTTTGTTCCTCCACACTTCTTCAGATCCACTGATCAAACGTTTGCTACTCAAGTGTGCAGCGTCCTATAGGTGATCTAACAAGAGAATATTGATTGAAGTAAATTTAGGTTCTACAAGACCTTGGGTGACTAACCCTAATTCTCTCTTTCCTAACTCCTTATGTTGCAGAGAATTCTTACGTAGTATCAAAAATACCGACTGTCTACACATCTATAATAAGACTCTTATTATTTATAGACTAACCCTCCCTCCTAAACCTTTTAGGACTTACGGTTTTAATTTAATTTCTAAACTATTTAAGAACTAAATTATTTATAAGGGCTAATCACAAAACTGTCCCCCCACGTTTGTACGAAAATCAATTTGTTACTCAAAGTTTAGGAATCTTCAATCAATACTTCTAAGTATTTTAAAACAACAAATGTGTTCCCTTTTGGCTAGATTGACCAATTCTTCGCCAGAGATTGCCACGTGTCGATTTTTTTTAATGTATTATATGTTTTAGATGTAGGCATACATGTATTATGATTTTATACAAGTATATACACCAAAAAAATTATTACAATTTAAAATAAAATATTAAAAGACCAATTAATTAAACAAAGAGAGGAAGAGAGAAGGCCCAGGAAGAGGAGAGAGAAAGAAGAGAAAAGGAGCGGGCGGAAGAGAGAAAGAGAGAAGGCCTAGGAAGAGGTGAGACAAAGAGGAGAGAGACAATGAGAGAAGAGGAGAGGAGAGAGAGAGAGAGAGAAGAGGAGAGAGAAGTTTGATAAAGAAGAAAAAGGATAAGAAAAAAGAGAATCTATTTGATTTTGTTGTTATTTTGTAATTGTTTTTTTTTATAAGTTATGATCTTGTTTTTAATTTTGTCATCTTACCATTGATGTTTTATTTATTTAATTTGTTTTTATTTTAGTTTATTCTTTAAAGAGACTATGATTTTAATATTAATTTTTTGATAATTTTTATTTATTTATTTTGTATTTATAGATTTCATGAAAATATTTTATTTGTAGATGGAGGTAATGTGTCACTCAAAAGGGAAATTATATTTATATTTAATTTATTATTTATTGTCATTGTTTTTATAAATAATGCTAAGATTTTTTTTTTAATTTTAAATGTTGGGGGAAATGAACTAAGTAAAGAATAACATTATTTGAGAAAATGCTTATTAAATACAAGTCAAATACAATCCAAATGTATCGAGAAGGTCAAAGTACAAAAAACGGTAGTCAAACCTTATTCCGGCAAAAAATTGGTCGGTTCGGCCAAAAGGGAACACATTTGTTGTTTTAAAATACTTAGAGGTATTGATTGAAGATTCCCAAACTTTGAGTATCAAATTGATTTTCGTCCAAACTTGGGGGGACAGTTTGGTCATTAGCCCTATTTATAATAATAATAATAATAATGGAGGTAATGTTTCACTCAAAAGGAAAATTATATTTATATTTATATTAAATTTATTATTTACTGTCATTGTTTTTATAAATAATGTTAAGATTTTATTTTTTTTAAATTTTAAATGTTGGGGAAATGAACAAAGTAAAAAATAACATTATTTGAGAAAATACTTATTAAATACAAGTCATGTATCGAGAAGGTCAAAGTACAAAAAAACGGTAGTCAAACCGTATTCCGGCGAAAAATTGGCCAGTCCGGCCAAAAGGGAACACATTTGTTATTTTAAAATACTTAGAGGTATTGATTGAAGATTTTCAAACTTTGAGAATCAAATTGATTTTCGTCCAAACTTGGGGAGACAGTTTGGTCATTAGCCCTATTTATAATAATAATAATAATAAGGCTCTTATTATTTATAATTAGTATTTTTAAAATACTTAATTTTAAATATTAAGCTATTTAATTTATTCCACCAATAAATTAAATATACTTAACTTATTATTATTAGTGCAATTATTTCTAAAATTAAATTTCTCTTTTTGTGGTGTGACCCTTTAGATTCAATATTAAGCGATAGTAGAATAAATAAATTAGAACCATTCTAATATTATTTATAATGAATTAAATTTCTTTAATTCAAATATAAATAAATAATATTTATTTTACATCATGAGTGACACCTTACATCAATATATCATGACTATCCAAATAATATGAAATCAACATTTAATCACAAAGAACTATTTACAGTACAATTCAATCATTTTACCATACAATGTCCCAATCAAATATAAAATATGAAATTACTGTCAATTTTTATTTGTTTGATCATATGTATTTCGATTCTAAAATGCACAACTCTATTAATGTAAATTAGAATCTCCTTTTTAATTTTCATTCACCCTTTGTTGATCAGTCACCTACCTCTTAAGTATACTTTATTATACCCGAACATACCCTTTGATATACCCATAGTCTTAAGGAATATGACAAAGTATAACTCAGAATACACAAGGTACTATGATGATTTCAAGTTCAAGGACCACTTGTACTACTATCACTATAGAAACTCCTATTGACAGGCATGTAAAACTTCATTAGGTGTTTCTTTAAGCGAGTTAGGTTCAATGAACTTATTCTCCAATAGGCACATACATACTTACTTTAGTATCTTCACACAAATGATTATGAGATCAATCATTCTCTTCAACAGAGCAATCATAATGTGTACTAATCTATTTGGAATCAGTAATCCCATATTAGTGATCCGACGATTAGGAATATTTTAGTTTTGAGCTATCTAGAATTTAGATCTCATTAGTATGATCAACATCATAATTCTAAAAATATTGTTCCAAAACTATGAGTTTATCACATTTATTAAATTCAACCAATTAAACATGGATAAAGAATGGTTTTAATAAATTAAACTCTTTTATTAATAAATGAACAAGATTACAAAGTAAATGCTTATCACATCTAATGTGATTGGCTTAAGGACATACTACTTTCAATAATACCACTAGTCTTTGTGCCTCCACCTTCGGCAACCTGATCGGATAACCCGATCCCAACTTTCAAGAGTTGGTTTTGATACCATATGAAATAACCTGGGTCAAATCTCATGTTCAGAATAAATCTTGGGTTAAATCTAAAGTCCAAATCGAATCAAATTCATCCAAATAAGGCATTAAACCACTAGTCCAATAGTATCTTCTTGGGTTATCTTAGCCATTCACATTCTCATCCAAAAGGTCATGACTGAATGCATTATTGTTAGTAACTTAATTTCTTATATACATACAATTTTTTCTCATATCTTTCGATGCGAGTCTAGAGTGTTGCATGGAAGAATTTCTGTACTTGTTACTTATTTTAAAATGGAGCTTCTATACCGAGTCAACATTCTGTTTTCAATTCTTTTGTCATTTGGTTCTGAGTTGAATTACATAATGCTTTTTCAGGAGTGCTTTGACATAATTTGGTATGGGCATGCAGCTTCTATGGTGAATAGAATATCATGTGATAGCAAAGGGAGCAACTCGTTCATTCAGCAACTCACTTCAGACACAGTTATTGAGGTATTGATCGTGCATTGGCTTCTTTATACTTTCAGCATTATTCTTTTTAATTGAATGTATACTCAACTTGCTTCTGTCAACTTATTTGCTCTTCAGGTTAGCATTGAGATTCCTTTTGCATTTCGAGCAATTCCAGTGCAAGCTATTGAATCCACCGGCACCCAAGTCCTTGATCAGATTCTAAAGATCATGCTCCCCCGCTTTATGGCACAGGTACTTGACATTAACTAATTAGTTTCTGTAATCACACTCAACTTTGCCTGGTTCTCACAAGCTAAATGACTCAAGACCAATAACAATTTAGATCTTTCAAGTGAACTTCGCTTTCCTTTATTTAAAAAATATGTGTGTGTGTGTGGGTGTGTGGGTGTAGATTCCGAATAGCACATGTAGCGAGGGACCTGTCGTAACTTGGGGCATGAGCGGTAACTATTAGAATTTGAGACTAAATTTAAGTGGGTTTCATTAATCATTAGAGATGAATCAACATATCAATGTGTTCTACTCCATGAGTAGATGAAAATCAAGTATTTATTAGTTTTGGGGGACCAAGGCAAGCGAAGAAGTGTAATCAGTGTGTCAAGCGCAACTGTGCTTCACACCTGTGCAACAACGTTTGTGTCAAGCGTAGCTGCGCTCATTGGTTCACAAAGGTCATATCCTATCATCAAGGGTCACTAATCCTCCTATAAATATCATATGAATTTAGTCATTTGAGCATTCAATTTTGTATCATCCTTTCTATCATATTCATAGTTAAATTGAGAGAGTTCAGAGCATTCATTGGTTCGCTGTGTATGCTATTTGTAGTGCTCCTATAACATACGTTGTCATTGTATTATGGGAGACAAGTGCTGATAACTCTTAGCATTGAAAAGGAGGGCATTATTGTCTTAAGAATATAGTTCCAAGTACTAGCCTTGACATACTACAATCAGTTTCTACATTTTTCTGCATTTACAATTCTGGTGTACATGAGATAAGTTTATATATATATATAAGTAACTCTATATAACATTTTCCTAACAATCTTAAAACAATTATTGTTTTATATATATTTAATTTATATTTGCAATAAATGGCTACTGAATTTATAACTATAATCGGTTCGTCTTCTGCACCAATGATACCTATTGTGCCTGTGAACCATGGAGAAAAACCAGAAAAGTTCAATGGAACATAATTCAAAAGATGGCAACAAAAGATGTTTTATCTTACTACACTAAATTTGGCGAGATTTCTTCATGAAAATCCTCTTGTGCTTAGTGAGAATGAAACAAATAGGCAAGTTGCTTCAATTAAGTTTGCATTTTTTTTTCGGTTTTCCAAATCGAACTGAACCGATTGATTCGGTATAAAAAGAACCGATTCGGTTTCTGTACCAAAAATATTGGTATGTACCGGTTTTTCGGTACCGGTTTCGGTACGGCTTATTTATGGTTCGGTTTTACCGAACCGGACCGGTATATACCGGTTTTTTAATTTTTTTTATTATTAATAAATAATTAATAATAATAATAATAAAATGATGATTATAATAATAAAAAATAATAATAATAAAAATAATAAAAATAATAAAATAATAATAATAATAATAATAATAAAAAAAATAATAATAATAAAAATAATATTATAAAAATAATAATTATATTAATTTTCGGTAAAAATCGGTACCGTACCGGTAAACCGGTTCAACCGGTACCGTTGTCGGTACCGAAATTTGGCTAATTTCGGTATCGGTCCGGTTCGGGCCGGTAAAAACCGGTTGCACACCCCTAGTTGCAATAGATGCATGCAAACATGCTTATTTTTTGTACTGAAACTACATCCTCAATGGATTGGATAACATTATACAATATGTATCGTTCTCTCAAAACTAGAAGAGAATTATGTGATTCTTTGGATAAGAAGTATAAAACAGAAGATGTTGGCACGAAGAAATTCGTAGTTAACAGATTTCTGGACTATAAGATGGTGGATTCCAAGGCTATCATCAATCAAGTTCAAGAACTTCATGTAATCCTGCATGAAATACGTGCAGAAGGCATATCCTTGAGTGAATCTTTTCAAGTAGCTGCCATCATTGAAAAGCTACCACCAATGTCGACAAATTTTAAGAATTATCTCAAGCATAAGCGTAAAGAGATGAAACATGAGGACTTCATCATGAGATTAAGGGTAGAAGTGGACAATCGTGCTTTCGAAAAGAAAGCAGGAAAATCCTTTATGAATTTAAAGCTAAAATAGTGGAACAAAGTCAAAAGTTCACAAAGAGGAAGCACTCTGGAAATGGGCCTCAACATGGAACCAACAAATTTTTTTAAGGCAAGTGCTATATTTGTGACAAGACAGGACATGGGGCAAACAATTGTCGTAAACGTAAAGACCAAAACAAGAAGTCCGCACAAGCTAATGTAACATAAGTGGATGGTCTTCTTGAAGATGTTTACGAAATGAACCCATCGGCGGTAGTTTCTGAAGTAAACTTGGTTGGAAATCCCAAGGAATGGTGGGCAGATACTGGAGCAACCCGCCATGTGCGTTCTGATAGGAAGATGTTCTCCACATATCAAGAAATTGAGAATGAAGAACAATTATACATGGGGAATTCTTCCACATCCAAGGTTGCTGAGCAAGGAATGGTGGTTTAAAAGATGATATCTGACAAACAACTCACCCTCAACGTGTACATGCCTAATATTCAGAAGAATTTAGTGTTTGGATATCTTCTTAGTCAAAAGGGATTTAAATTGGTCTTTGTATTAGACAAATTTATTCCAACAAAAAATGGGATGCATGTGGGGAAGGGATATATGAGCGACGTGCTCTTTAAAATGAATGTATTGACAAGTGTACATTTAAGCATGAATGAAAGTACATCTTTTGCTTATCGAGTTATCTAATTTATGACATGATAGATTAGGACACATTAATTATAATACTATACGTAGATTAATTAATATTTACCAAAATGTGAGATTAACTCTAATCATAAATGTGAAGTTTGCGTTGAGACAAAGCTTTCAAAATCTTCTTTCAAATCAATTGAAAGAAGTACGAAACCTCTTGAATAGTATATACAAATATTTGTGATTTAAAATATATACAAACAAGAGGGCGTAATAAATATTTTTTTACTTTTATAGATGATTGTATAAGATACTGTTATGTTTACTTATTGAGAAGTAAAAATGAGGCATTTGAAATGTTTATACATTACAAGAATGAGGTTGAGAATCAACTTGATAGAGGTGGGGAATATGAATCACCTTTTGCTCTTTATTCACCGCAACAAAATTGTGTTGCTGAAAGAAAGAATAAAACTTTAAAAGAAATGATGAATGCATTGTTATTAAATTCTGGGCTACCTCAAAATTTGTGCGGGGAAATAATTATTTCAGCAAATTATATTCTCAACCGAATACCTCAAAAGAAGTCTAATGCATCACCTTATGAATTATGGAAATGACGAAAACCGTCTTATAAACACTTAAAAATGTTGGGGTGCTTAGCAAAAGTAATGGTTCCTCCACCCAAAAAGGTAAAATTAGGACAAAAAACAATAAATTGTATATTCATTGGCTATGCTAATAATAGCAGTGCATATATATTTTTTGTTAATAAATCAAAAATAAAGGAAATACATGAAAATATTATTGTCGAGTCAAAAGATGTTGAATTTTTTGAAACACTATTTCCTAATGATAAGACACGAGCCGAGCTCTAATGAACATGAAACAAGTTCAAACAAAAGAACTTATAACACTGTTAGTGACAATGATCATGATTTAGAAGATATTGATGAACCTAGAAGTAGTAAAAGTGTTAGAATATCAAAATCTTATGGTTCGGATTTTCAAACTTATTTGTTAGAAAATGAGCCTCAAACTTATAAAGAAGCAATATCAAGTCCCGAAGCTTCATATTAGAAAGATACTATAAATAATGAAGTAAAATCCATACTGCACAATCATCAGTTGGAATTAGTAAATCTCCTATCAGGCTCTAAACCTCTTGGATACAAGTGGATATTATAGAAGAAAATGAAAGAGGATGAATCTATAGATAAATATAAAGCAAGACTAGTAATCAAAAGATACAAGCAAAATGAGGGGTTGGATTATATTGATACCTATTCTCCTGTGACAAGAATATCTTCAATTCGGATGTTAATAGCCATTGCAACTATATACAATTTGGAGATGCATCAAATGGATGTGAAAACAACCTTCATTAATGGTAATCTAGAAGAAGAAACATACATGAAACAACCAAAGGGATTTTATTGTTCCAGGACAAGAAAAGAAAGTTTGTCGGCTTGTAAAATGTAAAGTCTCTTTATGGATTAAAACAAGCATCTAAGCAATGACATGAAAATTTTGACAATGCAATGATGTCAAATGGTTTCAAAATAAATGAGTGACAAATGTGTATATGTCAAGGACATTGCAAAAAGGTTTGTTATTATTTGCCTTTATGTAGATGATATGCTCATTATGGGTAGTAATAATGAAATCATTAAAACTACCAAGAAAATATTAAATAATATGTTAACATGAAAGACGTGGGTGTTGCCGTTGTAATATTAGGAATAAAAATTTCTAAAACATTGGATAGGTTAGTGATATCACAATCACGCTATATTGAGAAAATACTCAAGAAATTTAATCTATATGATTGCAATCATGTGGGAACACCGGTAGATATAAATCTATACTCGTCTAAACATAAAGGAGAACATATCACAACCTAAGTATGCATAAATAATTGGAAGTCTTATGTATGTAATGAATTGTACACGTCCTGACATAGCATATGCTGTTAATAAATTGAGTAGATTTACAAGTAATCCAGGACAAGATCACTAAAAAGGGATTATAAGAATTTTAAGATATTTAAAATACACTCAAAACCTTGGATTGCTCTAAAGATATCCAACAGTACTTGGATGATACTGTGATGCGAACTGGATATCAAATACAAAAGACTCTAAATCCACAAGTAGTTTTGTGTTTACATTAGGTGGAGGAGCAGTATCGTGGAAATCTTTTAAACAAACATGCATTGCTCGATCAACAATGAAATATGAGTTTATTGCATTGGATAAGGCTAGAGCAGAAGTTGAGTGACTTCATCATTTTTGAGAAATTCTTATGTGACCTAAACCCGTGCTTGCTATTTGTGTCCATTGTGATGGTTAATCAACAATTGGAAGGGCACAGAATCACATGTATAATGGTAAGTCTAGACATTCATTGTAGACACAATACCATAAAACAATTGCTCTCTAATGCATTATGACTATTGAGTACATAAAGTCAAAATAAAATATAGCGGATGTTAACTAAAGGTTTGACTAGAGAGCAAGTAAAAATAACATCGATGGAATGAGTTTAAAGCCCTAACCTAGTTGACTGGAGATCTCAAGATCTAGGTTCAAAGGGACAACTAAATTATGAACGATTCAACTAAATCACTATGAAGAAATTAATTTCCTTCGTTCATTTCTATGATACAAGATAGTGATACCTGCAACGGTTTTAGGATAAGCTGTACTTTTAATAATTCTTATATCTTGATAAACAAGTGGTATATGACAGGATACTCTTATTAAGAATCACTTATGTGAGTGTGAATTGGACCAATCCTTTGAGAATGATAAGGCTATACTTCTCTAGAGCACTCATAAATCTAGGGATGTTCAAGGCCGAAATTAACAAAGTAATGAGAACCAAACAATGTCTGCAAAGATTTTGTGTGAATTTATATTGTCTCGATTTACACTAACAATTGGGTAGTTCAAGACACCACGCTCACTGAACAACCAGTAAACCCGATAGTCTTTTACAAGGGAAGTTTCAAAGTTAGAAGTCACCTGTCTCTGTATAGATGATTTCCAAATTTGTCTCTCTTAGAGTCTGCATAACATTTGCATAGGCTGACATTCAATTACATTAATGTTGGGGGATTGTTAGAATTTGAGCCTAAATTTAAGTGGGTTCCATTAATCATTAGAGATGAATATACATATCAATGTGTTCTACTCCATGAGTAAATGAAAATCAAGTATTAGGAAGTTCAAATTCATGGGGTAATGAATGAGAAATTTACTCCCAAAGATCACCTATGAAAATGATAAATAAATGTTTTTGGGAAGCAAGAGTCCCACATCGATTGAGAACAAAACATTAAATGGTTATATATACAATTAGATTGCTCTTGGGTTTGGGTCCCAAGGGGCATTCCACTTTTGTGGAGGGAAAGAACCTAGCCAATGCATGGTTTGACCACGCGTGCCGCCGACTGACTGGTTGGGCCGGGCTCGGGGTCGTGGGTCCTTGTATATATGTTTTTTGGCAATTAATTTTTTTGGCTTAGTTCCAATTTTTTATTTAGTAGTTTTGGAGAAGCAAGGCAAGCGAAGAAGCGTATCAAGCACAGTTGCGCTTCACACCAGCACAACGCTAGGGTCAAGCGCAGTTGTGCTCCAACACAGCGCAACAGTGCTCCACGTTCTGTCCGATTTGCTTCGCACCTGTTCAGCCATACCTTTTCATAGGTGTCCATTCTGTTCACAAAGGTCATGTCCAATCATCAAGGATCAGTAATACTCCTATAAATATCATATGAATTCAGCCATTTGAGCATTCAATTTTGTATCATCCTTTCTATCATATTCATAGTCAAATTGAGAGACTTAAGAGCATTCATTGGTTCGCTGTGTATGCTATTTGTAGTGCTGCTACAACATACGTTGTTAGTGTATCCTGGGAGACAAGGTGCTGATAACTTTTAGCACCAAAAAGGAGAGCATAATTATAATTGTTTTAAGGATATAGTACCAAGTACTAGCCTTGACATATTACAATCCTTTTCTACAATTTTCAGCATTTACAATTCTGGTGTACATGAGATAAGTTTATATATATATATATATATATATATATATATATATATATATAGTACTTTATACCATTTTCCTAACAGTAACCACTCATGCCTCTTCTTGTGGGACTAGAAGAATGAGGGGATGGACTCAGTTTTCTCTCTGTGACCCTCAAAAGTTAAACGGGAGAGAGCATAAGAAAGTGAGGAATGACCCAATGGCCACTCTAATTTACACAAGCCTATATCCCTTTTAAGCATTATAAGCTACTATGGAAACTATGCTTTCCTACTATTTGACTTGAGAAATAGCAATTGATACTCCTATCTGACTAATGTTTAATCTTAGAATACCAAGCATATACCTGTAAAATCTAAGAAACAAGTAATAACATAATGCTAAGAATAAAAACAATATGCCATTAACATACCTTTACTTTTAGCTCTTTAAGCTTTGTACCTTTGCTGAAGGCTAAGATGCTCTCATCTAAACTACACTTTTCCACCTTACAGGTAGGGAAGATGTGAAAGAACGACCTTCAAGTAGCAAAAATTTTGTTAGAGAATGGGAGTCAAAGTTTCACCTATGATGTAATCTCCATGTTAAATCATGTGTGTATTGTTTCACATGTTAAGAAATGCAACTATGGAGAAGTAAGAAAAAGAAAAGATAAGGAGAAGGATAGGAAAATGATAAATTGTGTCCATTCATGTAGTACAACTTTAGGAGTCCTACTATAGGTTTGGTGGACTCATTGTCTCCCTTTTTACTTCTGTATCTCTTCTAATATATATTTTTTCTTTTATCAACAACCAAAAGAAAAAAACTTTAGGAATCTTCATACAAACTCTCTACAAGTGGTTTTGTGCTGAATTAGGGTTGGTTGGGATGATAACAGTTTTAAGTAGAAGATAATCTTGTGGGGTGAAGAGGTTTGTAATTTGTTCGAAAACAAGGTGCTTGGTTGCACAATTCTTAGGGCCTACTTTTGGGTGCTAGGATAGTATACTGATGGAGTTAGGAAGTTGACTTCACATATTTTAGAATTCTTAGGGTGGAGTGTAGTGCTTAACTAGGGTGGAAGAACAACATAAAAGGAAGAGAAAGAAAAAGAATCTAGGAATTCCACATGGACTCCCCTAGGAAGAAACCCCTAAGGTAAGACTGATAAGCATTGCACAATCTTTAATATCTTCAAACAAATTTCTTTAGTTTCTATTGTCTCTTTGCTTTTGATTTGTGAAACTATCAGACTTATAGATGCTGTGAAATTGTCTTAATTCTTCAAGGACTAGGATTCCAATTAGAAACCTTCGACTTATTAATTCTTTGTATAGGCTAGCCTCTATGGGACTTTTTTAGAAAACTGTTATAATGTCATGTGATTACCTTGAGATTGTAAAAGTCTTTCATTCGAACTAAGAAGCCTTCAAATACTGAAATGCGGAGATATTTTTCCAAATTATAGAGGCATTACATTCCTTCTGCAGAATGACCTATATAGAGCATGTTTTTGCAAGGAGTTATGGAGTCTTATCTGTTTCAAATTATGGCAACATAACAATCCCTCTACAGAATGTTCTCATCACAACCACTATCTAGTCATAAGAAAAACTAGAAAAGCTCCATTTAATTTTCCCTGGATTATATATTATGAAAATTTGAGTTACGGAGTCTTATTTTGTTACAGATCCAAAATACTATTGCATCTTTTTTTCTTTCTTTTTTCTTTTATATAAGGTTTGATGTTCTTTTGTTTGCTTTGCTATTCAGCTAGGTTGGAAGAATTTTGAGACGTGGCTTTATTTAGTGTAAATGTGAATGAAAGGCTGTCCAATTGTGTTTTCTTAGTTTTTAAAATTTTAATTTTGTGCTATAGGCAGATTCATTTAAAAAATTTAATGCAAAGGTATTTTCATATACAACACTAATTGGATTTGGACTGAACATTTTCTTTACCAATTAATCTTGTACTATATTAGAGTTGCATAAAATTTGAGGATTTACTAAAAACAATCAGCTATATACATGCAAAACCATTTTGAGACCCAAAATACTGTTATGTTTCCCCCCCTTTAATATAAGGTTTGATGTTCATTTGTTTGCTTTGCTATTCAGCTAGGATGGAGGAATTTTGAGATGTGGCTTTATTTAGTGTAAATGTCAAGGAAAGGCTGTCCAATTGTACTTTCTCAGTTTTTAAAATTTTAATTTTGTGCTTTTTTTTGGGAGGGGGGGGGGGTGTTGAGGGATTACTGAGGAAGATTCATTTTAAAATTTTAATGCAAAGGTATTTTCATGTACAACACTAATAGGATTTGGATCAACAACATTTTCTTTACCGATTAGTCTTGTATTATATTAGAGTTGCATAAAATTTGAGGATTTACTAAAAGCAATCTGCTACACATGCAAAACCATTTTGAGACCCAAAATACTGTTATGTTCCCCCTCCCTATCTTTAGGTATTTTTGGGTATTGAACCCCTTTTTATTAGTCAACGCGAAACGAGCCCCTTTCTGTTGGGAAATTTGGATATTGAACCCTCAAATGCCACATGTGCGTTGACTTGCCTACGCGATACACGTGCTCCATGATTTCCAGATTTGATCCCAAAACTTCAAGTTTGAGGTTTTGGCGATGAGACCACCCGAGCACACCACGGGTGTAGCTACTAAATTACCCAAAAAATATAGCTATATATTAAATCAATTCATTTTTCCCAACAGAATATTAAAAGACAAACGTACCCCCATATCAATTTAAAACATATCCATTGGCGTCTCTCACCTAAAGCTCATGGGAATACAAATAATAAGCTTTTGATCAAATATAATCATAATCATTGAAAACCAATAGTTGTCCCTAATCTCAGATTGATCTATTTCTCTATACCTTACATTTCAATCCAATCCAATCCTCCTCTTTATACTATTGATCATTCCATAATCTTTTTAATTTCTCATTTTACACCTAAAACAAACAATTAAACAATTGCCCAAGTTTAATTCTCTCATACTCTGTTTTTACCATCTGATTGTAATCTCAATTTTTTCGGAAACACAATAACGGTAACGACAACGGTCGTCACGTTCCTGGTAGAACCTTAGGCTCCTGTTTTCGATCGTAAAATCAATACCCCAAACTTATATCCTTGCTTGTCCTCAAGCAAAACAAAGATAAACTAACAATAACAATTAACTTCTACCCCAAACAAAATATAAGTGATGAGAAATTTGAAACTTCGAATTGGCCTCAAAGAATAAAGATCAAAGAGTACATAAGAACAACGCGAAGTTACAACTAACAAAGTCACTAGACTCACAACTACTCAAGATCCTTTCTAAGTGTGTGTGTCCTGTATGCTTAGACGAGTTGGAATTTAGAAAACGAATGTACTAAAACATATGAAAGATTACACTAAAAATCTATCAACTCATCATTAGCATCAATTACTACTAAAACAAGACAAACATATAATAAAGGGATCCCAAGGGTATTATTACATCAACTCACAACAAACTTTAATCTTGGCCGTGCAATGTCTAATTACATTAGGTTACAAAATTACCCATGTAACGAGTGTTTGATCAATGACTCCCAAACCAGATGGCTTTAGGGCATTAGGTGTAGAACACCCCTAAGAATTTACTAGCTCGAGTAACAATGACCACGTAATCAAACTTAGCCAGACTAAAGTCGTTTTTATTCTTTCTTATTCCATAAGCTTAACCGTTCAATGTTTAATCACATTAGGCGATTCAAAGTTACCTATGTAACGAGTGTTTGATCAATGACTCCCAAGCCATATGACTTTAGGGCACTAGGTTAGAACACCCTAATAACTTCAGTAACAAAGACCACGTAATTAAACTTGGTCAAACATGGAGTTATTTTTATTTTGTTTACATTTTCAATTGCATTTTTTTAATGATCACGCAAAGGATTCCCCCAAACTTTTATGACAGTCTGAATTTTGTAGTAAAAGCTGTTTAAATAAGTTCAATACATTTCAAGGATAATCCCTTAAGCATTTAAGCAAATATGTTTTCACAATACTAACTAGATAAGCAATTTGGATGTGTGCGCAAGGATGTGAAAGGATGAAAAATAGTGAAAATCTAGTGAAGATGTTAAAAAGGTAACTAAGCATGCTCAAGACTTCTCATGATAACATAAATCGCGTCTTATCACTGGTCAATCTTAGGTTCCAAATAAGACATCACTCAACTAACACGACACACGAACATGCAATTTTTTTTTAAAATTTTTCATAATTTTTAACTACACCCCAAACTTAAACTAAACATTGTCCTCAATGTCAATTGTTAAGATGGACAAAATTTAAACAGAGAACTCCCCTATTTGTCATCCCTCAACACCAACCCCACAAAACTGAACATCGTATCTAAACTAACAAACCAAAATCTATCAAATGCAAACCAATACCAAATATAACAAAAACTCGTGCACCCCCAAACTTAAACTAGACATTGTTCTCAATATTTTAGATAGGAAAAAGTAAAACATATAACTTCCCTGAGAACATGTCAGCCGTCATCAGAGCGTCCTCGCCTAGGAATGTGTGGTACAATTTACTTTGTCAAATACTTGAACATGAAAGCAATTGACTTATTGAATTAAAATGCAAATGAAACAAAAACAAAAATAAAGTATTAAACTTGGGTTGCCTCCCAAGAAGCGCTTGTTTTATAGTCGCTAGCCCAACTCCTTTATTTCTTTTCAATCCGGCTCTATCACAAAAATGACCATAGCATGTCGCCTCGCCGTCATTTCCTTGATTTGCATGCATGCATGCATGGTTGGTGGCCCTCAAACTCCACTTCAACCATTGGCAAATAGAAGCTTTCACCATCCGATTTGTCCATTAATGCACTTTTATCAAGATCGTCATGAAGACACTCTTCATGAACCCATGGGTGCTCTAGTGTGTCAAAACCTTGAATGTGATTTCTTGGTTTTCAATTTCCTAGAAATTCCACCCATCCATTCTCCTCGTCTCATCAGCCTCAGAATCATCCTCAAAAATAGGATGCACCAATTCCAAATTTCTTCCATTCTCCTCTTGCAACACCTCGCCCCATCTTTGTGTATCCATAGTGCCATGCTCTTCACCCTCCTCGATAGGATTAATTTTTATGAGACTAGGTAAAGTGCTTTGTGGTTGATTAAGGATAATATTGGTGAGTTGTTCCATTTGGCTCTCGAGGTTCCGAATTGAAGCTTGTTGAATTGCCATTCTAACCTCATTTTGAGATATGAAATTAGTAAGAAGTTCCTCCACCCTTCTTTCCTATTGTTGTTCTAAGTATTTGGAAAGAAATTCCTCCAACTTAGATGTATCCTCTTCTTGCGGTGGAGGTTGATACCAATTTTCTGAAGGGTAAGATGGACATGGGTCATAGAATTGATCTTGATTATTTTCCCATGAAAAGTCCGAATAGTTTTGCCAAGCCGGAAGATAGTAGTTTGGGGCATTCTCGGCTTGTTCCCGATGGTAGGCATTTTGATTGGCTCAACACATACGAGCGTCAACAAGCCTTGAAAGAGTTGCAACTTGTTCTTGGAACCGCCCAAAAATCTCGTCGAACTCACATGATTGTGTCATCCTCCCATAAGGCCATTGATAGTTATTGATATTTATGTCCATCCATAATCTGAAAAAGAAAAAGAAAAACAAACAAAAAAAGAAATACAAATATATACAATTTAAATTAAGACTAATTTGATAGAAATTAATATTGATGAAATATTAGAAAGCAATTCCCCGACAACACCAAAAACTTGTTGGTCGATTTTGCAATCGAAAACACACACGCCAAGTATACGCGGTCAACAAGTAATACAATGATAAGAGAATTGTCGAACCCGCAAAGAATTGATTCTAATAAACACCAAGTACTAATCGTGTACCAAATCTATCTTATTTAAACAAATGAATATTTTTGGGTTTTGTTGAATAATGCAAATTAAGATGAAAAGCATAACAAGATAATGAAAATCTAATATTAACAAGTTCTAAGATTACAATTTCCCCGAACACATCATTTGAATCTCTTGACTCTCTCTTTTAAGATTAATTAATCACATGATTTGACATCCGACAAATCACAATTACATGAGAGCCTCTCTCGATGGTCAATTACGAATGTCCCTACTGCGGCATGTAGATATATCTCTATCCCACACACTATCAAGCAACCAATCTCAAGAATAATTAACAAGACACACGTCACTAAATCTTATTAACCGCTCCGAAGATTACCAACTCTCGCAAAGGAAGTCATTAAGATTAGATCTCTATTGGTTGCATACGGTATTTAGATATATCTCTATTCCAAATACTAGCAACTTAACTTATTCTCTTGGATAAACAGTAAGACACTTGTCACAAAGAGATATTATATAGTGCCACATTGAAATCCCTAGTTTAGCCCTCCAATCTTGACCAAAGTGCAGCAAAAGTCAGCCCAGATCGCGATCTGGCGCGCCTGCGCCGATACTGGCATGCCCGCGCCCACGTTTTACTAGTTCTGCCCAGTTGGCGTGGCCGCGGCCCCAACGCACCGGCGCCCGCGCGCTCGCAATCTGCCGCACACGCCCGATGCTGCTTGCCCATGCCTGATGCTGCTCTACCGGCACCTCCCGTGCGCGCCCGCGTGCCCCAACGCGTGCCCAGCTGCCCCAATCTGTCGATATCTGCCGATGTCTGCTGCAACGCCTCGCACGCTGATGCACGCCGTGCACACGAAACACCCAAACGACTTTAATTTCAATACCGAGCACACAAAACGCCATGCTAGGAGTGGAGTGAGTGTGTTTTGCTACGGTGGAAGATATGCTATTAATTCGTTTTAGAGGATTTAGAAATAAGAGGGATGCCAAAATTTTATATAAGTGTGCCTTCTTTTCGAGGCATTTGGAATGAGAGTAATGTTAGTTATTTAGAGAAAGTTACTTATCTTTAAAGCTATTGAATGATAGGGTTATTTTTTTTGCGTCTCTTTGGGCTTCTGCTATGGGGGCTTTTAGAGATATCTTTGTTAATGATTTAGTAGAGATTGGAGGGATGTACTTTTTTAATTGCTTTCTTGTTTTTAATCTTTTAATCAGCTGAGGGTGGACTTCTTGCCCCCCATTTATTGTATCCTTTCTTCTCTATTAATAAAATTTCTTTTTTTATCAAAAAAAAAAAAACACTAATAGGATTTGGACCTAGAACATATTTAGTAAAAGCAATCAGCTATGTATAGAGTTGCATAAAATTTGAGAATTTAGTAAATGCAATCAGCTATGTACATGCAAAACCATTATCATAGTAGTGTTCAAATGTAATCAAGCTTTTACAATGTCTCAAAACCGTATTTTAGTTAAAGAGCAAAGAAAACTTGATTATGACATTTTATGTGGTGTTTGTTGTAGCTACACTGAAATTTTACTTTAAAAGAAATAGACTAGGTCTAGCACTTTACTATAATGGAAATATATTGCACAAGCATAATAGACAAATTTGGTGTATACTAATTATTAGTAGAACTTCAGTTTTAGTTTATGTACCCTTTCCCTCGACTACTCGTTGAAAGGCAGCTCACAGATTGAAAGGGATCAGTTCGTGGTGAGTGCTCGTTTGCGTATTTATTTATAAACGCGGCAATCACTTCCATATTTGGATCAACTTTATTTCTGCCATGCTTAATTATCTTTACAGAAAATGGTTGCTTATGCATTTTAACAATGAATTGTGCTTTATTGATGTCATTTTCCTTTTTGGGTATACAGCTAGTGAAGGACTATCAAGCATGGGCTTCTGGGGATGCCTCACGGCAACCCCTTGGAACGGGTGAAATTTGAGAACGCAGAAGCGAATTTATCCAACTATTAGCTTTGACTTAGTAGCTTCTTTTGTCAAAGGTTTGTATTGTTTATGATAGTGACAATGAGTTCTGCTAAAACATGTGCCATTCCTTCCATTCCCTAAATTCTTTAATTCAGGGAAGAATCCAGTGGTTTTTTATTAGATAAAGATTTCCAAATTGTTGAAATGAAATTTCATTATGTTAGTATCGTGTTTCTGCCATTCCTGGTGCATAGTATCTTTCCAACACATTCCTGGTGCATAGTATCTTTCCTGTAATGTTTTGTTATCAACCTAAACTCGCTGTAAGGACTAATGATATGTTTGGATTCCAGTAACCAATGTGGGAATTGAATTATTCATTCCTATTGAATGAAAAAAAGTGTGTTTAGTTGTTCTATTCGAACAGAATTTTAACCATTTCCCTTCCTGTCAAATTTGTAAATTTTATTCCGTAGTATAAAATAACTCAATCTGGTCAGGAATGAAATGAATCATTCTTTATTCCATTCATTTCTCTATTCCATTCATTAACGTAATATAAAAGAATTTGTTTGAACAAATGAAGGATCACTCCTATTATAAGTGGTAGTATTAATAAATAATTTGCATGAATCATATATTTACCTTCTAAAGAATATGAAATCCATAAGATACTGTTCTCATAAAATAAAGTTTCTATCATCAGAGGAAG
Source organism: Panax notoginseng (assembly GCA_016801055.1). Classification (NCBI taxonomy): domain Eukaryota; kingdom Viridiplantae; phylum Streptophyta; class Magnoliopsida; order Apiales; family Araliaceae; genus Panax; species Panax notoginseng. Next base: position 148,556,465 of record CM029015.1, on the reverse strand, counting down.
ATTATAGATTATAGTCGCATCTACTACTTTCTGCGGTCAAGCTACGGTCCATTTTCTTTTTATTACTATTTTACTTGAAAATTTCAAAAATTATGCCTTAAAGGATGGATCCGGATCCGGATCCTCTATTAGGATTTCTCTGTGAAGATTTTGTGAGGGTTTTACTGTTGGGTTGACAACACAACAAAAAGGAGATTCAATAACTCAACTCTTTTTCTTGTCTGTGTATCAAAACGACGTCGTTTTGATAGGAATTTTTTTTACAAGTTTATTTTGTTTGTTTGCTAATTCTTGTTAGTTATGAGCGGCATGACTTTTTTCATTATTGTAATGGGTTGGGTGTTAATCTAGTTGGGACGTTTTATTAAAAAAAAATTTTGGTGCTTTGAAATCGATAGGTTTATTAATCTTTGTATCTTTGTCAAAGGCTAATAATATTATTCTTAGCTCTTCAAAAAAATAAATCCAACAGACAATTTTTATTTTTGAGTTTTCACTGTGATTCTTTAAGTCAATTGAAAAAAATTAAAGAAAAAAAATTGGGGTAAACAATCTGGACAAAATTTGAATAAAGGGAAAAAAACCAATTGAAATTTAGTTAATCCTAAATCTTGGTGTGCTCTGGGGAAAACAAGAAACGAAGCAGGGAAGAAAAGGAGAAGAAAACAAACGAAGTAAACGGCGTGGCTTCTAATTTTCTGTCAATTTGTAAAACAAATTTCTTATTTGATGCACAAACAAGAAAAAGAGTTGTAAGCCATTGGATCTCGTGTTGTCAACCCCAGAGCAAAACCCTCACAAGATCTTTACAGAGAAATTCTCATAGAGGATCTGGATCATTTAAGGATGTGGTGCTGATATGTTGCGTCTTGGATTCAGTTTGAACAACATTAATTCTAATTTCCTAACCTTAAATGGTTGAATATCGGTACAAGTGCATAGTTCTTAATTTTTATTGATCTATTAAAAATACTTTACTATATATATATATATATATATATATATATATATATAGAGAGAGAGAGAGAGAGAGAGAGAAAGAGAATTAATCCATGACAACCGGTTGCCATGCACACTATTGAACAACCTTGCCACTATAGGATGTAGTGGCATGCCTTCCCTTTTGTCTTCCCTGCGGATACAAGTTATAGCGGCAGGCCTTCTTCCTCCTTTCCTTCCTTGCCGCATCCCTTTACTATTAAATATTTATATTATTTAATATTTTAATTTGAAGTTTATTAGTAAATTAGTAAATATTAATATTAATATTTTATGGGAATTCCTATATATATATATATATATATATATGGGGTAATAATCCATAGTATACATCATCTATAACATTGAAAATAAGAATAAACGGTCAGGATTAGAAATTAAAAATCGACGTTCGCTCCTATGACGGTAAAAAAACATATATCATCTGCTATTAATAGTAGTGAATGCTAATCAGAATAAGAGTTTGACTTTATTTTAGAATTTAGTGTTTATTAGCTAGGGTTTAGGGTTTATTAAATAGGATTTAGGGTTTATTAAATAGGGTTTATGACTTATTAACTGAAGATTAATAAGGTTAATAAACCCTAAATCTAGTTAAAAAATGAGTTAATAAATTCCATCTCTAGTTAATAAATCATAAACCCTAGAAAAAAGTCGAACCCTTATTCCGATTAGCATTAGCTACTATTAGCAGTGGATGATATGTGATTTTTTCACTGTCCGTTACTAATAGTAGCAGACGTCGATTTTCAGTATCTAATCCTAACTATTTTTTTTTCAATGGTATAGATGGTGTATGTCTATAAGAATTCATAGCAAATACATGATATGGATCATTCCCCACACACATATGGGGAATGATCCATATCATGTATTTGCTATGAATTTTATATATATATATATATATATATATATATATATATATATATATATATATATATATTATATATATACGGTTCGGATCTTAAGCTCTCCCCTTATCTAACATACCTTATATACTCCCCTTTAGTGACGGATCGGGCGACGATTCGGTCCATCGTTATATATAGAACCGTCGTCTTAGTTTTTAGCGACGAACAACATATAGCGATAGACCGAACCTATAGCGACGGACCGAATCGTCTCCCGGTCCGTCGCTAAAGGAGATATGTAAGATATGTTAA
>CM029015.1:148474303-148551803 GCA_016801055.1 Panax notoginseng | reverse complement strand
TCGTTGCACAGCTTCGAACTCAAGACCTCCAATTTGACACTTTTGTCCAATGACCACCCGAGCACCACGGGTTTAGCTATTATTATTTCGCATGAATTAATGTTTATAACTAAACAATTTATTTCACCCATATTAAAAGACAAAATAGATCCCCAAATTAGATCTGATAAGTCTTAACTTTCATTTCGTACTTTCGTTCTTCATCTTCGTTTCCCTCTCTCATCTAAAGCTGAGAAATTTAGATACCCACAAATGAAGGTTCGGTAAATTGAGTTAAAAAGTTAGGGTTCCATTAATAGTCGTCTCTCGCTAGGGCTGAGCAAGTAACCAAATTGGAACCGAAACCGCACCAAAAATCGCACGAACCTCACCAATTAAAATCGCACCAACGATTCCGGCGTATGTGACGGTTTTAGGTGGGTTGAATAAACAAATTTACGGTTCCGGTTTGGTTACTAGCCAAAACCGCACGCATAAAACCGAAACCGCACCATGTGTGTGTATATATGTATTATCTCTAGTAAATTCTAAAGTTACTTTTCACTTGAACACGCTCAAAGAAAACCCCAGTCTTACACTGTCATTTTTTCACCAATTGAAAGAAGATTGTTAGAGGTTATAAAGTTAAAAATTAAGCAATTGGGTTTTGGAATTTCTAATTTATTTGATGCGTTATTGGAGGGGCTTATAGCTGAGGGGCCAAATTCGTTAGTTCGAGCACTTGATGCATTAGTTAAGGTCAATGCTATAATAGTAATAGTCTAATAGATTATTTTTCAAATTAGGTATAGTTAGGATTATATTCTATAAGTCCTCCCTGCAATATATAAGATAAAATTTTATTCTATCTCCAGTATATACTTTTAATTTTTGGGGAACTAGATAAACCTTCTTGCTTGTTATAGAATATATAGTCTCCGTTGTTTTATATAGCGTATGTTTTAGTTTTAAAGCATCATTCCTTTATTATAAACTAAAATTATTTTACGCGTCTCACTGTTCTATGATTTGATGGTGAATTTGACATGTTTGGCATAAGGAACTTTAGTTCTATGCTTGATATTATTCTCATTGCAACCTCTGTCACTAAGTTAATTGCTCGATGTAAGTTCTATGTTAAATTTTATTGAAGGCTTAGACTTTTTTTATTGTTTCAATTGGTTTTGGAACCGAAACCGCACCAATTAAAATCGCACCGCACTGCACCAATCACAAGCGGTTTTGTGTGCGGTTTTGAATTTTTCAAACCGCACCTAAGCAGTTTCGGGTGCGGTTTGGACTTCAAACCGCACCAAAACACCCCATGCTCACCCCTATCTCTCGCTCACTCTCATCTTTCGCGTTCAGTGTCCTTTCATCTAAGAAATTTGTGAGTAATGAAAAGGGGAAAACAACCTAAAGAAAGTAGCAACCAAAAGGTTGGGGATGGTTCAATATCCACTGAAATATGTGGGATTTCATCACCAAGGTAACATCTAGGATCTTGTGTGTATGTGTGTGTATATATATTCGACCTTTTGTTCTACTGAGATTTGAGGTGAGTTTTTGAGGAAAAGAACGAGTATGAACAACCACAGCTTCCAAATTTTTGATTCTCTTCTGGCGTAGTTGAGATCGTGTGTGAGTTGGGGTTCACATGGCGAAGCGCGTGTATGAAGTTTGGAAAGGAAGCAATGTAAGATTTGTCTTACTTTTTGAATCTTATAGTTTGATGGAGTTGTTCGTTGACTTTTATCTTCTGGATATGCTTTATTTTTTCTGGTTTTTTAGCATAATTAGTGGGTTTTGATTGTTTTAGGGGTTTTTGGTATCTTCTGCTTGCTACAGTTTAAAATGTGTACTTTTGGTGTTTTTGTGATTAAAGTTTTGAAATGCTTTTGTTGGTTTTGAAGAAAGTTTGTTGTGATTTTGAGAATCAATTATAATATGCATAAACTAGCACCAAGTTGGAGTTATTAAAACATGGGTGTTTATTCAAAGAGTTAGCTCAAAAGTGAATGCACAGAGATACTTTACTAGTAGAATATAATTTACATTGAATTCATGGAATGCTATTTATGATTTTGGAAATTCAAATTGGTAAGCCAAGAGCCATAAGTTGAAAACGGCTGAATTTATAGCATTCTAGTTATGCAAGCTTTAATTAAGTGTGTCCCATTTAATGAGCGGGGGATAAAGTACATGCTATTTGAGTGTTGCGCAATTGTATTGACTATTGAAGTTTGTGTAAGTTATTTAGAGCATTGAGATGTTGGGAAAGATAGAAATAATATATTCTTCGATTGAGCTAATTAAGAAGATAATGTGGAAGGGAATGATAAAAGAGATGAAAGAGTAGAGATAAGTTCATGTGTTTGTGAAGCTGGAAATAGTACCAATTTTTAGGGGTAACACAAAAGATAACTAGCTGAAAATGGTTGCCATTTTTATTAGGATATGATACTACATCTTGATGAGTGTCTTGATTCAATTTAAAAAGGTGTTTAGTATTGCATTAGAATGGAGTTAAATGAGTGTTTATACACAAAAATGGTTCACATGGATTATTCAGATTTTTCTAGATGGACAATTTGACCTTTTGATGGTCAAAATAAGAATGGAGAGCCCACATAGCTTTCAGTAGAAATAGAAAGGGATAAGTTATAAGAATTTACTAAATCTTCTTGAGAAAACCTTTAGAGCTTATTGATAATTGGGCCTTGAAGGGATTAATCATTCCCATGTACCTATTTTATAATTTTGAGGTTGGGTCTCCATTCCTAACAGACACATTAGAAATAGGCTTATAGGGCAATCTCTTACAAGTGATGGATGGCTGGACCTACAATCATGATGCTTTATTTTACACGTTAGATAGCGTCACACAGTGTATGTATGACAACATGGATGATTGCTCGCAAAATGGTACATTTTACGTTTTGAAATTTCATTTCATTTTCCATTTATATGATTTTGTATATACAAGTTGTTGTACTTCCATTTATATGATTTGGTTATGGTATCTACTGCAATTATGATGTCTTTAGTCTTCTGGGTTATATACGGGAGAGAGAGGCGGTATCGTGTTTTACGAAACAACTCCTGGGTCATGAATACGAAGCGGACAAGAGTACTTGAAGAAAGTATTGGATTGCTGTGTGTGCAATTTGGTTCTTAGGATATTTGTATATTAGGAGAGCCTCCTTTTGTATGTATTGGTTACACTATCAAATGATGTTAATTTGTAGCTTGAGGAAATTTTTTAAGTATGCTTGGTATGGGATTCGATACAAATCTCATTGGGAAAAATAATTTTTCCATCTTGGTGTTTCACAAGTAGAGAAACTGAGAAATAAAATATGGAATTTGAATTTCCTATAGAAAGTTACACCCGACAGCATAAGTGAAAGTATGTAAATAGTATGGAGAATAAAATGAAATTTTTATAAATTTTGATTAATTAAATTAGAAGATATAAAAGTTTAAAACTAAAAAACATAAAACAATAATATATCTTCACTTATAATAGTAAAGAGAAAATAATTTTATGATCCAGTTTCTATGGTTTCATAAATTATTAATGAATTGCTTAGTTATAAAGATTAATCCTTGCAAAATAATAACAACTAGGCCCAAGGTGTTTGGGTGGTCATTGGACCAAAGTTTCAAATTGGAGGTCTCAAGTTCGAATATGTGCAGTGACATATTTTTTGGGATAAAGTTCAAAAATTGCCACGTCAACTCGTCCACGTGTAAAATAAAATAAAAAATGCCCACGTCAGATCTGTCACGTACGCAGGTCAACGCACATGTGGCGCGCTCAATTTGTATAGACCAAAAGAAAATGGCTCAATACCCAAAAACCCCTAAAGTTCAGTGGTCGACTTTACATTTTACCCAAGGCAACACACACTTTAAATTCTTAGTACAATTATTGTACCGTATATAGTACGACATTATTCACACCCAAATTATTACAGTGCCGTATAAAATACAGCAACACACATTTTAAGTTCTCAGTACAATTATTGCTACACTATTTTATAACTTGATGATGACAATCACTAACTCGGACCATCAATTCATTCCCCTATTATCTCAGCTACACTCTTATTTCCTAATAGGAATTGTGAAGTAAAGTGGTGAGCACAAATAACCGAGTAAAGAATATCATAACTAAGATAACTAAATTATCAATAGTTTTCAACAATAATAAATTAGATATTTAGAACATATAGTAGATGATATAAGTTTTCAACAAATAACTGCAACGGAATGAGCAATTCATTAAAAGAGTCAAATATCTCATAATATATACTATCTTCTCCAATTGAAAAATTCAACATTAATATTTTATCCCTGTAACACCAATCAATAATTCCTCTTTGCACTCAGATCAAAGAAAACTTTCACCACCTATCTTTGCCTGCAACACCAAAGTTCATAATTATACAAATTCACAATTCTTAATCAACAGTTTCTGTTCATAATCATATCAATCAATTCATCTTTGCACCCATGCCAATTATAAAAGCAATGGCCATGATCATGTCAACAATTAAAATTTGTATACAGGTCAAGGATATTCAGCTGTAACACCAATAATCATGATCATGCCAATCAAAAATTATTCTTTGCACCCAGGTCAAAGAGAATTTTCATTACATGTTTTTGCCACACTCGCAAAAGACACTCAATAATAATACTGTCTTTACACCCAGACCAAAGACATTTACAACAACTTAGTCTTTATAACAATGATATGAATGATGGATAGAATTAATCAACATAATTAAAAATAGCATACTTATTAACTATTTTCAATTTAATTCATCCATAATTCAAATTGTCAACACGATATCCAGAAAATCGAATAAAATTCTTAATAGAATATAATTCAAGAAAATATAAGCTTTACATTTCTAATATTATGATTAAAATTTAATAGTAAGATTCAGGTAAAAAAATTAGATGAAGCACATACTATTAAAGATATTTTAATCATTTTCAAAAATTTGCACCATTTAATGATAATGCTAGAGAAACAAATAATAATTTCTTACCATAATGTAGGAGTATGAAAGAAAATAATCTCTCTTAACTTAGTAGAAAACTAGATACTGTTTGTTATGTAGTAGATTAACTTGAGAAATTCTTGCACCATTAGCAACACTAAGAGTATCCTTACTGTAACACCCCTTTTCCGAAAACGAAAAGGAATGTCACACACAAACATAATAAATACACACCTCTAATAAATCTCAAAATATTCCCAATGAAATTGAACACCAATTGTCACATACTCTAATTTAAATAGAAGGAACTCCACATTTACATAGTCTCTACTATTAAAGATAAATGCCAAAATAGGCACAAAACATCCATCTACAAAATATTAGAAAACCAAAGTTCGATAATAGTCTCAAAACTAATTTACTAATTTGGATCAAAGGTAGCTCTCATCCCATAAATCCTAATCACCCCTGACTACCTACCGAAAAAAGAACACAGCGTGAGCCAATTGCACAGTACGGATATAAAAATGCATATATATAAAATAATATATATATATAATATATATATATATATATATATATATGTGTACCAAAAGAACTGAATGAACAAACAATTACAACTACAAACCAAATATGAATATATCGAATTTAGTGAGACAAGGTACAAATGCTTAACACTGTCGAACCGACAACTATAGTCAAAAGAATCCTAAACAAAATAAGGCTGAATCAAATGGTTATAAGGTATAAATTTCGTACTGAGCTCAAATACAAATAGCCAAAGGCTAACAAAATGCATCGGTACCATGATGTATACAAATCAAATCGGATAGTACGAACGACACATACTTCACTAATCCGCCAAACAAATTGAATCAAATCAAATACTGGGTCGACCCATACGTATTTTGAACAAATATATCAAATGGCCAAAACTCATACCCAGAGCATACAAAAGGATACGCCGTGGACTGATCACACCACCACGGAAGGTGTCATGCCCTTGTGTCAAGAAGACATGCCTGTGGTACCCCCACATGTGGTTAGCTCAAGTATACCCTAAGGATCAAACTATAAAATATAAGCCAAAAGGGGTTCAAATCACAAGGCTTACATGACCATCTTCAAATGAAATCGAATTATCAAATACAAACAATCTTAATTATCATAATATATCAATGATTATAATAACTCCCGAATGTGAACGAAAATATACGAACAATGATACAAAAGAATAAAGTCTCCAAAATATATTGATATAATTAATTAGTTCAAAGAGTACAAATATTAGTTACATGTACCAATGCCAACATGAAACTAACATGTGAATTCGAGAAGGAACAATCATGTGAAACAATAACTAACTTCTAACGAGAAGCTAAACGAACAATTCAAAATTGAAAGGATTATCGCTGATGGAGTTCAGAATCCGTACCTTAATATAGTATCAAAACAATTCACCGAATCCAAATATCACCCGCTAGACTCCCTCAATCCGATCTAATTATCAAAATAAAATACAATACGTATATTAAAATTATTGAATTTATGAAAATATTGTTAGGTTTGTAATATTCGTGAACGCAATCAAATTGCATAAAATAAGCGAAAACGTGTAAAATCAGAGTTTTAAATTTTTACAAACTATATACCCGGATCATCCTTTATGCACAATTATTAATTAAACGAAAAGAAAAAGATCAAGAATCATACCCTTAAAGATTCGAGCTTCCTCAGGTACAAGTTCACCTCCAATCCTTTTCGCGTTCAACTTGAATCCACCTGGTTTGGTTTCTTCTTTTGATCAACGTTAGCCACCCAAGTGTTTGGCCTCTAGAGGTGATCCACCAAGAAAGAAAAAAGATTCAAGAAGATGGGTATTTGACAAAATCCTAGTTTTTCTATCTCTCATATATAGAAAAGGAGCGTACTCTCCAACTATTGGAATTACGTATGTTGTGAAAAAGTCAACAACCACACTGCACCCATAATAAGACTCCTCTTATTTATAGATGTAGGCAACCCTCCTTAACAATTAAGGAATTGGTTTTTATTTTAATTAATTAAATTCCTTTAATTAATTAGGCTCTCAATCTTATTATGAATAATTAATTAAACTCTTTTAATTAATTAGCCTCCTAATCTTATTAGGAATAAATGAGAGTACTAATATTAAATTAATTTTTAACTCTTTAGAAATTAAAATAATAATAATTGTAATAATATTAATAAGACTCCTCTTATTAATTTATATATATTTAATATTTCTAAAATATTAAATAATAAATATTAAGCTATTTTTAATTTATTCTATCACCATAGATTAAATTAAATACACTTAACATATTATTACGATTATGCCATTAACTTCTTAAATAATTATTCTTTCTTTTATGGTGTGACCCTTTAGGTTCTCCATATTAAACCGGTTATGAATAAATCAATTAGAACAATTCTAATCTTATTTAAATAAATAAATTAAATTATTAATTTATTTAAATAAATAATATTTATTCTACAATAGGGATAAGCTTCCCTAGCGATCACCAACTTTTCAGATAATATAGATTTCAACATTAATCATAAAAGAACATTTGAGTAAATAGTTACCGTACAATTCAATCCTTCCATCGTACAATGTCCCAATTAAATATAAGACAAAAAATTACTGTCAAGTCTTATTTTATTTAATTATATGTATTTTGACTCTTAAATGCATAACTCCAAATAATACAAATTAGAAACTCCTTTCTAATTTCATTTTGCCTTGGCCAAGGACTATTGGGTTGTCATTTATCGAATCACATAGGACATTTCACTTCTTTTACTAGAAGCGATAGATTCTTTATTGATCATACATTATCTCCATGTATAACTTATTATACCCAAGCATACCCTTTGATATACCCTAAGGGTCTTAAGGAATAAGTCAAAGTATAACTCATCATATATAAGATACTATGATGATCTCAAGTCCAAGGATCACTTGTACTACTATCACTACAGGAATTCCTATTGACAGGCAAGTAAAACTCCATTAGATATTCCTTAGCGAGCCACGTTCAGTGAACTTATTCTCTAATAAGCACATACATATTTATTTTAGTGTCTCCACACAAATGATCATGAGATCAATCATCCTCATCCAATGAGCAAGCAACGTATGTACCAATCTATCCGGATTTACTAATCCCCAATTTAGTAATCCAACGATTGGGAATTATTTTAGTTTTAAGCTTTCTAAGAATTTAGATCTCATTAGAATGATCATCATCATTATTCTAAAAGTATTGCTTAAAACTATGGGTTTATCACATATTATTAAGCAACATCATGTAGATAATTAAAAGCCTTTAATAAATTAATACTTTTTATTAATAAATGAATAAGATTGTTACAAAGTATATGCTTTATCATCAAACATGATTGGCTTGTGTGCATACTACTTTCAATCTCCCACTTGCACTAAAGTCAATCGTCATGGTATCTCATATCATTCTTTTCTAAGTGATGATTATCCTGCTGTTGGATAAGCTTTAGTTAATGGATATGTAATGTTGTTCTTGAGAGGTCACTATCTCTATAGTGATTTCCCATTTTTCAATGATTCATATAATCAAATAAAAGTGCCACAACACATGTTTAGATCCAAGATGAGACTTAGGAACTATTCCTAGTTCTGTAATGAACTTTTCATCCAAACAATCAACTTGTAGCTTCATTCATAGCTATATACTTTGTCTTTATCACTAAACTAGCAACTTTTTACTGTTTGGAACCTTTCTAATTTACTGCACCACCGTTCAAGGTAACACTTTACCTTAAAATGGATTTTCTGCCGTCTTGGTCTATCTAAAAAACTTGAGTCTGTTAAGCCCTCTAGTTTTAATTTAGACTCACCATGAATATTAATCATATCCTTAGTGCCAGTTAAGTACTTTAAGATGTTTATCACTGACTCATAGTTAATTTCTCTAGAATATGACTGATCAACATCAGGTCTCGTATATTTCATTGCATACATGATAGTTACTCATGCGATCTCTCTTTTATGAGTCTATGGGGACTATTAAGAGAGATACACTCCGTGGCTCATCAACATGAGACATCCCATGGAGTTTGCCATGCTAAATGACTTTAGTATCAAATGAATATACATTTCTTGGGTTAAGTCGAGCATCCTATTAAATCTATCTATATAGATTTGTATCCCCAATTAAGATACTCTTCCCAAATCATTCATGGAGGAATATTTTGACAACTTTATCTTTACCGATTATAGCATTGGTATGTCATTCCTTATCCATACTATATCAACATATAATACTAGGAATGTCATGACACTCCCACTGACCCTTTTGTACACACTAGGTTCATTCTTGTTTTTGATAATATCAAACTCTTTTGATTGTTTCATCAAAACGAATATTCTATTTTTGAGAAGCTTGCTTCAATCCATTTCTCTGAGTGTCTATAACTCTTACCTTATCTGTAAGACCCCGAATTTTATGAAATAAAAGTATTCAATTTTTCTTATAATTACAATTTAGTAAATGGTTAAATTGATAAAAAAATTAAAGTTATGGGTGAAATGTGAAAATTGTTCAAAATAAACAAGTGGTTATAAAATAATTATTGTTGTCGGGGAATATTCGTTTGGTCGTGGAATATTCTTTCTGTCGGGGAATATTCGTACGACGGCGCAGCTATTTGTGGGCCCCATAACGAATAATTGTCGGGTGAAGGAAAACGACAAATTTGAGTTTTTACAAATAACGGCGTAGTTGTTACCGTTAACACTGTTGAAATATCCGGTGGTTAAAATACAGTAATACGCGTTATTGCACAGTAGCACACGGTATTGCATAGTATTTTTGAAATTATTGATTCTTGCGTAAGAAGGCACTACTCAATAATTGTTACAATAATTACTGTTCAATATTTTATTTTATTGATTCAATAATTGCTACGTTGAAATTTTGTATTATTGTTGTTCAATAATTGTTGCTGCACAGTATTTTCTATTATCAGATCAATAATTCATATTATTTGATTAATATTATTAGATAGCATTATTGGCAATGTCTAGAAAGTTCTGTCTAAGGAGAGGTTTGGTCATCTAATTGCGCGCTAGTAAGGAGAAATCCTTATTGGAAAGCCCCCTCTTTCCTGGGAACGGCCTGGTTGTCATAAATGTGATTCTGTAATATTATTTGTGAATAATTAATTATTGATTCATATGATAAGAAAATATTTATTTTATGGAGATATAAATGAGGGATATATTTTTGTGGTTAAAAAATGAAGGAGTTAATGTTGAGGTTTTTATCAGTATTTTTGTTGGAATGGAGGTATTAAAAATTAGGGTTTTTGAGATATTTTGCGAGGGTTATAATTTTTAATCCGACCGTTGGATCGTGGTAATTTTTGGATATGTTATACATATATAAGTTGAGTATATGTCCACAAATTTTGAACCGTTAAAAATGAACGTATGATTTATTATGAATTTTACAAGATGACTGGTTCAGAAATTGTTGAATTTTCGGAGTTTATCATTTTGGTGGAAAATTCTAGAATTGGTGGGCCCCACTTGTGGTTGGTGAAGAAATGTGCTGAATTATATTTCAAATGTGGTGGGTGGGAATAGTAGCAGGTAAAGCCATCAGGTTGCAGGTCAAACCTACCAAAATTTTCCTATAAATAGAGGGCTAAGTTAGAATTGAAAATCACACCAAAAACATAAGCTTTCTCTCTTTCTCTCTCTATATTATGAAGCATATTTTGTGAGTATTTAGATACTTTGAGAGTTGCTATTCAGTGCAAGTTTCCTTCGACTTTGCATACGATCAGAAGTACTGCTCTTTTGAGGTAAGGGATTGTAAGGGATTGTAAGGGATAGTAAGGAATTTTAAGGGTTGTTATGTTTTTCAGTTTCATAATTTTTCTGACCTTCAAAAATTCTGGAAAAATTTGAAATAATTTTTTGATGAGTTTTCTTGATTGTGTCCAAAAATGGTGATTTTTGGATGTATAGATTAAGAGTTATGAATTTTATGAGAAAAGACTATTTTAAAAGTAACAACTTATAATTCCTTGTGGTTAACTCCAAAATTGATGAAATTTTTATTGGGAGTACATGTATATGATAGAAGTATACTCTGTAAATTTCAGAATTTTTAGACAAAAGTACAATTTTTGATAAATGTCTAAATATTCGGCTATTTTGGCCATATGAAAAATAGTAAATGACTTTTAAAAATTCTGAGAAAAATATATGTTCACTATGGGACTATATTATGCTAAATCCCAGAAAAGAAATATTTTTGGAACTGATTTGGTATTTTTCATGAAAATAGTCTAGTTATGAGTAAATGAATTAAATATGTTTTGTGAAGAAAGAAAATTGGAAAATAGGATTTTATGGCTTGAGAATCCTATATGAGGTATATGCAGATTTTTGATGAGGGTTTTGGTTATTGATGATGAAATTGTAAGAGTTGGCATTTTATGATGATTAAATGCATTAATTAGTAAAGTGTAAACAATTAAAATAAATTGTTTATAAATTTAAGTAATGTTATTCTTTCAATATCATTATACCGAAATATTGGTATGAATTTTATTGTAGAATTTCTATCTTTTGTGTCGGGGTTACTATTCATGAGTTACGAATATTACTCTTGAGATTAAAACTATATGTTGATCATATTATTTTTATCATCATATATGACATTTTTTATAACCTTGATGTTGAAATTCTCTTTCGCTTGAGTGTAAAGATGGGTAAATTATTGGTATGATCATGACTATGGGTTCTCTTTGGCCAGTAGTGCAAAGATGAATTGTTGACTAGTATGATCATGACCATTGAATTTATAATTGAATATCTTTAGCTTAAGTGCAAAGGTGAATTGATCAACATGGTTATAATTATTGTTTGTATAATTCTGAATTGATTATATATTTCTTTGAGATATTAATATATTTGGCATGTAGTACAAATATGAATTGTTGAGGAATATCTTTGGCCTGTAGTGCAAAGATGAATTGTAGATGAATATCTTTGGCCTGTAGTGCAAAGATGGTCTGTTGATGAATATCTTTGGCCGTAGTGCAAAGATGACCTGTTGTTGAATATCTTTGGCCAGTAATGCAAAGATGAACTGTTGACGAATATCTTTGGCCTGTAGTGCAAAGATGACTTGTTGATGAATATCTTTGGCCCGTAGTGCAAAGATGAAGTTATTAGTATGATTATGAACAGGAACTGTGATTTGGTATAACCATGATGTTTGATGTTTCAGGTGATGAAAATTATCTTTGTTCTGGATGAGAAGAGGAATTTAGAACTACAGTTATGATTATGAGTTATTCATATGATTGTGGACCAGAATTGTTGATTGATGTTACAGGGATAAAACATTGTTGATGGATTTTTAACATGGAGAAGATAATAGACTTTATAGTCTATTTGACTCTTCTAATGGATTGCTCGTTCCGCTGCAACTATGGTTGAATTTTTATCATTTACCATATGTTCTAAATCTCTGATTTATTATTGATGAAGGCTATTGATAATTTAATCATCTTTAGTCATGATATTCTTTACTGAGCTAGTTGTGCTCACCCTTTTGCTTCACAATTCCTTTCAGGTAATAAGAGTGTAGCTGGGTCGAGCGAGGGTAACGGGGAAATAGAACGGTGGTCTCTAGCTGTGGATGTTCTCCCGAAGCAGTATAGAAAAGTTCATTTAGTAGTTATATTTGGTGAATCCAATAGGGTAAGGTGTACCCAACGTTGGAAGGGTGGTTTGCCACTATCATACAAGATGTCTAACGACATACAACCTCGTGTCATCATAAGACAGGGATGTGCTCATCCACTTGCTGAGTATATATACGAGTACTACCTATATAATCTTGGTGTTTGTTTGAAGTATAATTCTCAATTAGAGACAGTGGAGATAATGATAAGTCAAGAGAAGACTCACCATTGGGAAGAATATGATAGTAATCTTCTCGTTTTTCTTTGGGGTCTATTGGGTAAACCAAGGATAATTCTGTGGCCATATGATATCTATCACAACCTAGAAGCATGGCCTCCCATGTACGAAGGTTTCCTTAAGCACTTCCAAAGATTCTAATTTCCAAAACAGTTTTTGACTATACCTTTATGTAAGGTGTCATTGTGAGGTGATGTCCACGATTGGAACATGAGTCACATTTGGTATATATTTGTATCCAAACTCACAGCATATGTGTTGTTGTATTTTGCACGACAATTGTTGTAATAAAGTTGTAGTTATTTTCTGTACCATGTATTTGGCGACTCAGAATAGGTTGGATGGAATGGACCTATTTTGGGGTCGTTACATTTGGTATCAGAGCTTGGGGATATGATCTCTGGCGGAGATCGGAGAATACAACTAGGAGGGGAGAGATGAGTAAATCCTTCGCTAGTGTGTCCTACCTAAGCTTATTTGTTGGTCAGTCATAATATCGGGATATTATGTGATATGTTAATTTGTTCAATTAACCCTTGTTTTGAAGCTGTATTCTAGAATGATATCTGAAATACAGGAGATGAGCAATGGAGAAATCATGATGACAGGGAAGATGGAATCTGAAATGAAAGCAAGGTATTCTCAACTCTTTGAAATACCAGGTACGTAAATTTCGGGGACGAAATTTCATAAGGAGGGGAGATTGTAAGCCCCCGAATTTTATGAAATAAAAGTATTCAATTTTTCTTATAATTACAATTTAGTAAATGGTTAAATTGATAAAAAAATTAAAGTTATGGGTGAAATGTGAAAATTGTTCAAAATAAACAAGTGGTTATAAAATAATTATTGTTGTCGGGGAATATTCGTTTGGTCGTGGAATATTCTTTCTGTCGGGGAATATTCGTACGACGGCGCAGCTATTTGTGGGCCCCATAACGAATAATTGTCGGGTGAAGGAAAACGACAAATTTGAGTTTTTACAAATAACGGCGTAGTTGTTACCGTTAACACTGTTGAAATACCCGGTGGTTAAAATACAGTAATACGCGTTATTGCACAGTAGCACACGGTATTGCATAGTATTTTTGAAATTATTAATTCTTGCGTAAGAAGGCACTACTCAATAATTGTTACAGTAATTACTGTTTAATATTTTATTTTATTGATTCAATAATTGCTACGTTGAAATTTTGTATTATTGTTGTTCAATAATTGTTGCTGCACAGTATTTTCTATTATCAGATCAATAATTCATATTATTTGATTAATATTATTAGATAGCATTATTGGCAATGTCTAGAAAGTTCTGTCTAAGGAGAGGTTTGGTCATCTAATTGCGCGCTAGTAAGGAGAAATCCTTATTGGAAAGCCCCCTCTTTCCTGGGAACGGCCTGGTTGTCATAAATGTGATTCTGTAATATTATTTGTGAATAATTAATTATTGATTCATATGATAAGAAAATATTTATTTTATGGAGATATAAATGAGGGATATATTTTTGTGGTTAAAAATGAAGGAGTTAATGTTGAGGTTTTTATCAGTATTTTTGTTGGAATGGAGGTATTAAAAATTAGGGTTTTTGAGATATTTTGCGAGGGTTATAATTTTTAATCCGACCGTTGGATCGTGGTAATTTTTGGATATGTTATACATATATAAGTTGAGTATATGTCCACAAATTTTGAACCGTTAAAAATGAACGTATGATTTATTATGAATTTTACAAGATGACTGGTTCAGAAATTGTTGAATTTTCGGAGTTTATCATTTTGGTGGAAAATTCTAGAATTGGTGGGCCCCACTTGTGGTTGGTGAAGAAATGTGCTGAATTATATTTCAAATGTGGTGGGTGGGAATAGTAGCAGGTAAAGCCATCAGGTTGCAGGTCAAACCTACCAAAATTTCCTATAAATAGAGGGCTAAGTTAGAATTGAAAATCACACCAAAAACATAAGCTTTCTCTCTTTCTCTCTCTATATTATGAAGCATATTTTGTGAGTATTTAGATACTTTGAGAGTTGCTATTCAGTGCAAGTTTCCTTCGACTTTGCATACCGATCAGAAGTACTGCTCTTTTGAGGTAAGGGATTGTAAGGGATTGTAAGGGATAGTAAGGAATTTTAAGGGTTGTTATGTTTTTCAGTTTCATAATTTTTCTGACCTTCAAAAATTCTGGAAAAATTTGAAATAATTTTTTGATGAGTTTTCTTGATTGTGTCCAAAAATGGTGATTTTTGGATGTATAGATTAAGAGTTATGAATTTTATGAGAAAAGACTATTTTAAAAGTAACAACTTATAATTCCTTGTGGTTAACTCCAAAATTGATGAAATTTTTATTGGGAGTACATGTATATGATAGAAGTATACTCTGTAAATTTCAGAATTTTTAGACAAAAGTACAATTTTTGATAAATGTCTAAATATTCGGCTATTTTGGCCATATGAAAAATAGTAAATGACTTTTAAAAATTCTGAGAAAAATATATGTTCACTATGGGACTATATTATGCTAAATCTCAGAAAAGAAATATTTTTGGAACTGATTTGGTATTTTTCATGAAAATAGTCTAGTTATGAGTAAATGAATTAAATATGTTTTGTGAAGAAAGAAAATTGGAAAATAGGATTTTATGGCTTGAGAATCCTATATGAGGTATATGCAGATTTTTGATGAGGGTTTTGGTTATTGATGATGAAATTGTAAGAGTTGGCATTTTATGATGATTAAATGCATTAATTAGTAAAGTGTAAACAATTAAAATAAATTGTTTATAAATTTAAGTAATGTTATTCTTTCAATATCATTATACCGAAATATTGGTATGAATTTTATTGTAGAATTTCTATCTTTTGTGTCGGGGTTACTATTCATGAGTTACGAATATTACTCTTGAGATTAAAACTATATGTTGATCATATTATTTTTATCATCATATATGACATTTTTTATAACCTTGATGTTGAAATTCTCTTTCGCTTGAGTGTAAAGATGGGTAAATTATTGGTATGATCATGACTATGGGTTCTCTTTGGCCAGTAGTGCAAAGATGAATTGTTGACTAGTATGATCATGACCATTGAATTTATAATTGAATATCTTTAGCTTAAGTGCAAAGGTGAATTGATCAACATGGTTATAATTATTGTTTATATAATTCTGAATTGATTATATATTTCTTTGAGATATTAATATATTTGGCATGTAGTACAAATATGAATTGTTGAGGAATATCTTTGGCCTGTAGTGCAAAGATGAATTGTAGATGAATATCTTTGGCCTGTAGTGCAAAGATGGTCTGTTGATGAATATCTTTGGCCGTAGTGCAAAGATGACCTGTTGTTGAATATCTTTGGCCAGTAATGCAAAGATGAACTGTTGACGAATATCTTTGGCCTGTAGTGCAAAGATGACTTGTTGATGAATATCTTTGGCCCGTAGTGCAAAGATGAAGTTATTAGTATGATTATGAACAGGAACTGTGATTTGGTATAACCATGATGTTTGATGTTTCAGGTGATGAAAATTATCTTTGTTCTGGATGAGAAGAGGAATTTAGAACTACAGTTATGATTATGAGTTATTCATATGATTGTGGACCAGAATTGTTGATTGATGTTACAGGGATAAAACATTGTTGATGGATTTTTAACATGGAGAAGATAATAGACTTTATAGTCTATTTGACTCTTCTAATGGATTGCTCGTTCCGCTGCAACTATGGTTGAATTTTTATCATTTACCATATGTTCTAAATCTCTGATTTATTATTGATGAAGGCTATTGATAATTTAATCATCTTTAGTCATGATATTCTTTACTGAGCTAGTTGTGCTCACCCTTTTGCTTCACAATTCCTTTCAGGTAATAAGAGTGTAGCTGGGTCGAGCGAGGGTAACGGGGAAATAGAACGGTGGTCTCTAGCTGTGGATGTTCTCCCGAAGCAGTATAGAAAAGTTCATTTAGTAGTTATATTTGGTGAATCCAATAGGGTAAGGTGTACCCAACGTTGGAAGGGTGGTTTGCCACTATCATACAAGATGTCTAACGACATACAACCTCGTGTCATCATAAGACAGGGATGTGCTCATCCACTTGCTGAGTATATATACGAGTACTACCTATATAATCTTGGTGTTTGTTTGAAGTATAATTCTCAATTAGAGACAGTGGAGATAATGATAAGTCAAGAGAAGACTCACCATTGGGAAGAATATGATAGTAATCTTCTCGTTTTTCTTTGGGGTCTATTGGGTAAACCAAGGATAATTCTGTGGCCATATGATATCTATCACAACCTAGAAGCATGGCCTCCCATGTACGAAGGTTTCCTTAAGCACTTCCCAAAGATTCTAATTTCCAAAACAGTTTTTGACTATACCTTTATGTAAGGTGTCATTGTGAGGTGATGTCCACGATTGGAACATGAGTCACATTTGGTATATATTTGTATCCAAACTCACAGCATATGTGTTGTTGTATTTTGCACGACAATTGTTGTAATAAAGTTGTAGTTATTTTCTGTACCATGTATTTGGCGACTCAGAATAGGTTGGATGGAATGGACCTATTTTGGGGTCGTTACATTTGGTATCAGAGCTTGGGGATATGATCTCTGGCGGAGATCGGGGAATACAACTAGGAGGGGAGAGATGAGTAAATCCTTCGCTAGTGTGTCCTACCTAAGCTTATTTGTTGGTCAGTCATAATATCGGGATATTATGTGATATGTTAATTTGTTCAATTAACCCTTGTTTTGAAGCTGTATTCTAGAATGATATCTGAAATACAGGAGATGAGCAATGGAGAAATCATGATGACAGGGAAGATGGAATCTGAAATGAAAGCAAGGTATTCTCAACTCTTTGAAATACCAGGTACGTAAATTTCGGGGACGAAATTTCATAAGGAGGGGAGATTGTAAGCCCCCGAATTTTATGAAATAAAAGTATTCAATTTTTCTTATAATTACAATTTAGTAAATGGTTAAATTGATAAAAAAATTAAAGTTATGGGTGAAATGTGAAAATTGTTCAAAATAAACAAGTGGTTATAAAATAATTATTGTTGTCGGGGAATATTCGTTTGGTCGTGGAATATTCTTTCTGTCGGGGAATATTCGTACGACGGCGCAGCTATTTGTGGGCCCCATAACGAATAATTGTCGGGTGAAGGAAAACGACAAATTTGAGTTTTTACAAATAACGGCGTAGTTGTTACCGTTAACACTGTTGAAATACCCGGTGGTTAAAATACAGTAATACGCGTTATTGCACAGTAGCACACGGTATTGCATAGTATTTTTGAAATTATTGATTCTTGCGTAAGAAGGCACTACTCAATAATTGTTACAGTAATTACTGTTCAATATTTTATTTTATTGATTCAATAATTGCTACGTTGAAATTTTGTATTATTGTTGTTCAATAATTGTTGCTGCACAGTATTTTCTATTATCAGATCAATAATTCATATTATTTGATTAATATTATTAGATAGCATTATTGGCAATGTCTAGAAAGTTCTGTCTAAGGAGAGGTTTGGTCATCTAATTGCGCGCTAGTAAGGAGAAATCCTTATTGGAAAGCCCCCTCTTTCCTGGGAACGGCCTGGTTGTCATAAATGTGATTCTGTAATATTATTTGTGAATAATTAATTATTGGTTCATATGATAAGAAAATATTTATTTTATGGAGATATAAATGAGGGATATATTTTTGTGGTTAAAAAATGAAGGAGTTAATGTTGAGGTTTTTATCAGTATTTTGTTGGAATGGAGGTATTAAAAATTAGGATTTTTGAGATATTTTGCGAGGGTTATAATTTTTAATCCGACCGTTGGATCGTGGTAATTTTTGGATATGTTATACATATATAAGTTGAGTATATGTCCACAAATTTTGAACCGTTAAAAATGAACGTATGATTTATTATGAATTTTACAAGATGACTGGTTAAGAAATTATTGAATTTTCGGAGTTTATCATTTTGGTGGAAAATTCTAGAATTGGTGGGCCCCACTTGTGGTTGGTGAAGAAATGTGCTGAATTATATTTCAAATGTGGTGGGTGGGAATAGTAGCAGGTAAAGCCATCAGGTTGCAGGTCAAACCTACCAAAATTTTCCTATAAATAGAGGGCTAAGTTAGAATTGAAAATCACACCAAAAACATAAGCTTTCTCTCTTTCTCTCTCTATATTATGAAGCATATTTTGTGAGTATTTAGATACTTTGAGAGTTGCTATTCAGTGCAAGTTTTCTTCGACTTTGCATACCGATCAGAAGTACTGCTCTTTTGAGGTAAGGGATTGTAAGGGATTGTAAGGGATAGTAAGGAATTTTAAGGGTTGTTATGTTTTTCAGTTTCGTAATTTTTCTGACCTTCAAAAATTCTGGAAAAATTTGAAATGATATTTTGATGAGTTTTCTTGATTGTGTCCAAAAATGGTGATTTTTGGATGTATAGATTAAGAGTTATGAATTTTATGAGAAAAGACTATTTTAAAAGTAACAGCTTATAATTCCTTGTGGTTAACTCTAAAATTGATGAAATTTTTATTGGGAGGACATGTATATGATAGAAGTATACTCTGTAAATTTCAGAATTTTTAGACAAAAGTACAATTTTTGATAAATGTCTAAATATTCGGCTATTTTGGCCATATGAAAAATAGTAAATGACTTTTAAAAATTCTGAGAAAAATATATGTTCACTATGGGACTATATTATGCTAAATCCCAGAAAAGAAATATTTTTGGAACTGATTTGGTATTTTTCATGAAAATGGTCTAGTTATGAGTAAATGAATTAAATATGTTTTGTGAAGAAAGAAAATTGGAAAATAGGATTTTATGGCTTGAGAATCCTATATGAGGTATATGCAGATTTTTGATGAGGGTTTTGGTTATTGATGATGAAATTGTAAGAGTTGGCATTTTATGATGATTAAATGCATTAATTAGTAAAGTGTAAACAATTAAAATAAATTGTTTATAAATTTAAGTAATGTTATTCTTTCAATATCATTATACCGAAATATTGGTATGAATTTTATTATAGAATTTCTATCTTTTGTGTCGGGGTTACTATTCATGAGTTACGATATTACTCTTGAGATTAAAACTATATGTTGATCATATTATTTTTATCATCATATATGACATTTTTTATAACCTTGATGTTGAAATTCTCTTTCGCTTGAGTGTAAAGATGGGTAAATTATTGGTATGATCATGACTATGGGTTCTCTTTGGCCAGTAGTGCAAAGATGAATTGTTGACTAGTATGATCATGACCATTGAATTTATAATTGAATATCTTTAGCTTAAGTGCAAAGGTGAATTGATCAACATGGTTATAATTATTGTTTATATAATTCTGAATTGATTATATATTTCTTTGAGATATTAATATATTTGGCATGTAGTACAAATATGAATTGTTGAGGAATATCTTTGGCCTGTAGTGCAAAGATGAATTGTAGATGAATATCTTTGGCCTGTAGTGCAAAGATGGTCTGTTGATGAATATCTTTGGCCCGTAGTGCAAAGATGACCTGTTGTTGAATATCTTTGGCCAGTAATGCAAAGATGAACTGTTGACGAATATCTTTGGCCTGTAGTGCAAAGATGACTTGTTGATGAATATCTTTGGCCCGTAGTGCAAAGATGAAGTTATTAGTATGATTATGAACAGGAACTGTGATTTGGTATAACCATGATGTTTGATATTTCAGGTGATGAAAATTATCTTTGTTCTGGATGAGAAGAGGAATTTAGAACTACAGTTATGATTATGAGTTATTCATATGATTGTGGACCAGAATTGTTGATTGATGTTACAGGGATAAAACATTGTTGATGGATTTTTAACATGGAGAAGATAATAGACTTTATAGTCTATTTGACTCTTCTAATGGATTGCTCGTTCCGCTGTAACTATGGTTGAATTTTTATCATTTACCATATGTTCTAAATCTCTGATTTATTATTGATGAAGGCTATTGATAATTTAATCATCTTTAGTCATGATATTCTTTACTGAGCTAGTTGTGCTCACCCTTTTGCTTCACAATTCCTTTCAGGTAATAAGAGTGTAGCTGGGTCGAGCGAGGGTAACGGGGAAATAGAACGGTGGTCTCTAGCTGTGGATGTTCTCCCGAAGCAGTATAGAAAAGTTCATTTAGTAGTTATATTTGGTGAATCCAATAGGGTAAGGTGTACCCAACGTTGGAAGGGTGGTTTGCCACTATCATACAAGATGTCTAACGACATACAACCTCGTGTCATCATAAGACAGGGATGTGCTCATCCACTTGCTGAGTATATATACGAGTACTACCTATATAATCTTGGTGTTTGTTTGAAGTATAATTCTCAATTAGAGATAGTGGAGATAATGATAAGTCAAGAGAAGACTCACCATTGGGAAGATTATGATAGTAATCTTCTCGTTTTTCTTTGGGGTCTATTGGGTAAACCAAGGATAATTCTGTGGCCATATGATATCTATCACAACCTAGAAGCATGGCCTCCCATGTACGAAGGTTTCCTTAAGCACTTCCCAAAGATTCTAATTTCCAAAACAGTTTTTGACTATACCTTTATGTAAGGTGTCATTGTGAGGTGATGTCCACGATTGGAACATGAGTCACATTTGGTATATATTTGTATCCAAACTCACAGCATATGTGTTGTTATATTTTGCACGACAATTGTTGTAATAAAGTTGTAGTTATTTTCTGTACCATGTATTTGGCGACTCAGAATAGGTTGGATGGAATGGACCTATTTTGGGGTCGTTACATTATCGTATGTAACTAGATCATCATCTTCTATGATGTGTACCTCATCATCATCATCTATGATGAATTCATACCTCCTAGGTATCTTCGGTACTATTCCAGATTTATAATTCGGTTGTGGTACAATAGGTCTATCTACAGGTTTTTCTTATTTGACTTATAGTATTTTGTGGTTCTTAAACTCTTCAAGATCTATTATCCTCCCACTAGCCCCTTCAATGATAAAAATCTTTATCTTAGAAGGCATCGTTTTCACAACAAACACCTTTTGCTAAGTAAGATTATAGAACATATATCCTAAACTTACTTTAGGATATCCCACAAATCTGTACTTGTCAAATCTTATCCCAAGCTTATCTTTTGAAACTTTTTCACATAAGTTGGATAACCCCTTATCTTAGCATACTTAAGATTAGGAATCCTCCCTGTCCATAACTTTTATGGAGTCTTAGGGCCGAATTTTGAGGCTACCAGCCATTTCTAGGACATTACCCCAGAAGGATACTGGAATATCGGTAAAATCATTATAGACCTCACCGTGTCCAACAAGGTACGATTTTTTCTTTTAGATACATTAATCAATTATTGTGTATCAGGAGGCGTCCATTGTGAGAAAACTATTTGAGATGATTTAGAAACTAATTGCACAAATATTCCTTCCTCGATCTGATCAAAGAATCATAATACTTTGCCAATTTATTTCACTTCTGAATTCTTTGAACCTTTTAAATAATTTATACTTGTATTTCATCAAATATAAACATTCAACTCTTTGAATAATCATCTCCTTTCTTTATACTAGTTTGTTCAATTTGTAAAATAATTTATCACGTAAGTCAAGTATACAAAATCCATTAAGTAATATTCTAGTTCTATACAAAATATTGTTATTATAAATAGAACAACAATTGTTCTTAAATATAATACCAAAAATTTCATTGTCCAACAACAAAATGGAAATAATGTTTCTAACGAGAACTGGAATACAATAACAACTTATTGACTTAATAGACTTGCCCGTAGGTAATGCTAAACAATAAGTTCTTATGGCTAATGTAGCAACCTTTGCTTCATTTCTGACATAGGACTACTTATCTTTGTTTAGCTTTCTACTTCTGCTTGGTCCCTTCATAAATCTACATTTATGATTACCAAAGTCGGTATCCAATACCCAAGTAAAACCTTGACTTAAAGAAAAACTTATTTTAAATCATGAACAAAATTGTATTTGTAACCGAAACTTCACTAAGCTTCTTCTGGTTAGCCTCTACAAGATGCTTCTCGCAGTTTCTTTTCCAGTGTCCTGGCTTATTGTAGTGAAAGTAAACTCCTTTGCTATCTGTATCAGTTTTATTTTTATTATCCTTTGTTTTTGCCTTTTCTATTTACCTTCTTAGAATCGTTTTTCTTTTTAGAAGATCCTTTGGCCCCTACCAGTAAGACATGATCTTTCTTGGTTGGAAAGTGACTCTCAACATTTTTCAACATGTTAAGCAAATCAGCGATGCTGATATCTAGTTTATT
Organism: Panax notoginseng; assembly: GCA_016801055.1. Classification (NCBI taxonomy): domain Eukaryota; kingdom Viridiplantae; phylum Streptophyta; class Magnoliopsida; order Apiales; family Araliaceae; genus Panax; species Panax notoginseng. Next base: position 148,528,472 of record CM029015.1, on the reverse strand, counting down.
CATATGAAAAATTCACAACAATTGTGAAAGGAGTCCGGGAGTGAGTGTAAGATTAAATCTTGACTTAACTCTCCATCCATGATAAAACCTGTTGTCCTAATTGATCAATTAAATTGATAATGTTAAGGGCTTTTATCTATACTGTAGTGTCATCGGTCATTCTAGATCGGAAGAGCTCCTTAGATATCTGATATCTATCAGTCCTACTTTCCTCACCATCAACTATTTGATGTGCATGAATATAGTATGAGCATCCATAGTTTCATGCTGACGCTGAAGCACGTTACTCATGGATGCGAGAATGATGCATTGAGCCAACTGTGCATCATCTTGCCACTTTCTAAAAGTAGCAATCTCTTCCTCAGAGGCATTGTCTGCAACCATTGCAGGGATAGGTGTATTAAGGACATAAGATAGCTTTTCAGCCATGAGAACTATTCTCAAATTTCTTAACCAATCCGTTTAATTCTGTCCGGTTAATTTAGCATTTAATATGCTACGTAGTGATAGTAATTTTAGACATTGTAAAATTTTGTAAATGAATTTGTAATTAATAACATATTTGCATACATTCTTTTATTAATTACCAAAATAAATTAGGTCTTGTTTTAAATTGGTATCTCCCACTATTTTCTTTAAACTATATTACCCTCAATATATATAGTTCGATAATATCTAATTAAAGATATGCTAGTGAGAATAAGGATCCCATTTCAAATGTATATAGCCTTGTGTGTGCACAACAAATTATATATAAATAAATAGGTAGACAACTCTTGTCAATTACATCAGCTATGCAACTCCTTGTATTTTGCCTCTTAGATCATAATGGTCAAGTGTATACACATCCGAACTAAAATAATTTATGTTAAGTCAGACCCAACATTTTTATATAAGTGAAGAGAAAACTACAACCCTTGTGTGTGCACAACAAAGCAGTAATGTTTAATTCCTTATAAACATCATATGTAATAAAAACAACATCTTAAATATTTAATACTTGTCTTGTGTGTGCACAACAAACTCATATTAAATATTCAATACTCTATTATTTCTATCATGCTAGAAGGCGACGTTCGATATTCTAAATATCATTGAACGTTACAACTTAATATAAAATATTTGAGGAGTTTGTTATTAATTTGTCTCATCTTATTTAGCGCGCAAGCACATATATATATAAAATACGCGTCTTATTAATAAACATGCGTAGCATGTTCGCATAATATATAATATATATAATATAAGCATGCACATACAGAATACTATATTCTACCCAGATTGATTATGGACTTTTATTCTAGTTTGGTTCACTAGAGCCACCAAGTGAACCAAAAGGTCAAATCCTAGGGGTGCAAGAATTAATATTTAAATATATCTATTACATTTAAACTCGGGCTCCATTACAAACGGGTCTTCAAGCGCTCCTTGCTCCTTGATCTCCAATTCTTCAAAATTAATTCTAACTATTCCTATTACAAAACTATTTAAAAAATAGAAACCTTAATCAGCAGTCAAGGGAAAGTACATAGGAGGGAGTTAGAATTTATATTAAGAAAAAAAATTAGAGGGAGTTAGAATTTATATTAAGAAAAAAAATTAGAGAAGACGAGGTACGCAGACTAAATTTAATAAAACCCATACATTCATGCATCCAACTAAAATAAAATCTAATCTCATTGGTCAATAGTCCATAATCAATCTCATTTACTATCATACACATCACCATATGCAGCAATAAATAACATTCATCTCATGAATAATAAACATTCAATATATATATTGATATCATTTAATGGATAAATTTAGTTAGTATAAAATCTAATTTTGAATCAAAATAAACTCTTTTATTTTAATCCAAATTTAAATCAAAATAAACCTCTTTTATTTTAATTTATCCTATTTTAAATAAAATAAATTATTTTATTTTAATCAAAATCTTTAATCAAAATAAACTCATTTATTTTAATTAATTATGGAATCCAATTCCAAGTTAAAAAAAATATAACTCGTTCATTTTGAATAATATGAAATCTTATTTCATATTTAAATAAATTCCTTTATTTAAGGAAATACGGATTCTTTTTCCTATTCACAAATAAACTCTTTTATTTTTGAATAATATGAAATCTTATTCCATATCTAAATAAACTCCTTTAATTAAGAAAATACAGATTCTCTTTCCTATTCACAAATAAACTCCTTTATTTTGAATAACATGAAATCTTATTTCATATCTAAATAAACTCCTTTATTTAAGGAAACATGGAATCCAATTTTAATTCCAATTAGTTATCATGGAATCCAATTCCAACTCTAATTAGTTAGCATGAAATTCAATTTTAAAAATAAAATAAACTTTTTTATTTTAAAATTAAAATAAACTTTTTTATTTTAATATTAAAATAAACTTTTTATTTTAATTATAAAATTATTAAAAATATTATATATATATATATATATAAAATATAAACCGTGAAGGACAATATATATATATATATATATATATATATATATATATATATATTATATATATGATATAAAGTAACATGCTTCAGGAAATCATGAAATATATGATTACATGAAATCATGAATTCTCTTGTACCATTCACGTGAAGCATAACCGTTAATATATATATATATATATATATATATATATATATTATATATATATATATATATATATATATATATATAAAATAATCGTGAATCATTGCAAAGGAAAACAGTATAAGGATTTCGCCTTTTTTTTAAAATAAATTTTATATAACAAAATTATGCCCAATTAAATTGTTCTAAACACATATCAATATACACATATCAATTCGCATAAAGGTTTGGCTTTGATACCACTGTTAGGTTTGTAATATTCGTGAACGCAATCAAATTACATAAAATAAGCGGAAACGTGTAAAATCAGAGTTTTAAATTTTTACAAACCATATACCCAGATCATCCTTTAAGCACAATTATTAATTAAACGAAAAGATAAAGATCAAAAATCATACCCTTAAAGATTCGAGCTTCCTCAGGTACAAGTTCACCTCCAATCCTTTTCGCGTTCAACTTGAATCCACCGGGTTTGGTTTCTTCCTTTGATCAACGTTAGCCACCCAAGTATTTGGCCTCTAGAGGTGATCCACCAAGAAAGAATAAATATTCAAAAAGATGGGTGTTTGACAAAACCCTAGTTTTTCTATCTCTCATATATAGAAAAGGAGCGTACTCTCCAACTATTGAAATTACGTATGTTGTGAAAAAGTCAACAACCACACTGCACCCATAATAAGACTCCTCTAATTTATAGATGTAGGCAACCCTCCTTAACAATTAAGGAATTGATTTTTATTTTAATTAATTAAATTCCTTTAATTAATTAGGCTCCCAATCTTATTAGGAATAATTAATTAAACTCTTTTAATTAATTAGCCTCCTAATCTTATTAGGAATAAATGAGAATACTAATATTAAATTAATTTCTAACTCTTTAGAAATTAAAATAATAATAATTGTAATAATATTAATAAGACTCCTCTTATTAATTTATATATATTTAATATTTCCAAAATATTAAATAATAAATATTAAGCTATTTTTAATTTATTCTATCACCATAGATTAAATTAAATACACTTAACATATTATTACGATTATGCCATTAACTTCTTAAATAATTATTCTTCCTTTTATGGTGTGACCTTTTAGGCTCTCAATATTAAACCGGTTATGAATAAATCAATTAGAACAATTCTAATCTTATTTAAATAAATAAATTAAACTATTAATTTATTTAAATAAATAATATTTATTCTACAATAGGGATAAGCCTCCCTAGCGATCAACGACTTTTCAGATAATATATATTTCAACATTAATCATAAAAGAATATTTGAGTAAATAGTTACCGTACAATTCAATTCTTTCACCGTACAATGTCCCAAATAAATATAAGACACGAAATTACTGTCAAGTCTTATTTTATTTAATTATATGTATTTCGACTCTTAAATGCATAACTCCAAATAATACAAATTAGAAACTCCTTTCTAATTTTATTTTGCCTTGGCCAAGAACTACTGGATTGTCATTTATCGAATCACATAGGACATTTCACTTCTTTTACTAGAAGCGATAGATTCTTTATTGATCATACATTATCTTCATGTATAACTTATTATACCAAAGCATACCCTTTGATATACCATAAGGGTCTTAAGGAATAAGTTAAAGTATAACTCATCATACATAAGATACTATAATGATCTCAAGTCCGAGTATCACTTGTACTACTATCACTACAGGAATTCCTATAGACAGGTAAGTAAAACTCTATTAGGTATTTCTTAGCGATCCACGTTCAGTGAACTTATTCTCTAATAAGCACCTACATATTTGTTTTAGTGTCTCCACACAAATGATCATGAGATCAATCATCCTCATCCAATGAGCAAGCAACGTATGTACCAATCTATCTGGATTTACTAATCCCCAATTTACTAATCTAACGATTGGGAACTATTTTAGTTTTAAGATTTCTAAGAATTTTGATCTCATTAGAATGATCATCATCATTATTCTAAAAGCATTGCTTAAAACTATGGGTTTATCACATATTATAAAGCAGCATCATGTAGATAATTAAAAGCCTTTAATAAATTAATACTTTTTATTAATAAATGAATAAGATTGTTACAAAATATATGCTTTATCATCAAACATGATTGGCTTGTGTGCATACTACTTTCAAATATAAACTATATAAGTTCATAATTTAATTATATGTATTGTATTTTTTTATAATTAGATTGGATTGAGGGAGTCTAGCGGGTGATATTTGGATTCGGTGAATTATTTTGGTACTATATTAAGGTATGAATTTTGTACTCCTTCAGCGATAATCCTTTCAATTTTGAATTGTTCGTTTAGCTTTTCGTTAGAAGTTAGTTATTGTTTCACATGATTGTTCCTTCTCGAATTCACATGTTAGTTTCATGTTGGCATTGGTACATGTAACTAATAGTTGTACTCTTTAAACTAATTAATTATGTCAATATATTTTGCAGACTTTATTCGTTTGTATCATTGTTCGTATATTTTCGTTCACATTCGGGAGTTATTTTGATCATTGATATATTGTGATAATTAAGAATGTTTGTATTTCATAATTCGATTTCATTTGAAGATGGTCATGTAAGCCTTGTGATTTGAACCCCTTTTGGCTTACATTTTTTAGTTTGATCCTTAGGGCATACTTGAGCTAACCACCTGTGGGCACATGCATGTCTTCTTGACACAAGGGCATGATACCTTCCGTGGTGGTGTAATCAGTTCACGGCGTATCCTTTTTTATGCTCTAGTGGCCATTTGATATATTTGTTCAGGATACGTATGGGTCGACCTAGTATTTGATTTGATTCGATTTGTTTGGCGGATTAGTGACGTATGTGTCATGCGTACTATCCGATTTGATTTGTATACATCATGCTACCGATATATTTTGTTAGCCTTTGGCTATTTGTATTGGAGCTCAGTATGAAATTGTTACCTTATAACCATTTGATTCAACCTTATTTTGTTTGGAATTCTTTTGACTATAGTTGTCGGTTCGATAGTGTTTAAGCATTTGTACCTTGTCTCACTAAATTCGATATATTCATATTTGGTTAATAGTTGTAATTGTTCGTTCATTCTATTCTTTTGGTACATATATATATATATATATATATATATATATATTATATATATATATATATATAAATATATATATGTGTGTGTGTGTATTTTTATATCCGTACTGGGCAATTGGCTCACGCTGTGTTCTTTTTTCGGCAGGTAATCAGGGGTGATTAGGATTTGTGGGATGAGAGCTACCTTTGATCATAATTAGTAAATTAGTTTTGAGACTATTATCGAACTTTGGTTTTCTAATATTTTGTAGATGAATATTTTGTGCCTATTTTGGCATTTATCTTTAATAGTAGAGACTATGTAAATGTGGAGTTCCTTCTATTTAAATTAGAGTATGTGACAATTGGTGTTGAATTTTATTGGGGATATTTTGAGATTTATTAGAGGTGTGTATTTACTATGTTTGTGCGTGACATTCCTTTTCCTTTTCGAAAAGGGGGTGTTACACTTACACTTAAAATTAAGAAATACTCACAATATTATAGTAGAAGAAATTTGTGTTTATGATGTGTTCTTCTTTGTTCAACTAAACAACCTATTTATAGGAGAAGGGTAGCACACCTCGTTTGACAAATTTTTTGTTAGTGGAAAACTTGGCACGCCAAGTTTGAAAATCGTTTGTCTAATTTTTATTATAATAACAAAATATTATAATAAAACAGATAACTTTATATATAATAATAATAATAATAATAATAATAATAATAATAATATATTATAATAAAATAAATAACTTTATATATATTATTTAGGGCAATATGACCATAAACAGCTGTGTGTATATTTTATTTGTGCACAGTATATCAAAACTACGTCGTTTTGGCATATTTATTTTTTAAAAAAAACCAGCTTCTCTCCTCCTAAATCAGAAATCAAAAATAAATGTCAAAACGACGTAGTTTTAACAGACTGTGTACAAATAAAATATATACAGATGTGTATGACCATTATTCCCTATTATTTATAACATATATATATACAGTTTCCTATTTTATTACTATTGTTATTGTTATAATATTATATTATAATAATATAATATTATAATAAAAGTTTGCAAGAGAAAAGAAACTTGGGCACACCAAGTTTGAAAATTTGTAGAATAATTTTGATTGTGAGTCCTAGATGAATTTAAATAAAGTTGTGGGTCCCATGAAAAAATAAACCAAACTTATAACAAACGTCTCATGTTCAACCCCTATATTTATATTAAAAATTGAACAAATATCTACCACATATCACTTATTATACTTATCATTAACCTTTTATTAATCAATTATTTACACATTTTCAATTTTTTAACAATTTTTTATAATTAATATTATAGACTTGAAATACTAACAACCAGATCGTTTGCAGGAAAGAGGGAGCCTTACGTAAAAATGACGCGCAATTAAACAACCCTTGTTCTCATCAGAACTCTCTAGATATTGCCAATAATGCTAACAGGTCTAATAATATCATATCAAATAATATAAGTTATTGTGCCGTGACAATAATTGATTTAATAATATGAAATATTCTGCAGTTGCTACTGTAGCAATTATTGAATTAATAATTATAAAATACTGTGCAATACCGTGTAACACTTTAGGGTACCGCGTGCTACTATGGAATAATGCGTGCTATTGTAGAGTACTGTGTGCTACCGTACTTTTATCACCGAGTATTTTAAAAGTTGCAAATGTGATGAGTGGGAAATATACCCATGAATTAGATATAATTGGACTTGATTTATTGTTGTTTTTAAGTCTATTAAGATGGTTTTTACTTGTTTATTTGTTATTTTGCAAGATGGGGCAAAACAGGGACAATTCGGGGATTTCAGCATCATTAATGGCAAAACTGTAATTCTCTAGAGAGTTGCTAGCGCCGGGGCGCTGCCCTTAGTATTAAACCCAGCGCCACGACGCTGGGGTTTAGAAAAGGCTGATCGGGTTTTGGAAAAGAGGAGAAGTTAAGTGAAAAAAGAGTTCTGAGGTGAAGCTAACTTAGAGGGAAACAAAAAAAGCTGTAAAAAGAGAGACGTGATATACACACCGGGAGGAGACGTTTGGAGACTAACGGAGAATTACAAAAGATCGTGCAAAGGAATTCGAGTTGAAGATTGAAGATTGAAGATTGAAGATTGGAGGACTTATATAGAGTTTTCTTTCTCTTCTCTATTTCAGTTTTGTTATTCAATTAAGATGATTTCTATGGGATTGCTAGTTTTAATTTCCAGTATGAACTAATTTTTTAATTAAGACTACAATGGAACCTTTTATGTTTGCGATTTGATTATCTAGATTAATCCAGTTATTGAATCAATTTGAATTGTGTGACAACCCCAAAATAGGTCCATTCCATCCAACCTATTCTGAGTCGCCAAATACATGGTACAGAAAATAACTACAACTTTATTACAACAATTGTCGGGCAAAATACAACAACATATATGCTACGAGTTTGGATACAAATATATACCAAATGTGACTCATGTCCCAACCGTGGATAGCACCTCACAATGACACCTTACATAAAGGTATAGTCAAAAACTATTTTAGAAATTAGAATCATTGGGAAATGCTCAAGGAAACTTTCATACATAGGAGGCCATACTTCTAGGTTATGATAGATATCATATGGCCACAAAATTATCCTTGGTTGACCCAATAGACCCTAAAGAAAAACGAGAAGATTACTATCATATTCTTCCCAATGGGGAGTCTTCTCTTGACATATCATTATCTCCACTGTCTCTAATTGAGAATTATACTTCAAACAAACACCAATATTATATAGGTAGTGCTCGTAAATATACTCAGCAAGTGGATGAGCACATCCCTGTCTTATGATGACACGAGGTTGTATATCATTAGACATCTTGTATGATAGTGGCAAAACACCCTTCCAACGTTGGGTTCACCTCACCCTATTTGATTCACCAAATATAACTACTGAATGATGTATACAACACTTTTCTATACTGCTTAGGGGGAACCTCCACAGCTAGAGACCACCGTTCTATTTTTCCATTACTCTCGCTCGACCCAGCTACACTCTTATTACCTGAAAGGAATTGTGAAACAAAAGGGTGAGCACAACTAGCCCAGTAAAGAATATCATGACTAAAGATAAATAATTTATCAATAGCCTTTAATAGTAATAAATCAGAGATTTAGAACATATGGTAGATGATAAAAATTTTCAACCATAGTTGCAGCAGAACGAGCAATCCATTAGAAGAGTCAAATAGACCATAAAGTCTATTATCTTCTCCATGTTCAAAATCCACCAACAATGTTTTATCCTTGTAACATCACTCAACAGTTCCTTTCCACAATCATATGAATAACTCATAATCATAATTGTGATTCTAAATTTTTCTTCGCACCCAGGACGAAGAATATTTTCATCACCTGTCTTTACCTGAAACATCAAAGATCATGGTTATACCAAATCACAGTTCCTGTTCATAATCATGCTAATAAATCCATCTTTGCACTACGACCAAAGATATTCATCAACAAACCATCTTTGCACTACATGCCAAATATATTCAACAACAGTTCATTTTCGCACTACAGGCCAAAGATATTCATCAATAATTCATCTTTGCACTACAGGCCAAAGATATTCATCAACAATTCATCTTTGCACTACAGCCCAAAGATATTTATCAACAGTTCATCTTTGCACTACAGGCCAAAGATATTCATCAACAGTTCATCTTTGCATTACAGGCCAAAGATATTCATCAATAATTCATCTTTACACTACAGGCCAAAGATATTAATATCTCAAAGAAATATATAATCATTTCAGAATTTATATAAACAATAATTATAATCATGTTGATCATTTCAATTTTGCACGTAAGCTAAAGATATTCAATTATAAATTCAATGGTCATGATCATACCAATCAATAATTCAACTTTGCACTACTGGCCAAAGAGAACCTATAGTCATGATCATACCAAAAATCTACCCATCTTTACACTTAAGTCAAAGAAAAATTTCTTCACCAGGATTATAAAAATGTCATATATAATAGTAAAATCAATATAATCAAAGCATCTAGATTTAATCTTAAGAGAAATATTCATAAATCAACTATAATTTGGTTAGAAAAAGAAACTAATTTTGTCGTGAATAGTAACTCAAAAATAATAACTCGTGAATAGTAACTCATGAATAGTAAATCCGACACAAAAAGGTAGAAATTTCACAATAAAATACATACCAATATTTCGGTATAATGATATTAAAAGAATAATATTTCTTAAGCTTATAAACAATTTATTTTAATTGTTTACACTTTACTAAATAATACATTTAATCATCCTAAAATGCCAAACTCATAAGACCCTCATCAAAAATCTGCATATACCTCATACAGGATTCTCAAGCCATAAAATCCTATTTTCCAATTTTCTTACTTCACATAACATATTTAATTCATTTACTCATAACTAGTCTATTTTCATGAAAAATACCAAATCAGTTCCAAAAATATTTTTTTTCTGAGATTTAGCAGAATATAGTCCCATATTGAACATATATTTTTCTCAGAATTTTTAAAACTCATTTACTATTTTTCATATGGCCAAAACCGCCGAATATTTAGACATTTATCATAAATTGTATTTTTATCCAAAAATTCCGAAATTCACAGAGTACACTAATATTATATAGATATATTTCCAATAAAAATTTCATCAATTTTGGAGTTAACCACAATGAGTTATAAGCGGTTACTTTTAAAATAGTCTTTCCCCGTAAAATTCATAACTCTTAATTTATACATCCAAAAATCACCATTTTTGGACACAATTAATAAAACTCATCAAAATATCATTTTAAATTTTTCCAGAATTTTTTGAAGGTCAGAAGAATTACGAACTGAAAAACATAATAACCCTTAAAATCCCTTACCTCAAAAGAACAGTATTTCTGACTTGAATATTGGATATAACGTTGAGCAACACTCAAGATATCAAAATACTCACAAAAATATGCTTGATAATATAGAGAGAAAGAAAACTTGTTTCTGGTGTGTTTTTCAATTCTAACTTAAGCACCTATTTATAGGAAAATGCTAGAACGCCAAAGGAGACTAAAATAATAAATTAATATTATTTATTCTCTATTTTCTACATACCAACCATCAGCAATCAAAGCATGCCAAGGCTAAAAAAAAATCCCAGCAGCCCACATGTGTTCAACAACCAAAGTGGGTCCCACCCATAAATTAATAAAAGTCATTTTATTTTCTGAAACTTCAATAATTCATAGAAAATAGTTCTTTTATCAGAAAATTTGAATCTCGCGCTTTTTTATAGGAAATTCAATTCTCTACAACTTTGCAGAAGAAAGTTTTTCCAAATTCCAAACAGAAATTGACCGAAATCCATAAACGGACGATTTTACAGGCTATAATCAAATTTCAGTCAAGAAATGGGGTCCACCGACACACAAAACATGTGTTAATCATTTAATACAACAAAAATACTCTTCCTCCTTATATACTCGTATGTCCCACATTTATTGTAAAACTATCACCATTATTATATTATTAAATATAATAATAAATTATTTTATCAGAAAAGATAAAATATCATTTTTCAACAATTGTCACTTTAAAAATTTTCTCCATCTATATACACATAAAATTAATATTTTCCTCATCATATAAATCAATAATTAATAATTCACAAATAATATTACAGAATCATAGTACTGGCAACCAGGCCGTTCCTAGAAAAGATGGGGCTTTCCAATAAGGATTTCTCCTTATTGGCGCGCAATTAGATGACCAAACCTCTCCTTAGACAGAACTTTTTAGACATTGCCAATAATGCTATCTAATAATATTATTCAAATAATATGAATTATTGATCTGATAATAGAGATGATGTGCAACAACAATTATTGAAACAACAATAATATAAAATATCAACGCAGTAATTATTGAATCAATAAAATAAAATATTGAACAGTAATTACTGTGACAAATTTTCAGTAGTGCCTTCTTACGTAAGAATCAATAATTTCAAAAATACTGTGTAATATCGTGTGCTACTGTGCAATAACGCGTATTACTGTATTTTAACCACCGGGTATTCCAATAGTGTTAACGGTAACAACTACGCCGTTAATTATAAAAACTCAATTTTTGTCGTTATCTTCATCCGACCGTTTTTCGTTATGGGGCCCACAAATAGCTGCGCCGTCGTACGAATATTCCCCGATAGAAAGAATATTTCACGACCAACGAATATTCCCCGACAACAATGATTATTTTATAACCACTTGTTTATTTTGAAAAATTTTCACATTTCACCCATAACTTTAACTTTTTATCAATTTAACCATTTACTGAATTGTAATTATAAGAAAAATTGAATACTTTTATTTCATAAAATTCGGGGTCTTACAATCTCCCCTCCTTATGAAATTTCATCCCCGAAATTTACGTACCTGATATTTCGAAGAGTTGAGAATACCTTGCTTTTATTTCAGATTCTATCTCTCAGATTATCATGATTTCTCCATTGCTCATCTCCCATGATAACTTCATTTGGGTTCCTCATTTGTTGGGAAGTCATGACAACCGTCATCCCTCGAACTACTCGGCTTTGACTTGTCTGGGGCAGCATTTGGCGTCATCACTACCGTAGGAATATACTTTTCTATAGGACATATTCCTCCCTCAACTGCCTCGTCGTACTCCTGATTCATGAATCTCCTATTATCTTTCACTCTACGATTACTAATCCAAATCAAATCGTTGAATCACCAGCTCAAGACATAGAGTCACCTCCTCCTGAAGCTCAACCCCACACACCAGCCCCTCCATCAGATATCCCTTCCTCATCAACAAATGAGTACTTTAATCTGGATCTTGCTCTCTACACTATGCAAGATCAATACACAAGAGCCACTCCTTCAAACAATCAGCAACTCCTTGAGCTCATATCAGATCTTCCAACCAAAACAGAGTTGTCTGAAGCATCCAAGAAGGTGACCAAGGATATACAAGAAGACCTTGAAGTTCACTCAGACCTTGTTCACCTAAGGCTGACTCACTTGATCGATGATGCCAACACTCTCCCAATCAACCTAAGCTCTGAGCTGTCAAAGAAGCTTAGGGAGATTATAAAGGGCATGATTCAGAGTATTAATGAAAGGGATCAAATCCACTTTCAAGCTGCTAAGAAATATAGGGAAGCTATTCTTGTCTTGCAGAATAATCAGGAATCCCAGAATAAACTCATAATGGAAAGTCTCACGAGTCTACGGACTGCAATCAAAGAATTCTAAGGATTCTCCAAGGCCCAAATGAAATAGACCGAAGGTGTCTTGGCCATTCTCCAAAAGAGGGAAGCTCGAACTGATTCTCTAATTCAAGAAAATTGTGAAGACCTTGCTAAATCCAAGGATCAGCTCAACGAACTTGTACAAGGCATGACTCGCCTATCTGAAGATATTCGAACCCTTGATGCTGACATAAAGGGGGAGAATAAAGGGAAAGGAGAGAAAGGCAAGGGCAGAAGCAGAGACACATTCATCGCTCAATCATCAAGGAGCCCTCCTGCAAGACAGCCTCGTTACCAGACTCCACGACCTGAACATCAGTAAATTCTCATGGCTCAACCAATAAGAAGTCAAGAGCCCAGCTCACAAGGTGCAACCACTAAACACCTATGCATGCCTATTGGAGATCCTGCGTTCATGAACAGACACGAGAATAATGAACCGCTAAGTCAAAGCGAGCTGGAAGATATAGCATGGAGAAATGAAGTCAGTAGGAGAATGAGAACTGAAGAATATGCCAATCCTCCAAGGAACAAAAGGCAAAAGAAATAGAGATAAGTTGAAACTCAATTCTTATTGATGCAACTAAGCTTAACTGTAATATCTGTCTTTACAAACATTAATAAATTCATGCTTATTCTCTAGAAATTTCAGTTGTTCACTAAAACACTAAGTCATATTTACCTTCTTGCAACTGCATCTAAAAATTGATAATCATGACAAAAATCTCCTTGGTTATGTCAACATCAAATAGAGGGAGATTGTTGGGAGATTGCATATTTAAATTTAATGTTAAAATTAAGTATTCATGATTATATGTAAAGTCCTTCAAGGAATATATGTAAAAGAACTTAGTGATAGATCAAAATTGTTAAGTTGATGTGAGCTTTTAATGTTCATCATTCTGTAAATGAATGTATAAATGAAGAGATCAAAGTTGTTAGGTTGATCTATATCTTGAGATGTAATAGATAGGCTTCAACAGAATTGTAGTCTATCAAGTTGATCAAGAGATTGCAGACGTCAAGGCAGAATCGTAGAGCATCGAGAATCATAGTGTGTCTGCTTCGAAGGGCCTCTCCCAGAATTGTAGAGTGGTTCAAACACCTGCCAAGCCAACTCAGAGATTGTAGTGTGCTCTCGGAAGCGTAGAGTTTGTAAGCCAAGCAAGTGAAGATCGTAGTGTGCCAGTACTTAAGAGAAATCGTAGTGTTCTCATTTGCTAGAATCAGATCAAGCACCAAGATGGCTAGACACCACGATCAGAATCGTAGAGTATCATCTGTCTGCATCAGAAGCATCGAGTCGTGCCCATTTATTTAAAGAATAAATCCCAACAAATGTGGAATAGATTATAGACGTTGAAGTCCTCGGAAGTCCCAATGTCAACAGTCATCCTTAGTATACAATAAAGAAGCGTATTGAAGAAGCTAAGGAAAGTACTATGGGTCAGCAGAAAACATCTTTTCAGGTGTTAGGTGAGACAGCAGTCTGCTGTGTCAGTGGGCCAGACTGCAAATCAGAAGTTATGTAAAAAGTCTCCATCAAAGCTCAAAAATGTCAAATACATTTAATGCTTCAACGGATGTCTTCAACGGATACATTTTAAAGACCTCATATATGCAAAACATCAGCAGATGATAGAACCAAGCAAGCATTAAACAAAAACACTGAAGAACACTCAACGCTCAACTCTACGATCTGAAAAGAGAAAGCTTGCTCAGCTACTCAGTTCTTTCGAACAGGAGCTTAACGGCAACTGAGTAACACTATTCAAGAACTCATCAACTACTATCAAGTGAAGTAAAAAGTTTTCAAGTCAGAAGGACTTGAATAGTTCTAAGTGAACTGTGAAGAACCAAGACTGCTGGACTTGGAGAGTTCAAAAGTGAACTAAGAAGTTTCAAGACTGCTAGTCTTAAAGGAATCTGTGAGATTCAGAAAGTGTAAAGATATCCTTAATGAATTTCCTACTCGAAGAGTAGAAGAGTAGAATAGGAGCTTTAAGTGCTTTGAACCACTTAAAACACTGTGTCTTTTACATTATTGCTATAACTGCTTATCTCTCATTAACTTGTTATATCTTAAAGGTGAAACAAACAACTCACAATTCCACTATGTTTAAGTCATTATCAAAACTAACAAGTATTTCAAAAAGAATTTTAAAATATCTATTCAACCCCCCCCTTCTAGATAACTATTGCGTCTCTGGGAACTAACACAGAGTCTAACTTTGTGCAAATTAACGATTTTATGATTCCATGTTTGAATTGATATGCGATTGGATCGAATATTCTGGGCAAACAAAAAAATTTGGTTCTGCTACACGGCCACACCGTGTCCCAATTCATTCTGGTCGCAGTCGCGCCTTCCCCAGGAAAAGTTTATTCTGGCATGCAGCGCGGCCGCGCTGTGTCCCAGTTCATTCTGGGAACGACCACACCACATGCTAGAATCTGAAATATTTGTTTTTTCTATTAACATAAATAGTTTATTTAATTGATAAAAGTTTAAAATAAAGATAGTTATTTTATCTGAAATATGATTTCAGATTGCTAAAAATTAAATAGTTTAATTTTGATTTGGTTTTTTATTAAAATAAAAGAGTTTATTTTGTTTTAAAAACTAAATATTAGCGAACTTTTGCCCATTAAATTGATATCAATGCATACATGGAATGGATTTATGATTCATGGTATGAATGTTATTTATTGATATATATGATGATATGTATGATAATAAATGGGATTAATTAGCCTATTGACCAATCTGATTGGATTTTATTTTAATTGGACGCATGAATGTATGAGTTTTATTAAATGGACTCTGCGTACCTCGTCTTCTCTAGTTTTTCTTAATGTAAATTTTTCTCCCTCCTATCTACTAGACCAGATGTCGCTCATGCACTTAGTCTAACAAGCAGATATCAGTCGAATCTAGGAGAAGAGCACTGGAAGGAAGTGAAAAATATCCTAAAGTACTTAAGAAGAACCAATGATGTATTTCATGTCTACGGTGGGTCTAAATTAAAACTAAAAGGCTTCATAGACTCAAGTTTTTAAACGGACCAAGATGACAGTAAATCCATTTTGGGGTATGTGTTTACTTTAAATGGTGGCGCAGTGAGTTGGAAGAGTTCCAAACAGTAAATAGTTGTTGATTCAGTGATAGAGACAGACTACATAGATGCAAGTGAAGCTGTAAATAAGGCTGTTTGGATGAAGAAGTTCATAACTGAACTTAGTGTGGTTCCTAGCATTAACGGAGCAGTACATTTATTCTGTGACAACATCGGAGCTGTTGCGCATGCTAAGGAACCCAGGTCTCATCTAAAATCCAAACACGTGTTGCGGCGGTTTCATTTGATTAAAGAAATCATTAAAAGAGGAAATATCTGAAAGTAGTATGCATACAAGCCAATCATGTATGTTGATAAAACATATACTTTGTAAACAATCTTATTCATTTATTAATAAAAGTATTTATTTATTAAAGGCATTTAATTATCTATATGGTGTTGTTTTTAATAATATGTGATAAACCCATAATTTTAAGCAATACTTTTATAATCATGATGAGATCATGCTAATGAGATCTAAATTCTTAGATAGCATAAAAACTAAAATGTTTCCAATCGATGGATTACTAAAAACGGGATTGGTGAATCCGAATTGATTGGTACATACGTTGCTTGCTCATTAGATGAGGATGATTGATCTCGTGATCATTTGTGTTGAGACACTAAAGCAAGTATGTAGGTGATTATTGGAGAATAAGTGATGAGTGAGTTTTATACACATGAATTGGATACATTCGGGCTTAATTTATTGTTGTTCTCAAGTCTTTTAGGATGTTTTTATGTGTTTGTGTTTATTCATGCATGTTTTATATTGTTTTGTAGGAATTGGGACAAAAGTTACATGGATCGACGTTCGGGGTGGCTAGATGCGCGTTTTCGGCTTACCATTTACACAGCAGTCACTTCAGAGTCAATTTGAGTATTTCTACGGACCTTATTTCGAAAAACTTAAAGAATGAAAGTTGTAGATCTACTTCTCCTCTTTCTGGAACATCTTGAGTCATCGAAATCGGAGTTCGGACGAAGAAGTTATGGCCATTTTTCCAAAGGACGTCGGAGCAGAAAATTCCAGAAAAACTTCCAGCGCCGGGGCGCCCATTTCATGCCTATTTCCAGCGCCGGGGCGCTGGGGGGCAGAATCCCAGCGCCGTGCCCAGCGCCGGGGCACTGGGGAAGTCAGTGGAAAGGCTTGGACGCGTTTTGGGGCTAATTTTGACATCTTTTTGACTCCAAATTGGATTGAGTTTGTTCCTAACCTAAAAATTAAACTTGTAACCTATAAATACATGATGTAAGACATAAAATAGGGGGGGATTACATAGATTAGACTAGATTAAACACTCTATTAGATTAGAATCTAAACCCTAGTTCTTAATTAGCCATTAGAGATTGAAGCAACTTGGAGATCATTGAAGATCAAGAGCAGGAGCAAGAGGGGAGCATCAGATTTGCTGACAACAGATTCTATTCTCTTCTCTTATCATACTTTTATCTTTTAATATCTATTCAGTTGTGGATTCTTAGTTTCAATTCATTAATTATGAACTAACTCTTTTATTAAGATTTCAATTGAACCTTTTATGTCTATGAATTAGTTATTCGATTTATTCCAATTATTTATGTCAAAGTGAATTGTTTATCTTGTCTTGAGCTTATTGATTAATTATCTGATCAGTAATTACCTTGTTACTCTAGAAGGAATCGGAAGAGAAATTCTAGGGTTAGAACTGGGCATGATAACATGTGACTTAGTTATTTGCATGGTGAATAATTAAGTTTGTGAATAGAATGGAAATATCTGTTTACCACATGTAACACATAAGGAATTGGGATTGAAAAGAGTTTAATTCAATTATTTTGCATAGGAATATAGCAAGATTAATCTGGATTAAATAGAAGTCAATTGATCACTTGGAAAAGGACTTTTGGCATTTGAGAATTTCTATTAACAATTCAGTAGGCATAATAATTGGGATAGTTAGATAATTGATTTATAGTTTATAATTGGGGATATTGAAGTCTTAATCTTTATTTATTTGAATTAATTTTAGAGTAATCTAGATTTAATTGATTAATTTAGTTTTCTTAATTAGAAAAATCACAATTTATGGTTGTTTAAATAAAATTGATTTGGTTAAGAGTTAGTACTTAGTAATTTTTATTAAATAATTCCTCGTGGGAACGATACTTTTCTTATCACTTTATTACTTGTTGACCGTGTATACTTGCACGTATTCATTGATTGCGAAATCGATCAACAATAAGTTCACTGAACGTGGCTCGCTAAGGAATACCTAATGGAGTTTTACTTGCCTGTCAATAGGAATTCCTGTAGTGATAGTAGTACAAGTGATCCTTACACTTGAGATCATCATAGTATCTTGTGTATAATAAATTATACTTTGACATATTTCTTAACACTCTTAGGGTATATCAAAGGGTATGCTTGGGTGTAATAAGTTATATATGGAGATAGTGAATGATTAATAAAGAATCTAGTGCTTCTAGTAAAAGAAGAGATATGTCCTATGTAATTCGATAAATGACAACCCAAGAATCCTTGACCAAGGTGGAATGGAATAATAAAGGAGTTTCTAATTTGTATTTATTCGGAGTTGTGCATTTGGGAATCGAAATACATATAATTAAATAAATAAGACTTGATAGTAAATTCATGTCTTATATTTAATTAGGACATTGTATGGTGGAAGGTTTGAATTGTACGGTAACTATTTACTCAAAAGTTCTTTTATGATTAATGTTAAAATCTATATTATCTAGAAAGTCGTTAATCGCTAAGAAAACTTATCCGTTTTGTAGAATAAATGTTATTTATTTAAATAAATTAATAGTTTAATTTATTTATTTAAATAAGATTAGAATTGTTCTAATTGATTTATTAACAACCGGTTTAATATGGAAAAACTAAAGGGTCACACCATAAAAGGAAAAATATTTATTTAAGAAGTAAATAATATAATTGTAATAATAAGTTAAATATATTTAATTTAATCTATAGTGATAGAATAAATTAAATAGTTTAATATTTATTATTTAATAATTTAAAAATATTAAATATAAATTAATAAGAGGAGTCTTATTATTATTACTACTATTATTAAGTTAATTCTTAAAGGTGTTTGAGAATTAATTAACATTAGTACTCTCAAATATTCCTAATAAGATTAGGAAACTAATTAATTAAAAGGTTTAATTAATTAAATAAAACATTATTCCTAAATAGTTTAGGAGGGTTCCCTAAATCTATAAATATGAAAGTCTTTTTATGGAGAAAGGGTGACAATAAGTTACGCAATTTTATTCCAAGAGTTGGGAGAGTACACCTTTTCTGTCAAAGATAGGAAAAATAAGGGTTTAGTCAAACACCCTTCTTCTTGAGTTTTTTGTTCTTCCTTGGTGGATCACCTCTAGAGGTCAAACGCTTGGGTGGCTAACGTTGATCAAAGGAAGGAATCAATCCTGAGTATTCAAGGAGAGTACAAAGGACTAAGAGTTGAACTTGTACTTGAGGAAGCTCGAATCTTCAAGGGTATGATTCTGATTCTCCTACTCTCTTATAGATTGATAATCAAGCACAAGAACGATCATGGTTTTTGGTTTGTAAGAAAATATTAAAATCCAATTTTATTACGCTTCCGCTTCATTTATGTAATTTGATTGTATGTTCACATTTCTAGCAAACCTAACAATGTCACCCTAGAGCGTGTGGACTCTCAAGACAACATTGCAGATCCATTTACTAAAGCTTTAACACAATAATAGTTCGATCGTCACTCAGAGAAGATGGGTACGAGATACCATGGCGATTAGCTTTAGTACAAGTGGGAGATTGAATGTAGTATGCATACAAGTCAATCATGTTTGATGATAAAGCATATACTTTGTAAACAATCTTATTAATTTATTAATAAAAGTATTTATTTACTAAAGGCATTTAATTATCTACATGGAGTTGTTTTAATAATATGTGATGAACCTATAGTTTTAAGCAATATTTTTATAATCATGATGAGATCATGCTAATGTGATCTAAATTCTTAGATAACTTAAAAACTAAAATGTTCCCAATCGATGGATCACTAAAAAGGAGATTAGTGAATCCGGATAGATTGGTACATACGTTGCTTGCTTATTAGATGAGGATAATTGATCGCATGATCATTTGCATGGACACACTAAAGCATGTATGTAGGTGCTTATTAGAGAATAAGTTCACTGAACGTGACTCGCTAAGGAATACCTAATGGAGTTTTACTTGTCTATCAATAGGAATTCCTGAAGTGATAGTAGTACAAGTTATCCTTAGACTTGAGATCATCATAGTATCTTGTGTGTGATGAGTTATTCCAAGAGTTGGGAGAGTACACCTTTTCTATTAAGATAGAAAACTAGGGTTTTACCAAATACCCTTCTTCTTGATTTTTGTTCTTCCTTGGTGGATCACCTCTAGAGATCAAATCCTTGGGTGACTAATGTTGATCAAATGAAGGAATTCAATCCCGCAAATTCAAGGAGACTACGAAGGTCTAGGAGTTGAACTTGTACCTGAGAAAGCTTGATTCTACAAGGGTATGAATCTGAATTTCCTTCTTCTTTGTTTAGATTAAGCACAAAGCATGATCATTGTGACACCCCCAAAATAGGTCCACACAATCCATTCTGAGTCGCCAAATACATGTACAGAAACCAAATACAAATTTCATTAATACAAATGTCGTGCAAAATACGACAACACATGTGCTGTGAGTTTTAGTACAAATATTGTCTTGTAGACAATATCCAAACTCAAATAAAGTCCTCATTACAATTATTGATACACTATTTTACAAAATAGTGAGGACTGCTATAATAATTGTCTTGAACCATCACTCCACACCCCGACTAGTACCAGCTTTATTCTCGCCTCCTAAGAAGAACAATGGAACAAAAAGGAAAAGGGTGAGCTCAACTAGCCCAATAAAGAATATTATGACTAAGATAATGAAAAATAAATTATCGTTAGCCTTCAATAAATCAGATAAAATATAATGGACAACAAGTTTTAGATCAATATTCGCAGTAGAAATAACAATTCATTAGAAGAGTTAAGTAGAGAATGAAGTCTACTATCTTCTATAATTTAAAAGCCCATCATTAATATTTTATCCCTGTAACATCAATCAATATACATCTTGAATCAAATATTCATCTTTGCACTACGGGCCAAAGATATTCATTTGTATCACCAGTTGGTCATGTTCATCTCAACACCTGTCCATTTTGCACTACGAACCAAAGATATTTATCAGGTAATCATTCATCTTTGCACTACAGGCCAAAGATATTCATCAAATAATCATTCATCTTTGCACTACAGGCCAAAGATATTCAGTTATATCAACATTTAGGACTGAGGATGATAAAAAATATTTTAAAGAAAACGAATCCAGTGAGACAAAAGGACAAAGATTAGGGATTCGTACTTTAGTTTATCCAAGTTCAAAAATACTCCATAATAATCAATTGTGGAGCAAAATTCAAGAATGAAGATCAAAACATGAATACAATCAAAGATAGTAACCATAATAGGCAACTTGGGTAAAAAAAGAAAAATTAATTTTTCTGTAAATAATGTCGTATTCGTGAATAGTGTCGTATACATGAATAGTAACCTCGACATGAAAAGAAAAAAAATCATAATAAAATTTATACCAATATTTCGGTGAAATGATATTAAAATTAACAACATCATTTACTTGAAAAATAACATTCTTTACCTCAAAAGACAAGTACTTCTGACTGAAATATCGGATATAATGTTGAAGAAAACTTGCACGGCTTATCAACTCTCAAAGTATCTAAATACTCACAAAAATACGCTCGATATTATAGGGAGAGAAAACTTCTGATTCTGGTGTAATTTTCATTTCTAGCTAAGCACCCTATTTATAGAAAAATGCTAGAATACCAATGTTGACTAACCTACTACTGGCGGCTTCCACCCTTTGCCATTCACGCACACCACACTTTGAAATTTAAGCATTTTTCCACAAAAAACAAAAGTGGGGCCCACCCATATTTTTAATAAAAATATTTATTTCTGAAACTTCAATAATTCATAATAAATAGCCCTTTTATCATAAAAATACAAATTCTATGTCTTTTTCATAGGAAATTTAATTTTCTACAACTTTGCAGAAGAAAGTTTTTCTAAATTCAAAATGAAAAATGACCCAAATTTACATACGGATGATTTTTCCACACTTTCATTTCGACAAAATACATATACTGATAAAAACAACCATCAACACTAATTCCTTCATTTATATCAAAATTGAACCAATATCCACCACATAATAATTAATATTATAAGCTCACAATATCAACAACCAGATCATTCTCAGGAAAGAGGGGGCTTTTCGATAAGGACTTCTCCTTATTGGCGCGCAATTAGATGACCGAACCCCTTTCCTCGACAGAATTTTCTAGACATTGTCAATAATGCTAACTAATAATATAAATAATTGTGTCGCGTCAATTATTAATTTAATAATATAAAATATTATACAGATGAAACTATGACAATAATTGAATCAATAATATAAAAAATTGTGCAACAATTACTGTGACAATTATTGAATGGAACTAAGTGACTTCTTACGTAAGAATCAATAATCCAAAAATATTGTGCAATACCGTGTGCTACTATGCAATCACGCGTAATACTGTACTTTTTATCACCGGGTATTTTAACAGTTAACGGTAAAAGTTTTGCCTTTATTTTTATAAAAAGGTTATTTCTGTCACTTTCCATATCCGACAGTTTTTCCATTATGTGGTCCACCAATGATTGCGCCGTCGTACGGATATTCCCCGACAAAAAGAATATTCCCTGACCAAACGAATATTTTATGACCAAACGAATATTTTATGACCACTTGTTTACTTTGCAAAATTTGCACATTTCACCCATAACTAAAGCATTATATCAAATCAACACCTTATTATTCAAAATAATAGTTAAAGAAATGAAATCTTTATTCATAAAAAGTTGGGGTCTTACAATCATGGTGATGGTTTGTATGAAAATTTTAAATTTCATTTTATCATGCTTCCACTATGTTTATGTGATTTGATTACGTAATCCCGCTATATACAAACCTAACACTAGATGGGGGGTCGAATAGATTATTACTATTTAAAATTAATCAAAAGTCTTTTTGAATAATTAATTTGTAATAAAATAAATTAATATGCAAGACTGTTAAAATTCAATCACACAATGCACATAGATTTGTTTGGTTCACAACATACATCTCAGGTATGTTGCTATGTCCAGTTTCAAGCTCCTTTCTAAGACTTGAGATCATATTACTCCCAGTAATAAATACTCATTCAAAAGGCGGAGAAGCCTTAATAAAGTTTTAAAAACAAACTTCCAACTATAAACAACTAACTATCTTGGACAACAAGCTCCCAGTTCCCTCCACAAGCTTAGTTACAACTTTCCTTTAAGTTCAGTTCTATTTTATGATATGGCCTTGAAACGATTGATGAGTAGGTTTTTAACCTACAATTTAATCGTATTTAGCTTGATATATTGTTAGTTTTTGAGATTTTTCATGTTGCTTTTGATGGATTTTTGTTATGTGTGCAAGAGAATATGTTGATGATGGTTAAGAGTTAAAATGTGAAGAAATAAGTGATTTTGGACATACTGCATCACCGGCGTGGGGGGCGCCGTGATTACATAGAAGACAGTGTGGGGCGAGCTGCATGGAAAGAACATTCTGCTGACATAGCGCGGGAAGCGCTGCAATAACAAAGTACCCGACGCGGGGCGTGCCGGTCGGACGGGACAAATGTTGAGCTGGTTTATTTTGCTAGAAGTTGAGTTTTGTTTGGAGCTATGATTTCTTTATGTAATAGGGTCAAGTTAGGAGTGTGACAAGGAAGTTATTTCATAGTAATTGGGTTGTTTTGAGTTAAAAACTTGTTGGGTACAAATAGGAGTTTGATTTTTATTAGAATTCCTAACTGGATGGGATGGGATGACTTTGATATGGATTGGGATTGGATTTGGTTCAACTGAGGGGAATTAATTATGTCAATTAGCAGAGTGCTGAACTTATCCATGAATTCAATTACACTTTAGAGAGCCATAACTTAGGAGAAGATCTTGGAGGAACGAAGGAAGGAGGTGATTTCACGAAGATTGCAGAATTGAAGGCTGAGAAGGGTAGTGTATTACTATTCTTCTTTTTAAATTCAGTTCTTGTAATTGGGATGATGATTTCTTTACTTTGTTCA
The DNA here is from genome assembly GCA_016801055.1 of Panax notoginseng. NCBI lineage: Eukaryota > Viridiplantae > Streptophyta > Magnoliopsida > Apiales > Araliaceae > Panax > Panax notoginseng. The sequence continues at coordinate 148,504,097 of CM029015.1, read as the reverse complement.
GTTTTTAATTCATTAATTATGAACTAAATTACTTTTTAGGCTTGCAATGGATCTTTAGTGTTGAATGATAATTGCCATGCCTTGATTTGAGTTTAATAAACTATCAATTCAGTTTATCGATTGTGATTTGTATTTAATTTATGAATTGTTTGATCACCAATTTTATGTGGATTTGTATGGATTCGAGAGATGATGTATGAATCTAGACCTAATCATAATAGCACGTGTTCTTGAAATCTGTGTTTTAATGGAATCTAGATGAATGTTAGGATAGAGATATACCTAGCATCATATGTAATCGGGTAAAGAACTTGGAATTTAAATTTTTTTAATTTTAATTCACATAGAGATATAGTGAATTAGTTAATTAGGATGTTTGGCTTAATTCTATCTAATTTTTGAACTTAAGTTAATATGGTGTTAGTTCATTGAGAGATGGCTAGTTCTACATAAGTGTTCTTGATTAATAAACTGAGATAGTGAATTAAACTGGAGTAAGGTGTGATAATTGGAGTGAGACTTAAAGTGAAGTTGTAAGCCTAATTCTCCATTATTTGCTTGAAATTACGGTTTTTATGTTGTGTTGATTGATTGGTATTTTTAGTTTCTTAATTTTCTTTAATTATAATCATTAATTTGGATAGTTTAATAAAATTGGGTTTATATAAAACTGGTAATTGTTAGAATTAATTTTTTACTATTCTCTGTGGGAACGATTCTTTTCTTATCATTATATTACTTGTTGACCACGTATACTTGCGTGTTGTGCGTAATTAGAATTCGACCAACAACGATAGCCTTTTCCTCACCTCACAAGTACACTAGAGACCCAACTCCTAGCTGACATCTCTAAGACTCTAGTCTTAGTCAAAGAATTACTTGTCTTTCTCACAGGTACATAAAATAAACTAACTCTACCATTTTCTTTTTTACAAATGATTGAGAGAAATTTTGCTTCTAAGATAAGTAGATAAGATTTAGTATAGGAATACAAAAGTTTAAATAACTTTTATATTTGATACTTATCAAAGAAGTAGATAGCAATTAATGATCAGATAAAAGTTCAAAGATTTTTATATTTGTATGAATAGGCTTCTTTAGAAGCATATATTAAATTTATGCTTAGATCAAAAGTGCTTCTGAATAAGCAAATATGTGAATTTATTCACAGTTATAAATGTTTATATAACTTTATATTTGAGTGAAAATGCTTCTTTAGTAAGTCGATGTTCAAATTTAAGCTTGAATCAAATATGCTTTCGTATAAGCAGATATTAATTTATGTCCAAATTTATAAAGATTTATTCTCTTTATAAATAAAGAATGTGTTTCTTTGTTAAACATGTATAACTTTAATTTTAGATATAAAAGTTTAAATAACTTTTATAGTGAGTGATATACTTCTTTTAAGAATATAAAATCACTGAAGTTTGTGATATAAAAGTGTGGGCCCAAGTGCGAAAGGGTTCACATGACCTAATTAAATTAAATGTACAAATTAGGGTTTATACTATAATTAAATGAATGACAGAAAAGACAAAAATGAATGAACAAGACCGCAATTAATGAACGAAGCATTAAATGAGCAAAAGGAAAAAACCCTAGGATTACAACCACACCATCTAGTACCACCTTGGGAAGGTGAATGCCCAAAAACATATTTTGTCCGACTTATAGAAGATGGAGATAGAAATGAGGACACCAGGGACCCATATGAAGATTGCACATATTTGAGTAGAACCAATTTTAATTGACAAAATTAAGACTGCTCAAACTACTGATCTTGCACTAGTGAGTATGATAAAGAGAGTACAATAAGGTGTTATTCCAGAAGCAAGAATCGACGAGAAAATGATACTTCGAGTCAATTCTCGACTATATGTTCCTAATAATCCTAAATTAAAATATAAAATCATGATGGAGGCACATAGTACACCGTTTGAAATCCACCCTGGAAGTAATAAATGTATTGTGATATTCGACTTACATTTTAGTAGAGTAATATGAAGAGAGAGATCACATAATTCATCTTAAGGTGTTTATCATGTCAACGTGTTAGGGTAGAACATCAAGTACCTAAGGGTCCATTGCATCCACTTAAGGTTCCAAAATGGAAGTGGGAGCATATCACCATGGACTTCGTGACAGGTCTTCCCAAAGTTTCTCAAGGCTTGGACGCAATTTGGGTCATTATAGATAGATTGACCAAGTCATCTTATTTTTTACCTATACGAGAAAGCTATTCACTTGAGCATCTTGCCAATTTGTACATTAGTGAAGTTATGAGACTACATGACAAGCTAATATCAATAGTTTCTAATCAGGATCCCATATTCACTTCACGATTTTAGATCAACTTGCAAAAAGCTATGGGCACCGAGTTACAATTCAGGTCTGCATACCATCCCCAAACGGATAATCCAGACGCTCGAGGATCTATTAAGACTTTACATACTAGACTTCAAGGGAAGTTGGGACAAGTATTTAGCCTTGGTGGAATTCTCCTACAACAACAATTACCAAACAAGTATAGGCATGGATCCATTCGAGGTTTTATATGGATGAAAGTGTCACTCTCCAGTATGTTGAGACGAGGTAGGAGAAGCAAAATTGTTAGGCCCGGATATGGTACGTATAACTATAGAAAAGATCTAGATAGTCTGACAATGAATACAACCAGCACAAGAACGACAAAAGAGTTATGATGATCTTTATCGGAGATACGAAGGATTCAATGTCGGGGATCATGTATTTTTACATATTACTCTATGAAAAAGAATTACGAGATTTGGAAAGAAAGAAAAGCTCAATCCTAGATTTATTGGCCTATTTGAAATCCTCGATTGAGTAGGAGCTGTGTCATACATATTAGTGTTACCGCCAAGTATGTCTCGCATTCATAACGTTTTTACAATATCTATGCTACGCAAATATGTGAAAGACCCGAACCACATCATTGAATTGAAACCAAACGCAATAGTAGAAGATTTAATGTATGAGGAGACTATTGTCAAGATCTTGGATAAAAAAGAACATATTCTAAGCTCAAAAGTCATACCTTAAGTCAAAGTCCTATGGAGAAACCATGATACAAAGAAAATCACCTAGGAGTTAGAATCTAAAATAAAAGCTATTTATCCTCATCTCTTTGAAATGTCAAGTACGTACGTCAATTTCGAAAGTTGTAAACCCCCGACTTTTATGAAATAAAAATTTAATTTTCTTTATAATTATTATTTTGAACAGTAAATTGTTAAAAGGTTAATGATAAGGGTGATATGTGCCAAATTATAGAAGTATGTCGGGGAATATTCGTTGTGTCGGCGAATATTCGTGTTGTTGAGAATATTAGGTGAAAGTACGACGTGGCCGATATAACCAATCATTGGTAGGTCCCATAAAAAAATATTTTCGGATACTGAAAAAGAAAAAAAATAACCTTTTTAATAAAAATTGTCAATGATAATATCACTTTTAACCATTTAAATAGTCGGTGATAAAAGTACAGTAGCACGCGGTATTCTACAGTGGCACACGGCATCCCACAATATCACATGGTATTGCACAGTACTTCATATTATTGATTTAATAATTGTTACAGTAGTAACTGCATTATATTTTATATTATTGAGGTCAATAATTATTACAGTAACATTTGAACAATATTTCATATTCTTGAATCAATAATTGTCACGGCATAGTAACTCATATTATTTGATATGATATTATTAGACTGGTTAATATTATTGGTAATGTCTAGAAGTTCTGTCAAGGAAAGGGGTTATTTAATTGCGCATCGTTTATACGGAAGGCCTCTTATTTTCTGGGAACGATCTGGTTGTCAGTAGTGTAAGTCTATAATATTAATAGTGAATAATTATTGAAGGATTAAAAAATGTTGATTAAAAATATGTGATGTGTAGTTGTTGACACTCGAAGGAACTAAGGATGATAAATATTATGTGGTAGATATTTGTTTAAACTTTGTCATAAATAGAAGGGTTAGCATGAGACGTTTGGTGTAAGTTTGACTTATTTTTTTGTGGGACCCACAAACTTGTCAGTGAGACCCATAACTTTATTTAATTTCTTTCGTGGAACCCACAATGGGACCCTTCCGCGGGACCCACAATTTATCCAAGATTCACTTGTCTCTTGGTATTGCCAATAGCCATTTGCCCCTTCACCAAGAGTCATTTGCCTCTTCGCGAGAGCCAATTTAGGCCAAGGGCCAATTTGAAGTTTGTCTATAAATAGAAATAAGTATTCTTCATATTTTTTATTGACAACTCATAAGAGAAAGCTAAAGCGTGAGGATAACAGAGAACAAAGGTAGAAGAAGAATATTTGAGAAGCAAGCATACACTAACAACACCAAATTCTTCTACTACAATATTGCAATATCTAGTCTCTTATTAAGGTAAGGGATATCATTTTCTTTCATACTCCATATTATGGTAAAAAATTATTATTCAGCTTTATCATTAAATTGTGAAAATTTCTTAAATGATAAGAATATCCTTAATAGTTTGTGTTTCATCTAATATGTTTGACCTGAATATTCCTATTAAGTTTTAATTATTATTTTTGTGCTGAAAACTTATATTTTCTTGAACTTTATACTTTATCAAGAATTCTAATCATTTTTTGGATATCGTGTTGATAATTTGGACTCTAGATAAATTAAATTGAAAATCACAAATGTTTTTTCTTTATTTTATTATTTTGATTATTCTTGTCCATTCATCATATTATTGATTTGTATTAATTATCAAAACTAAGTTGTTGAGAATGCCTTTGGCCTGGATGCAATGACAAAATGATTGTTGAATGTATTTAGCTTGTGTGGCAAAGACACGTGGTGAAAGTTCTCTTTGGCTGAAGTGCAATTAGAAACCGTTGATTAACATGATTATGACCAGGAACTGTGAATTAATATAGTCATGACCTTTGGTGTTACAGACAAAGGCTTGTGGTGAAATTTCTCTTTGACCTAGGTACAAAGAGAAACTATTTGAGTGGCCTCATTATGAATTGTTGATTAGTGTCAAAGTGATATAATATTGATGGTAAATTTTTAATTGGAGAAGATAGTAGATATTATAAATTATTTGACTCTTCTAATAGATTGCTTGTAAGACCCCAACTTTTATGAATAAAGATTTAATTTTCTCTAATTATTATTTTGAATAATAAGGTATTAATTTGATATAATATTATAGTTATGGGTGATGTGTGTAAATTTTACAAAGTAAGCAAGTTGTCATAAAATATTCGTTTTATCGGGGAATATTCGTACGACGACGCAATCATTGGTGGACCACATAACGGAATAACTGTCGGATATCGAAAGCGATAAAAATAACCTTTTTATAAAAAATAACGGCAAGACTTTTACCGTAAAACTGTTGAAATACTCAGTGATAAAAGTATAGTAATATGCATTGTTGCAAAATAGCACACGGTATTGCACATTATCTCTGATTATTGATGCTTACGTAAGAAGTCACTTAGTTTCATTCAATAATTGCCACAGTAGTTGTTGCATAGTATTTCATATTATTAATTCAATTATTGTCACAGTATTATCTGCACAATATTTTATATTATTAAATCAATAATTAAGACGACACAATTATTCATATTATTATTTGTATTATTGACAATGTCTAGAAAATTCTGTTGAGGAAAGGAGTTTGGTTATTTAATTGCGTGCCAGTAAGGAGAAATCCTTATTGGAAAGTCCCCTCTTTCTTGGGAATAATCTGGTTCTCAATATTGTGAGTTATAATATTAAATGATGAATAATTGTTAAAAGATTAAAAATATGTTAATTAAAGATAAGTGATTTGTGGTAAATATTTATTCAATTTTTGATATAAATAAACGGGTTTGTCATGAGGCTTTTGTTGTAAGTTTAGCATATTATTCCATGGGGAGATGTGCTAATTTTTCAGATCGTCGGTTGAAATTTTAATAGCAAATCAATATGTACCGTCAGTTGAAGTTTTAATAGTAAATCAATATAAACTGTTGGTTGAAGTTTTAATGGTAAATTAATATGGACTGTCGGTTGAAGTTTTAATAGTAAATTAATATGGACCGTTAGTTGAAGTTTTAATAGTAAATCAATATGAACCGTTAGTTGAAGTTTTAATAGTAAATAAATATGGACCGTCCGTTTTAATAGTAAATCAATCTGGACCGTCCGTGAATCAGTTACTATTTAATCCATTCTCCTATAAATAGAAGCTCATTTCTTCATTCTTTCTCACCAATTCACTACAACTATAGAGAGAGAAACTATAGAGAGAATAAGAGATAAAGAAGAAAAGTATTCTGCTACTACACTATTACAGTATCCAATCTCCTACTAAGGTAAGGGGTATTATTTCTTTTATATTCGTAAAGGATGTCATTTACTTCATACTCATAAGGGTTATCCTTCATATTCATTCTTTATTAATTTATGGGTATAACCTATCTACGCGGATTATCGCATGCATGGTGAATAACCCTTTGTATTCATCCTTTTTTAATCTGTTGGTATAACTTGTCTACGCGGATTACCGCATGATGGGTGAAAATCCATTTGCAGTTTCGTATATTCTTTCATACTCGTATGAGATATTATTTCTTTTGTACTCATCAAGGGATATCGTCTTCTTTCATATTTCTCTATTTATGGTACGAATTTATTGTTTGTTTCCATAACATTATTATTAAATGGTGAAAACCCTTGAAATTAGTAGAATATTCTTAATAGTTTGTGCTTCATCTAGTATCATTTCATTATTGGTCTGAACTTTCTTATTGAAATTTTAATCTTTTTATGGCGGGGTACTATTCATGGCGGGGTACTATTTATTCGGGGTACTTTTTATTTGAGTACTATTTATTCGGGGTACTATTCACGACAAAATTAGTTTCTTTTCTGTCCATATTATTTTTGATACATGAATATCATTCTTGAATTTTACTCCACAATTAGTTATCATGTTAACAATTTGGACATTCTTGAACTCTGGATAAATTAAATTATAAATCTCCAATATTTATCATTGATCTCACTTGATTGATTCTTTATATCTTTGTTATCATCATCATGCTTATATTATGTTGAAAGTCATCTTTGGCCCGTAGTGCATAGATGGACAATTGATTGGTATGATTATGACTAGGAATTGTGTATTGGTATAATCATGACATGTAATGTTACAAACAAAGGTTGTGGTGAAAGTCCTCTTTGGCCCGTAGTGCATAGATAGACAGGTGTTTGACATGATTATGACCACTGGTGATACAAACGAATATCTTTGGCCTGTAGTGCATTGATAATTCGTTAATTTAAAATATTTATTGATTGGTGTTACAGGGATAAAATATTGATGATGGACTTTTGAATCATAGAAGATAGTAGACATCATGCTCTACATGACTCTTCTAATGGATTGATATTTCTGATGCAGTTGTTGATCTTAAACTTGTTGTCTATTGTATTCTATCATATTTTTCTCTGTTGAGCACGAAGGATAATTTGTTCTTCATTATCTTAGTCATAATATTTTTTACTGGGCTAGTTGAGCTCACCCTTTTTCTTTTAGTTTCATTGCTCTTCTCAGGAGGCGAGAATGTAGTTGGGCCTAGTCGGGGAGTGGAGTAATGGTCCAAGATAATTATTATAGTAGTTCTCACTATTTTGTAAAATAGTGTGATAATAATTGTAATGAGGACTATATTTGAGTTTGGATATTGTCTACAAGACAATATTTGTATTGAAACTCTCAGCTTATGTGTTGTCGTATTTTGTACGATAGTTATATAAATAAAGTTTGTATTTGAATTCTGTACCATATATTTGGTGATTCAGAATGGGTTTTGTGGACCTATTTTGGGGGCGTCACATTGCTCATTCTGCTGCAATTATTGTTAAAAAATTATATCATCTACCAAATATTCTAAGTCTATGATTTATCACTGTGGAAAAATAACGATAACTTGTTCTTTGTTGGCTTAGTTATGATATTTTTTATTGGGCTATTTGCACTCACCCTTTTGTTTAATAATTTCTTTCAAGAAATAAGAGTGTAACTAGGTCCAATGAGGAGCAGAGAAATGGAATGATGGTCCAAGACTAAAAAAGTTTTTGAATATTTTATAAAATAATGTGACATTAATTGTATTGAGGACCTAATTTAGGTGTGAATATTGTCGTACTATATACGACACAATAATTGTACTGAGAATTTAAAGTTTGTGTGTTGTCGTATTTTACACGACATTTGTGACAACCCTAAAATAGGTCCATTCCATTCAACCTATTCTGAGTCGCCAAATACATGGTACAGAAAATAACTACAACTTTATTACAACAATTGTCGTGCAAAATACAACAACACATATGCTATGAGTTTGGATACAAATATATACCAAATGTGACTCATGTTCCAACCGTGGACATCACCTCACAATGACACCTTACATAAAGGTATAGTCAAAAACTGTTTTAGAAATTAGAATCTTTGGGAAGTGGTCAAGGAAACCTTCGTACATGGGAGGCCATGCGTCTAGGTTATGATAGATGTAAGACCCCGAATTTTATGAAATAAAAGTATTCAATTTTTCTTATAATTACTATTCAGTAAATGGTTAAATTGATAAAAGTTTAAAGTTATTTTTGAAATGTGCAAAATTTTCAAAATAAGCAAGTGGTTATAAAATAATCCTTGTTGTCGGGAAATATTCGTTTGGTCGTGGAATATTCTTTCTGTTGGAGAATATTCGTACGACGACACAACTATTTGTGGGCCCCATAACGGAAAACGGTCGGATGAAGATAACGACAAAAATTGAGTTTTTATAATTAGCGGCGTAGTTGTTACCGTTAATACTGTTGGAATACCCGGTAGTTGAAAATACAGTAATACGCGTGGTTGCACAGTAGCACACGGTTTTGCACAGTATTTTTGAATTATTGATTCTTACGAAGGAAGACACTACTGAATAATTGTCACAGTAATTATTGTTCAATATTTTATTTTATTGATTCAATAATTGTTGCGTTGATATTTTATATTATTGTTGTTTCAATAATTGTTGATGCACAGTATTTTCCATTATCAGATCAATAATTCATATTATTTAGAATAATATTATTAGTTAGCATTATTGACAATGTCTAGAAAGTTCTGTCTAAGGAGAGGTTTGGTCATCTAATTACGCTCCAGTAAGGAGAAATCCTTATTGGAAAGCTCCCTCTTTCTTGGGAACGGTCTGGTTGTCATAAATGTGATTCTGTAATATTATTTGTGAATAATTAGTTATTGATTCATATGATAAGGAAATATTTATTTTATGTAGATATAAATGAGGGATATATTTTTGTGGTTAAAAATGAAGGAGTTAATGTTGAGGTTTTTATCAGTATTTTTGTCGGAATGGAGGTATTAAAAATTAGGGTTTTTGAGATATTTTGTGGGGGTTATAATTTTTAATCCGACCGTTGGAGCGTGGTAATTTTTGGATATGTTATACATATATAAGTTGAGTATATGTCCACAAATTTTGAACCGTTAAAAATGAACGTATGATTTATTATGAATTTTACGAGATGACTGGTTCAGAAATTGTTGAATTTTCGGAGTTTATCATTTTGGTGAAAAATTCTAGAATTGGTGGGCCCCACTCTTGGTTGGTGAAGAAATGTGCTGAGATTTTTATTCAAATGTGGTGGGTGGAAATAGTAGCAGGTAAAGCCATCAGGTTGCAGGTTAAGTCTGCTTCGGCGTGCTAACATTTTCCTATAAATAGAGGGCTAAGTTAGAATTGAAAATCACACTAGAATTCATAAGTTTTCTATCTTTCTCTCTCTAGATTATTGAGTGTATTTTGTGAGTATTTAGATACTTTGTGAGTTTATATTCATCAGTGCAAGTTTCCTTCAGCCTTATACCGATCAGAAGTACTGCTCTTTTGAGGTAAGGGATAGTAAGGGATAGTAAGGGATTTTAAGGGTTGTTATGATTTTCAGTTTCGTAATTTTTCTGAACTTCAAAAATTTTGAAAAAATTTGAAATGATATTTTGATGAGTTTTATTGATTGTGTCCAAAAATGGTAATTTTTGGATGTATAAATTAAGAGTTATGAATTTTATGAGAAAAGACTATTTTAAAAATAACCGCTTATAACTCCTTGTGGTTAACTCCAAAATTGATGAAATTTTTATTGAGAGTACATGTATATGATAGAAGTATACTCTGTGAATTTCAGAATTTTTAGATAAAAGTACAATTTTTGATAAATGTCTAAATATTCGGCTGTTTTGGCCATATGAAAAATAGTAAATGACTTTTAAAAATTCTGAGAAAAATATATGTTCACTATGGGACTATATTATGCTAAATCCCAGAAAAGAAATATTTTTGTAACTGATTTGGTATTTTTTATGAAAATGGTCTAGTTATGCGTAAATAAATTAAATATGTTATATGAAGTATGAAAATTAGAAAATAGGATTTTATGACTTGAGAATCCTATATGAGGTATATGCAGATTTTTGATGAGGGTTTTGGTTATTGGTGATGAAATCTTATGAGTTTGGCATTTTAGGATGATTAAATGCATTATTTAGTAAAGTGTAAACAATTAAAATAAATTGTTTATAAGCTTAAGAAATATTATTCTTTCAGTATCATTATACCGAAATATTGGTATGTATTTTATTGTGAAATTTCTATCTTTTTGTGTTGAGTTACTTTTCACGAGTTACTATTCACAGAAAAATTAGTTTCTTTTTCTAACCAAATTATAGTTGATTTACGAATATAACTCTTGAGATTAAAATTATATGTTGATCATATTATTTTTATTATTATATATAACATTTTTATAACCCTAATGATGATATTTCTCTTTGACTTGAGTGTAAAGATGGGTAGATTTTTGGTATGATCATGACTATGGGTTCTCTTTGGCCTATAGTGCAAAGTTGAATTGTCGACTGGTATGATCATGACCATTGAATTTATAAGTGAATATCTTTAGCTTAAGTGCAAAGGTGAATTGATCAACATGGTTATAATTATTGTTTATATAAATTCTGAAATGATTATATATTTCTTTGAGATATTAATATATTTGGCCTGTAGTGCAAATATGAACTGTTGATGAATATATTTGGCCGTAGTGCAAATATGAACTGTTGAGGAATATCTTTGGCCTGTAGTGCAAAGATGAATTATTGATGAATATCTTTGGCATGTACTGCAAAGATGAATTGTTGATGAATATCTTTGGCCCGTAGTGCAAAGATGACATGTTGTTGAATATCTTTGGCCAGTAGTGCAAAGATGAACAGATATTGAGATGAACATGACGAACTGGTGATACAAATAAATATCTTTGGTCGTAGTGCAAAGATGAAGTTATTAGTATGATTATGAACAGAAAATGTGATTTGGTGTAACCATGATCTTTGATATTTCAGGTAAAGATAGGTGATAAAAATTATCTTCGTCCTGGATGAGAAGAGGAATTTAGAACTACAGTTATGATTATGAGTTATTCATATGATTGTGGACCAGAATTATTGATTGATGTTACAGGGATAAAATATTGTTGGTGGATTTTTAACATGGAGAAGATAATAGACTTTATAGTCTATTTGACTCTTCTAATGGATTACTCGTTCCGCTGCAACTATGGTTGAAATTTTTATCATTTACCATATGTTCTAAATCTTTGATTTATTATTGATGAAGGCTATTGATAATTTAATTATCTTTAGTCATGATATTCTTTACTGAGCTAGTTGTACTCACCATTTTGCTTCACAATTCCTTTCAGGTAATAAGAGTGTAGCTGGGTCGAGCGAGGGTAACGGGGAAATAGAACGATGGCCTCTAGCTGTGGAGGTTCTCCCGAAGCAGTATAGAAAAGTTCATTTAGTAGTTTTATTTGGTGAATCCAATAGGGTAAGGTGTACCCAACGTTGGAAGGGTGTTTTGCCACTATCATACAAGATGTCTAACGATATACAACCTCGTGTCATCATAAGACAGGGATGTGCTCATCCACTTGCTGAGTATATATACGAGCACTACCTATATAATCTTGGTGTTTGTTTGAAGTATAATTCTCAATTAGAGACAGTAGAGATAATGATATGTCAAGAGAAGACTCACCATTGGGAAGAATATGATAATAATCTTCTCATTTTTCTTTGGGGTCTATTGGGTCAACCAAGGATAATTTTGTGGCCATATGATATCTATCATAACCTAGACGCATGGCCTCCCATGTACGAAGGTTTCCTTGAGCACTTCCCAAAGATGCTAATTTCTAAAACAGTTTTTGAATATACCTTTATGTAAGGTGTCATTGTGAGGTGATGTCCACGATTGAAACATGAGTCACATTTGGTATATATTTGTATCCAAACTCACAGCATATGTGTTGTTGTATTTTGCACGATTGTTGTAATAAAGTTGTAGTTATTTTTTGTACCATGTATTTGGCGACTCAGAATAGGTTGGATGGAATGGACCTATTTTGGGGGTTGTCACAATAGATATCATATGACCACAGAATTATCCTTGGTTGACCCAATAGACCCCAAAGAAAAACGAGAAGATTACTATCATATTCTTCTCAATAGTGAGTCTTCTCTTGACATATCATTATTACTAATGTCTCTAATTGAGAATTATACTTCAAACAAACACCTAGATTATATAGGTAGTTCTTGTATATATACTCAGCAAGTGAATGAGTACAATCCTGTCTTATGATGACACGAGGTTGTATGTCATTAGACATCTTGTATGATAGTGGCAAAATACCCTTCCAACGTTGGGTTCGTCTCACCCTCAACAGCTATAGACCACCATTCTATTCCCCTGTTATCCCCCACTCGACCCAGCTACACTTTAATTACCTGAAAGGAATTGTGAAGCAAAAAGGGTGAGCACAACTAGCTCAGTAATGAATATCATGACTAAAGATAAATAAATTATCAATAGTCTTCATCAGTAATAAATCAGAGATTTAGAACATATGGTAGATGATAAAAATTTTCAACCATAGTTGCAGCGAAATGAGCAATCCATTAGAAGAGTCAAATAGACTATAAAATCTATTATCTTCTTCATGTTAAAAATCCACCAACAATATTTTATCCCTGTAACATCAATCAACAATTCTGGTCCACAATCATATGAATAACTCATAATCATAAATGTAGTTCTAAATTCCTCTTCTCATCCAAGACAAAGATAATTTTTGTAACCTGAAACATCAAACATCATGGTTATACCAAATCACAGTTCATGTCCATAATCATACTAATAAATTTATCTCTACACTACAGGCCAACGATATTCGTCAACAGTTCATCTTCGCACTACTGGCCAAAGATATTCAACAACAGGTCATCTTTGCACTACGGGCCAAAGATATTCATCAACAATTTATCTTTGCACTACATGCCAAAGATATTCCTCAACAGTTCATATTTGCACTACAGGCCAAATATATTCATATCTCAAAGAAATATATAATCATTTATATAAACAATAATTATAACCATGTTGATCATTTCACCTTTGCACTTAAGCTGAAGATATTCAATTATAAATTCAATGGTCATGATCATACTAGTCAATAATTCAACTTTGCACTACTGGCCAAAGAGAACCCAAGGTCATGATCATACCAATACTCTACCCATCTTTACACTCAAGTGAAAGAGAATTTCAACATCAGGGTTATAAAAATGTTATATATGATAATTAAAATAATATGATCAACATATAGATTTAATCTCGAGAGTAATATTCATAAATCAACTATAATTTGGTTAGAAAAAGAAACCAATTTTATCGTGAATAGTAACTCGTGAATAGTAACTCATGAATAGTAACTCGTGAATAGTAACTCATGAATAGTAACCTCGACACAAAAAGGTAAAAATTCCACAATAAAATCCATACCAATATTTCGGTATAATGATATTGAAAGAATAATATTTCTTAACCTTATAAACAATTTATTTTAATTGTTTACACTTTACTAAATAATGCATTTAATCATCCTAAAATGCCAAACTCATAAGATTTTATTTCCAATAACCAAAACCCTCATCAAAAATCTGCATATACCTCATATAGGATTCTCAAGCCATAAAATCCTATTTTCCAATTTTCTTACTTCACAAAACATATTTAATTCATTTACTCATAACTAGACAATTTTTATGAAAAATACCAAATCAGTTCCAAAAATATTTCTTTTCTGGGATTTAGCATAATATAGTCTCATAGTGAACATATATTTTTCTCAGAATTTTTAAAAATCATTTACTATTTTTCATATGGCCAAAACAGCCGAATATTTAGACATTTATCAAAAATTATACTTTTGACCAAAAATTCTGAAATTTACAGAGTATACTTCTATCATATACATGTACACCCAATAAAAATTTCATCAATTTTAGAGTTAACCACAAGGAATTATAAGCGGTTACTTTCAAAATAATCTTTTCTCTTAAAATTTATAACTCTCAATCTATACATCCAAAAATCACCATTTTTGGACACAATCAAGAAAACTCATCAAAATATCATTTCAAATATTTCCAAAATTTTTGAAGGTCAGAAAAATTACGAAACTGGAAAATATAACAACCCTTAAAATCTCTTACTATCCCTTACCTCAAAAGTGCAGTATTTCTGACTGGAATGCAAAGCCGAAGAAAACTTGCACTGAATAGCAACTCTCAAAGTATCTAAATACTCACAAAATATGCTTCATAATATAGAGAGAGAAAGAGAGAAAGGTTATGTTTCTGGTGTGATTTTCAATTCTAACTTAGCCCTCTATTTATAGGAAAATATTAGCACGCCAAATCAGACTTAACCTGTAACCTGATGGCTTTACCTACTACTATTTCCACCCACCACATTTGAATAAAAATCTCAGCACATTTCTTCATCAACCAAGAGTGGAGCCCACCAATTCTAGAATTTTCCACCAAAATGATAAACTCCGAAAATTTAACAATTTCTGAACTAGTCATCTCGTAAAATTCATAACAAATCATTCGTTTATTTTTGAACAGTTCAAAATTTGTGGACATATACTCAACTTATATATGTATAACATATCCAAAAATTACAACGATCCAACGGTCGGATTAAAAATTATAACTCCCGTAAAATATCTCAAAAACCCTAATTTGATTTTTAATTCCTCCATTCCGACAAAAATACTGATAAAAATCTCAACATTAACTCCTTCATTTTTAACCACAAAAATATATCCCTCATTTATATCCACATAAAATAAATATTTTCTTATCATATGAACCAATAATTAATTATTCACAAATAATATTACAGAATCACATTTATGACAACCAGGCCGTTCCCAGGAAAGAGGGGGCTTTCTAATAAGAATTTTTCCTTACTGGCGCACAATTAGGTGACCAAACCTCTCCTTAGACAGAACTTTCTGGACATTACCAATAATGTTATCTAATAATATTATTCAAATAATATGAATTATTGATCTGATAATGGGAAATACTGTGCAGTGACAATTATTGAACAACAATAATATAAAATTTCAACGTAACAATTATTGAATCAATAAAATAAATTATTGAACAGTAATTACTGTAACAATTATTAAGTAGTGCCTTCTTACGTAAGAATTAATAATTTTAAAAATACTGTGCAATCAGTGTGCTACTGTGTAACAACGCGTATTATTGTATTTTAACCACCGGGTATTCTAACAGTGTTAATGGTAACAACTACGCCGTTAATTATAAAAACTCAATTTTTGTCGTTATCTTCATCCGACAATTATTCGTTATGGGGCCCACAAATAGCTGCGCCGTCCTACGAATATTTCCCGACAGAAAGAATATTCCACGACCAAACGAATATTCCCCGACAACAATGATTATTTTATAACCACTTACTTATTTTGAAAAAAAATTCATATATCACTTTTAACTTTAACTTTTTATCAATTTAACCATTTACTGAATCGTAATTATAAGAAAAATTGAATACTTTTATTTCATAAAATTCGGGGTCTTACAATCTCCCCTCCTTATGAAATTTCGTCCCCGAAATTTACGTACCTGGTATTTCGAAGAGTTGAGAATACCTTGCTTCCATTTCAAATTCTATCTCTCAGATCATCATGATTTCTCCATTGCTCATCTCCCATGATAACTTCATTTGGGTTCCTCATTTGTTGGGAAGTCATGCCAACCGTCATCCCTCGAACTACTCGGCTTTGGCATCATCATTACCGTTGGAATATACCTTTCTATAGGACATATTCCTCCCTCAACTGCCTCTTCGTATTCCTCATTCATGATCTGAATCATCAATCTTCGATACATATCGGATTCAAGTTGACCGCTATGTACAGGGTAATTCAAAACTCGATGTTGGGTTCTCCCAATTGCTTTCCAAAAAGAGAAATTCATATCATCTATTTTAGTCTTCTTAGATCGAACATCTCTTTCCACAATATCCACGTGTCGTGCGGCTTTTACACATGCATCACTTATTCTCACTCGTTCAGTTTTTTCTTCTTTCAGCTCAGATTCCATTTTTATCATCTTATACTCTGCCAAAGAATACTTCTGTTCAAGCATCACATATCGGGTAACACAAGCTTGAATTGTTGCATCCTTTTGTTCCACGACCGCCTGTCGTTCTTCTGCTTGCTCTTGTAATTCATGAATACGATTTTGAAATTCTACATTTTGATCATATAATACCTCTAATAAACTCTCCTCAGGTGTTTCTTCTTCCTCTTCTTCCTCAGTCTCAGCTGTTACCTCTGCGACTATCTCGGGTGCAACTATCAATTCTTCACTCACCACATGGATATCTCTAATTCCTTCTTCGTCTGACATCACATTACCATGGTTAGTGATTAGAGGTATCCCCACCGTCTCATTCACTCCATTATTAGCATTCTCAACTGTCATTCTCAAATACTGCCATAAAACAAGGGTTAATTAAATAAATTAACGTATCACATAAAATTCGTATATTATGACCGACCAACAATTAAGCTTAGGTAGGACACACTAGCGAATAATTTACTCATCTCTCCCCTCCTAGTTATATTCCCCGATCTCCGCCAGAGATCATATCCCTAAGCTCTGATACCAAATGTAACGACCCCAAAATAGGTCCATTCCATCCAACCTATTCCGAGTCGCCAAATACATGGTACAGAAAACAACTACAACTTTATTACAACAATTGTCGTGCAAAATACAATAACACATATGTTGTGAGTTTGGATACAAATATATACCAAATGTGACTCATGTTCCAACCCTGGACATCACCTCACAATGACACCTTACATAAAGGTATAGTCAACAACAGTTTTAGAAATTAGAATATTTGGGAAGTGCTTAAGGAAACCTTCGTACATGCGAGGCCATGTGTCTAGGTTATGATAGATATCATATGGCCACAGAATTATCCTTGGTTGACCCAATAGACCTCAAAGAAAAACGAGAAGATTACTATCATATTCTTCCCAATGATGAGTCTTCTCTTGACATATCATTATCTCTACTGTCTCTAATTGAGAATTATACTTCAAACAAATACCAAGATTATATAGGTAGTGCTCGTATATATACTCAGCAAGTGGATGAGCACAATCCTGTCTTATGATAACACGAAGTTGTATGTCATTAGACATCTTGTATGATAGTGGCAAAATACCCTTCCAACGTTGGGTTCGCCTCACCCTCAACAGCTATAGACCACCATTCTATTCCCCTGTTATCCCCCACTCGACCCAGCTACACTTTTATTACCTGAAAGAAATTGTGAAGCAAAAAGGGTGAGCACAACTAGCTCAGTAATGAATATCATGACTAAAGATAAATAAATTATCAATAGTCTTCATCAGTAATAAATCAGAGATTTAGAACATATGGTAGATGATAAAAATTTTCAACCATAGTTACAGCAGAACGAGCAATCCATTAGAAGAGTCAAATAGACTATAAAATCTATTATCTTTTTCATGTTAAAAATCTACCAACAATGTTTTATCCCTGTAACATCAATCAACAATTCTGGTCCACAATCATATGAATAACTCATAATCATAACTGTAGTTTTAAATTCCTCTTCTCATCCAGGACAAATATAATTTTTATCACCTGAAACATCAAACATCATGGTTATACCAAATCACATTTCATGTTCATAATCATACTTATAAATTCATCTCTGCACTACAGGCCAACAATATTCGTCAACAGTTCATCTTTGCACTACTGGCCAAAGATATTCAACAACAGGTCATCTTTGCACTACGGGTCAAAGATATTCATCAACAATTCATCTTTGCACTACAGGCCAAAGATATTCCTCAACAGTTCATATTTGCACTACATGCCAAATATATTCATATCTCAAAGAAATATATAACCATTTATATAAACAATAATTATAACCATGTTGATCATTTCACATTTGCACTTAAGCTGAAGATATTCAATTATAAATTCAATAGTCATGATCATACTAGTCAATAATTCAACTTTGCACTACTGGCCAAAGAGAACCCAAGGTCATGATCATACAAATAATCTACCCATCTTTACACTCAAGTGAAAGAAAATTTTAACATCAGGGTTATAAAAATGTTATATGTGATAATAAAAATAATATGATCAACATATAGATTTAATCTCAAGAGTAATATTCATAAATCAACTATAATTTGGTTAGAAAAAGAAATCAATTTTATCGTGAATAGTAACTCGTAAATAGTAACTCCGACACAAAAAGGTAAAAATTCCACAATAAAATTCATACCAATATTTTGGTATAATGATATTGAAAGAATAATATTTCTTAACCTTATAAACAATTTATTTTAATTGTTTACACTTTACTAAATAATGCATTTAATCATCCTAAAATGTCAAACTCATAAGATTTCATTTCCAATAACCAAAACCCTCATCAAAAATCTGCATATACCTCATATAGGATTCTCAAGCCATAAAATCTTATTTTCCAATTTTCTTACTTCACAAAATATATTTAATTCATTTACTCATAACTAGACCATTTTCATGAAAAATATCAAATCAGTTTCAAAAATATTTCTTTTTTGGGATTTAGCATAATATAGTCCCATAGTGAACATATATTTTTCTCAGAATTTTTAAAAGTCATTTACTATTTTTTATATGGCCAAAACAGCCGAATATTTTGACATTTATCAAAAATTGTACTTTTGACCAAAAATTCTAAAAATTACAGAGTATACTTCTATCATATACATGTACTCCCAATAAAAATTTCATCAATTTTGGAGTTAAACTCAAGGAATTATAAGCGGTTACTTTTAAAATAGTCTTTTCTCATAAAATTCATAATTCTCAATCTATACATTCAAAAATCACCATTTTTGGACACAATTAAGAAAACTCATCAAAATATCATTTCAAATTTTTTTAGAATTTTCGAAAGTCAGAAAAATTACGAAACTGAAAAATATAACAACCCTTAAAATCCCATACTATCCCTTACCTCAAAAGTGCAGTATTTCTGACTGGAATGCAAAGCCGAAGGAAACTTGCGCTGAATAGCAACTCTCAAAGTATCTAAATACTCACAAAATATGCTTCATAATATAGAGAGAGAAAGAGAGAAAGAGAGAAAGCTTATGTTTCTGGTGTGATTTTCAATTCTAACTTAGCCCTCTATTTATTGGAAAATATTAGCACGCCGAATCAGACTTAACCTGTAACCTGATGGCTTTACCTGCTACTATTCCCACCCACCACATTTGAATAAAACTCTCAGCACATTTCTTCACCAACCAAGAGTGGGGCCCACCAATTCTAGAATTTTCCACCAAAATGATAAACTCCGAAAATTCAACAATTTCTGAACCAGTCATCTCGTAAATTCATAACAAATCATTCGTTCATTTTTAACAGTTCAAAATTTGTGGACATATACTCAACTTATATATGTATAACATATCCAAAAATTACAACGATCCAACGGTCGGATTAAAAATTATAACCCCCGCAAAATATCTCAAAAACCCTAATTTGATTTTTAATACCTCCATTCCGACAAAAATACTGATAAAAACCTCAACATTAACTCCTTCATTTTTAACCACAAAAATATATCCCTCATTTATATCCACATAAAATAAATATTTTCTTATCATATGAATCAATAATTAATTATTCACAAATAATATTACAGAATCACATTTATGACAACCAGGCCGTTCCCAGGAAAGAGGGGACTTTCCAATAAGAATTTCTCCTTACTGGCGCGCAATTAGGTGACCAAATCTCTCCTTAGACAGAACTTTCTAGACATTGCCAATAATGTTATCTAATAATATTATTCAAATAATATGAATTATTGATCTGATAATGAAAAATACTGTGCAGTGACAATTATTGAACAACAATAATATAAAATTTTAACGTAGCAATTATTGAATCAATAAAATAAAATATTGAACAGTAATTACTATAACAATTATTGAGTAGTGCCTTCTTACGTAAGAATTAATAATTTCAAAAATACTGTGCAATCAGTGTGCTACTGTGTAACAACGCGTATTATTATATTTTAACCACCGGGTATTCTAACAGTGTTAACGGTAAAAATTACGCCGTTAATTATAAAAACTCAATTTTTGTCGTTATCTTCATCCGACAATTATTCGTTATGGGGCCCACAAATAGCTGCGCCGTCGTACGAATATTCTCCTACAGAAAGAATATTTCAAGACCAAACGAATATTCCCCGACAACAATGATTATTTTATAACCATTTGATTATTTTGAAAAAAATTCATATATCACCTTTAACTTTAACTTTTTATCAATTTAACCATTTACTGAATCGTAATTATAAGAAAAATTGAATACTTTTATTTCATAAAATTCGGGGTCTTACAACATTATAATAGTTGTAAATTAAAAAATTTATGTTTGTAGTAAGAATTTTGGTGACTCAAATAATAAAGACCCAAATTTAGTGGCGTCACAATAAATATCAATACCCAATTTATTTCACTTTAATCTTGGATCGACATTTACATAGTAAAAAAAAGTAAATTAATCAAATCTCTCTCATTCATTTTTTGTGTGAGCAACGATGGATCTAACTTGTGGCCAGCTAATGACAATTGCTATAGCTGGATTTTTGACAAATTTTATATATATATATATGAGGAATAATAGTTATATATAATTGTGTATATTTTATTTGTACACAGTCTGTCAAAACTATGTCGTTGACATATTTGTTTTTGATTTCTAATTTGGGAGAAGTGAATGTGAAACTATTTTTTTTTTTAAATAAATATGTCAAAATGAAATAATTTTAGTAGATTGTGCACAAATAAAACATATACAGTTGTGTATGGTCATATATATATATATATATATATATATATATATATATATATATATATATATATATATATATATATTGTGAGCGGAGATATTATTCAAAAAGAATGCAAAAGAGAATTAGGATCAATCCAATGTACTAGTATGAAAATCTGTATATATATGTCTTAATTACAAAGGGTTCGTATTTAGCTAAAAAAAATAATTACAAAGTGTTTGCATTTTATATAAGCTAATAACTATGGCCGTTAAATAATAGAAAAAGTCTAGGGGGATCGTGGGTGGCGATCGGGCTTGGCGACCGGTCCAATTTTTTTTTTTTTTTTTTTTTTAAAATGTCTTCTAAATAATTTGTAAGATTTATTGGAACCGAAATTTTTACAGAAAAAAATGTTTTGAATATTATTTGGATACATATAAAAAATATGTGTGTAGAGTCTCATTTATCTTTGGTTAATAATGGTATCATCTATCTTAAAAGATATTTTAGCATAAATCTTACATTGATTTAAGGAAAGTAAAAATTTCATAGAGGATAAAAGCTTGATTAAATTAAATTTTCTTAATATTTTTTCTACTCTGATATTTAAGTCTTATCATTACAAAACAAATACATGTGAATTTATATTTTTAAACGTAAATAATAAGTATAATTTTAAAAGATAAAAGGTCTATAATTTTATATTTTAGAACGGAAGTAACGTAATTTAAAAAATTATAAATTTTGTAAAAGGTAAAATATTGTTTTACTTAAGTTATTGGGTCTCTGTAATAAATTTTTATTATTATTGCGATTTTTTGTGATATTAACTTTATAAATCAAATAATTACCTGTGACAAATTGTAATTTCACTTAATTATATTTCAGGAGCCTTTTGAACTTAAATACTGCAATTACACTTTGAAATAAAAGAAAATATGATCATAGAGCCATTAGCACAAATATATTTAATAATTTTAAATGTCAATTCAGTAAACTTTATACATATAGAAAATAGAGTTATATTCTTTTGAAACATAATATTTTAAATATATTCTATATTTCTATACTAAATATTAACTAATCAACTTTAAAGACTAGCACATCATACTTTAGTTTTAATTTTTTTCAATGTATTTTTCTTTAAAAAATGTTGTCATAGCTGAACAAAAATATTGGATCAGCTCGGCCTGTTTGTTTGTTTGTTTTTTGATAATGTGGGTTTCCTAATCGTAGTCGATCCCAAGACGTCCGAGTTTACGGCTCGTCACGAGGTTTTTTTTAAATTACTGCGACAATTGTCAGGGTTGATCCGCCTCTGTTTGTGTGTGTATATGTTCAGATTATAGAATTTTAAAACTTAATTTTTCGTAAATTATGACATTATTTATTTATAATTTGGATAAATTTCCTTACATTATATCTAGAGTTCTATAAGTTTTTTTTTTCATATTAGTACGATATTATAATAGAGTTTCATAATGTTTTATATATTATATATATGTAATTTAATGTTTATTTTTTAAATAAAAATTTTAAATTCCTTTGTGAGAGGTTCTAGAGCGATAGTATAAATATGATGGAAATTTTAAATAGAATACTATAATTTAATTTAAATTTTTTTTGTGTGTCTGTAATTTTATGGGTTTTTAGTGTACAAGTAGCCTATAGGACAAAGAATAAAAAGGATTCGGCTAAACTATATAGGCCTGGATTCCAGGCCCATACAAAGCTCATGTAGTTACTTTTTCAGCCCTCACATTTAAATAAATTACCCATCTCCCCGCCTTCAGTCTCCTGACGAAATGAAATTTGGAGCAGTCCACTGTGTGTAGGGTTTTTTCCACACTTCAAAGCTCCACTACGTCTCTCTTCCTCTCTCTAAAAACTCAGGTAATTCTCTCTCTACATTAATTCACTGTATTTTGAGCTTTCCATTTGGAAGCTCTTCTATGCAACATTTATATGTGTAATTGAGCACCATTAATCTCGAAAATTAATAGCAATCTTCAATTTACTCCTTTTGGTTCACTCTTTTTTGATTTAATTAGTATTTTTGTGTGTGTGTCTGTTTGTAAACAATGGAAGTTTGCATTCAGCTGAATCTATTATTACTAGATGTATTTTACTTGTTTGGTAATAGGGTTTTATACTTGGGGCTCTTTGCTAAGTAAATATTAGGAAACTGTTAGAAATGACGAAAGTTTTAATCATTTTGTATTATGCTGTTTTCTGTTTGTATGAGATATAAAAATTTGTTGGAGTTCAGTCTAATTTATATATGTTCAATTGGTTGAAGGGGTTTTTGAATTTATGTGGAATTGAAATATTTCTTGCTAATTATCTTAAATTTCAAAATATAAAATTCACCCATAACAGGGATCAAGTCATTCTCATTCATTCGTGGTTTTCCGGGTAAGAAAGATTTCTAGGCCCCATATACCTTGGGCCTATAGATCAAATATACCTTTTTTTTGTTTGTTTTGTGGGGTTGGGAGGGGGGGGTTGCT
Source organism: Panax notoginseng (assembly GCA_016801055.1). Taxonomy (NCBI): domain Eukaryota; kingdom Viridiplantae; phylum Streptophyta; class Magnoliopsida; order Apiales; family Araliaceae; genus Panax; species Panax notoginseng. The sequence continues at coordinate 148,480,146 of CM029015.1, read as the reverse complement.
TAATACCTGGTTAGGATTTATATTGAAGAAATAAGTGCCAAATGCAGCAATAAACTCTTTAGTTTTCTCATAAGTTACCTTTCAATTTCATTGTAACTAACATGATTATGGGAGCACGTGCAGACAAATATATGTTTGAGGTTCCTGTGAACTATGATGTCCTGCAACTAAATTAGGGCAGTTTTCCAATCTAATGATGTTCTGTGAAGTACTGAAGTCTGAAGTACTTTGGCACATTTTTTTTGATGAATTGTAACAGTTGGTGATTACCTTGTTCAGATAATATATTTTTGTTATATGGTGACAGAAAAAGAAACCGTAGCATCTTAGCTAGAATTTTTAGTTACTAAATTTTTCCAAATGAGATGTATCTGCTATGTGGATATTAATATGATTCATTACCTGGTTAGCCATGTGAGGATCATAAATTATACTCAAAATAACCTTGTGTTGAGTCTCTAAGCTTGACTTTGTTTATTGTAGATATATATAATTGGGCTGGTGAACTTCTTCAACACTATGCATGCAGTTAGGGGAGGCTGGGTTGGGCAAACATTTGCTCTTTCTAAGAGCAATGATTATGGGGGGAGGAAGTCACGCATTCGGCGTTCAAAAGAGGAGAGGAAGGCAATGGTCGAGTCTTTTATAAAGAAGTATTCTCTTGATACTTCTTTTTGCTTTAATTCTTCTACTAAGTGTGGATGATGTCAATCTAATTTACTAGTAACTATAGACATCCAATTATTCTTTGTTTTTTTAATCTGCATATCCACAATATGAATTGAAGTCCCTGTTCAAAATAAAATGTTTTCTTTACGGATATTTTATTTTTCCTCTTTTAGTTCAGCCAATTGGCTGTGATATTGATAGTTTAACGAGCACAGTGGTGTGAGAAATGTTACTTTGGATCCTTCATGGACATTCTTTGACCTAAGAACTAGCTTGTTGAATATTACTAATGATCTTGTAGAATGCACCTATATCAAAGACCAGTGTTCTAAAAATTCCCGTCTAGGTCCGCCTAAGCGCTAGACCCCCCCTTGGCGCCCCGCCTAGTCCCTAGTCCCTAGTCCCTAGTCGCTAGGCGCCCTGGCGCCTAGCCTAGGCGCTAGGCCCCCTGGCGCCTCACCTAGGCCCAAGGCGGCAAAAAAATTCCTCCAAGAAATTATGTGGGGCCTAGGTGGGGTCTAGGCGGAGAGGTTTTTTTAATTTTAATAACTACCCAAACCAGATCTTAATATATTTATTTTTCTAATGATTTACCATATTCATAATACATGTTGTAGCATATCAAATCACAACAAGAAGATTGGATAATTTTATTATAGTTGTAATTTTTTGAACTTGTACCAACTTCTAATTATATAAATGATACATTTGTAATATTTAGTTTAATTCATTATAATTCTTAAATTTATGTTTAGTTTTTTAAGTTTTAATATTGAATTAAATTCTTAAAATTTGAAATTTTATTATTTAATAGCAATCTTGTTTATGAATAAAACTAATACGTTAAAAATATGTTTGAACTTTGAACAATTGCATGTTTGTGTTTGAATTTTGACATTAGCAATATGGATATGTGTTTGAACTTTAAGCAAAGGCCTTTATTATCTTTATTATAGATTGTTTTTCTTTATATTATTGTTTTGTTTGGATAAATGTAAGATAAAATATTAAAATTGACTTAAAATAATAAATCCTGCCTAGGCCTGCCCAAGCCCCGCCTAGGCCCCCCTTGGCCGCCCACCTTCCGCCAAGCGCCTTTTAGAACATTGTTAAAAACTGATAGAAGTAAATGCCTGTTGGAAGTTTAGAATGTTGTATTATGCTAAATAACCCGTGATTATAAATGTTGGATGAAAGTCTTTACATATGAAGTTTCAACAGACTTTTAGCCAGCACTTCTATTTCAAAATATAACCTAACTAAAAGAGAGTTGGACAGTTTTTTTATACTATATCTTATTTGATTTTGTACTCTATTAGTTTGTTGAGAACATCATGATTTTGAATCCTGTCCTTTTCTCTACTTTATGAATCACATTTCTCTTCTTTTCTCTTCGTTTTTCCCACTTTTGAACTGAATCCATCAGCACGACCAGCTTTTGACTTACTATTGACAAGTGACACCTTCTAATTTAAGTACTTAAATAGCATATAACGACATAGTTTTTGGGGTTACACGATGGCGAACTGACTAGCATGCTGCATTCTGCTCATTAGTTTGTATCTATACATAGTTTCCACACACTGAGATCTTTCTTATCGTGCATTAGTTTCCCATACAAGACGTAAATAATGAATACATACATAAATAAAATTAATATGTGAAAGAATTCCAGTTCTATTAGGAATTTAGAATGCTAATAATCCGTAACTAAAGAACAGAAAACTCAAAGGGACAATAAATGTAACAATTATGACCTTAATGTTAAAGTGTTGATGATGAAGTTAATTACCAATTCCATTGTGCAACGACAATTTATCTCCAAAACGATTGTCAATTCTCCACAAAAATAAGGGAAAAACCATAATATTATTTTTGGGTATAAAAATCATTTAGAGTTAATTTGTTAAAACTTTCCATGCTTCGGCGTTATTATGCAATCATAAAATTTGGGTCAAGTTGAAGGTAAAGTTTTATAGGACTACAGTGAGGCCAACAATGCTATAAGGAGTTGAGTATTGGGCAACCAAGATGCAACATGTGCTAAAATGAGAGTTACTGGGATGAGAATGCTAACGTGGATGTGTAGGCACAAAAGGTTGGACATGATTAGAAATGAAGTCATTTGAAAGAAAGTTGGAGTGAAACTGATTGAGGTGTAGATGAGTGAACATCGGTTGAGACAGTTGGGTTTTATCTAGCGTCGTCTTGTAAGCGCGCTTGTGAGGAGAGGTATATTGTATTAGAAGGAAGATGTAAGAAGAGGGAGGGGGAGAGTAAGACTTACTTGGGAGAGAGTTGTACATAGAGACATGGAAGATAGGAATATTATCGAGTCCTTGGCCTTGGACAAGGAGTGGAGGAGTTTAATTCACATGTCTAAGGCCGAGTAGCTTGTAACAATCAATTGATGGTTTGTTTGCTTACTATTATTATTTTTGTTTTTATCATTTTTTTTAAAATTTATTTACTTATTTATTTTATGATTATTATTTATATTCAAGTTGTAGGCCCCAATAAAGAAAATCCAGAGTTATTCTTCACCATATTACTTTATCCCTTTGGCAATGTTTATTTGCAAGGATTATACTTGGGATATGACTATTAATTCCAAGTGTCTTGTTTGTTTTTAAATTTTTACTTGGGACTATTCATCTAAAATGGCTTAATAATCTTGGAATTATAATTATAATCCGGGATTATAATCCTTACAAACAAACATAGCCTTTGTCTTTTAATGTCTATAATTACGTTATTAGCCTTTTTAGTCCCTCACAGTGTCAAGTTTCTGATCATTTATAGAAAGAAAGCCCTTTTTGTTTCCTTGCTTGCTTGGTGCAAACAACCTTCCATATTGGCTTATTGTTAGACCATTCCTGCCCCTCATTTTTTTTGTTTTTTCTATTTTTCTTTTTCTTTACCCTTGATTTGATTTTCCTTGGTATAAGTGGGATTCATTGCCAGCCTACCCCAACTAGCTTGGGATAAAAAGGCCTTTGAGTTGAGTTTTCCTGCAAAAAAAATCTAATTGTCACATTCATTGCAGGACAACACAAATGTATCAGTTCCTGAAGTTTTTTTTTGACGCGCTATATCATTGTTCTTTTAGCAATAAAAATGTACATAAGCCGAAGTAGCAACCCTTTATTTAGTTTGTCATTTCCTTCTGTCATTCTTCATTTCATTGTGAATTAGATAGCATAGGAGCTGTTTGGGAGTGCATTTTTTTGTTTGTAATTTTGCATCGTTTTGTTGGCTGATTCACTGAAGAACCAACGTTAAGTTCGTAAATAGTACAGGTCTGGCCAGGGTCAATATGTAAGCAGCCTTACCTCTGTTTCCAAGACAAACCCTTGAGAAGAATCGAGTTACTTATCTATTTTTTTATATATAAAATATTTTTATAAGAAAGAGCCTACATTGAATTTGTGTGAGAATATATCGAATTTTCAAGCATAATACAGACTTGGACTCATAAAGTGACTTTCCATTGGCTAACTAGTGAATTAGTCGAATTTATCAACATTTGGTTAGTTCCAAGTTTATGAAATAGTGTACACACGAAAATTTTAACTTTATGCCGACTTAAAACTAAACGTATTGTTTACTCCCAGGAATTTCCAATTTTCTAAATAAACTTTTGCAGATATCAAAGCTCAAATGACGGGAATTTCCCATCGCTCAATCTCACACACAAGGAAGTTGGTGGATCTTTCTACACAGTTCGGGAAATTGTCCGAGAGATAATTCAGGAAAATAGGGTGTTGGGCCCGGTTAAGTTGACTCTTGAAGAGCAGAATGCTGATAGCTTTTTTGAACAATATCCACTGGGATCAATTTCGATGGAATCTCATATTCATGTGGTATCATCAAATGAACCTCATATTATTACAACTTTTACTTCGTCCAATCATCAGCAGAATACAAATGAAGTACAAGTTTTAGATTCTGGTGGACAGTACGAAGTATCTGAGCACTGGAAGCTTGATGATGGAATAATTATCAATGGCAGTACTCATGCAGCTGACAGAAAACAAGAATTTAGTGAATCAGTTCAGAGTGAACCGCCAGTGATAAAAGTTCCGGATGGAGAGGAAAATATGGAGAATGAAATTGTAACATGTGAAGCCAGAATACCCCAGATCACAACAGATGTAATGGTGGAGACATTTCCATTAAGGCCAGTTAATGACACAATTTTTGCTTTGGATGGAGATTCAGGTAAATCAAGAGTCATTGCTGGAACTTCAGAAGAGAAGGAGCTTGAAAATATGGGACTGGGAGCAGTCAACAATGGTCTTGTACTTGATACGGTTGATGTTCTGGAAATCTCTTCTAATTTGGTGGATGAGAAAGCTGATGCGAATGCAGAAAGTCCTATATCAAAAATGAGTTGTGTTTTGGTGGATGATAAAACTGATCCATCATTGGAAAGACCGAATCATTCTGCAGCTGAAAGTAGCAATGTTTTTGAGGTTAATGATGACACAGCAGACCTTGACATTAAAGAAATCTCGCCTGCTGAAACTAAAGTGAGTTTTTATTGCACAGGCACCTCATTTGGTTAGCCTCTGCAAGTATGCTAGTCTTTTGGTCTTTTGGTGTATATCTTTCGGTGTTTGCTTATTCTTCACTTTTTTTCTGCTTCACATGATATAAGCAGTAGGATAGCAAACATATAATATATACATTTTATCATAAAATCTGATGCTGAATTGATTCAAAAGGTCATCTTAGGACCAAAATATGCCAATATATGGTGCATTTCAATTTTACTTTAAATCTTTTGCTCTTTTCTGTTGATACATGTACTGACTGGTATTTTTTGTGCCCCTTTGCAGCATATTAGTGTTCAAAATGGCATAGAAAATCCCAACGGAAATATTAGTAGCAGTTCTGAGGGCCAACCAATTTCTGAAGAAGTTGCACTTAAAAGAGAATCTGGTATCCGGCATAGTGGTAGATCCCTGAAAGCTAGTGATCCAACATTAGACAGAATTAATCTGTAAGAGTCCAGCAACACCATTTTCTAAACGTGACTTGGTTTCAAAGTGATTTGTAAAATGATGAATTCAGCATTAGTATATTTACTTTACCTTTTTCTCATTTTAATCATTATTACTTTTGCTTGTTGTTTCTTCTTTGTGCAGTGAGTCATGGGAAGCGACTGCTGA